>VWPU01005531.1:0-121657 GCA_013398955.1 Callaeas wilsoni
TAAGAACCCAAACCCCTACAAAAACTCATTTGAATCTGGATGCAACAGTCATCACTCTTGCAAATTCAAAAGCCACCCACTGAATGGATGTTATTGTTCTGTGTGTAACTTGTGCTGAGGATACCACAAATTGCAAACAGGCTACTGAGTTGTAATATCTTTGAAAGTTATTGCTGTGGTTGTTTCTTAAAACAATGAAAGAAACCCCAACATCCAGCCCTTCACTAAGTCCAACTGACCAGTCCCATGGTGAATGCTGTCTCTTTCTGGAAACAAATCATGGAAGAACACAGTATTTACAAGTTTCAGTTTTTGCTAGTGTAAATAATCAATCTTTGGGCCTGATCCTGTTCTCAGTTACTTAAATTAATTAATGACACATGTCCAAAATCAGAGTGAAATTCAACCCTCAAGAGAGAATTCCCACAAGGCCTTCATATGACTGTTTTAAAGAATTTAAGTGATGCTTAGGCTCTGTGCTGGCCCTCTGCAAAGAATAAATTTTACCCAGAATGCTTATTGCTTTGATCCCTTATATATAACTCACATCCTTAAGTTTGCAAAGCCACAAAAGATCTATACAGAGCTAAATAGCCAGATCTTCAGCTGGTGTAAATTTATGTAACTTCATTGACCTACATGGAACAGTACCAATTTTCACTACTCTGGCTTAAAGAATCTCCATGGGACAGAGGTAAGTGCGTATGGTGGGTAAATGGATGAAAGGCTCTTCAAATGATGAAAGACTATATTGCTCTGGAAGTGATTTAAGTTAAACTGGAAAAAAGCCACTCCTTTTCCGGAATAAATCACATAGGGAGTATAATTATGCAGTTAAGTTTCTTCTCATGCAGTCAAGCTTGAACTTACCACCACACTTGTGTAAGAAATGAAACGTTTCCCATCTCTCAGCAATATACCACATTCTGCATTTATATATGCAAGCTATACAAGTCCTTCTTTATTTTTGAAGGGAAGGGTATTTGTAATTTTCTGTCTTATTCTGAAGGCAAAAAATCTGGCATGGACCTGCATTCCATATCACCTTGCTGCTAATAGAATGGGCTTCTAGAACAAATTCAAAGGCAGTGAAGAAAATCTCTTATTTCCCGTTTATGCTCTCTAGTCTACTTGCCCTTTTTTTCCTGCTCTCTAGTCTACTTGCCCTTTTTTTCTGAAGAGTTGTGTGCCTGGATGTTAAATATACTGTTAAAGCAGGTAATTTATAGAACTGCGTGATTCAGAGCCGTTTTATGGTATTGTTGCTTCTTCTGATTGTGTCTGAAATCACAGAATTACAGACTGAATGGATCATTCAGACAACTGGTGTGCTTAGCATTGCTGAGATTTCAAACCAAGAATATTTCTCTGTCATGGGAATTTATATCCTACTGCAAGGCACTTTTTTTTTCTTGGTTATGTATTGAAGTAGTAATTTCTTTCTTTCCAGCTGTTACACATCTGTATTGAAGGCTGGGGAAACTGGCGGTGGTCTGAGCCATTCAGTGTGGACAATACAGGGACCTTTATTCGCACCATTCAGTACAAGGGCCGGACAGCATCGCTTATTATCAAGGTTCAGCAGCTCAGTGGAGTGCAGAAGCAAGTAAGGATTTGATCCAGTTAGGAAAAAATAACATGAGTAATTTAAACTGTTGACTATTCATGAATTAGTCACTTTGTTATTTATTCTCTCCTACTGGGATCTGCAAAAAACAAGTGTAGCAGTCTTTTGGGGCTATTTTGGGGAATTTTTACAACTTTTTTCTTCACTTTGCTGTCAATCTTAGCATTTAAAAGCTCAGTTACCAACATGCATTTTATATGCTCCAGTAAACATCCCTTTGAGTGGTTCATAAGTTCTGACAGTGGTAAGTTGCACAATCTCTTACATGTTTTAAGCTCTAGAGAAACAGATTTTTCTCTTAATGTTTTTTAAGAAACTGTTCATAATATATTCTGGGTTGTAATTGAGGCCTACATATTTTTTAAAGAGAAAGAATTACCAAACTAACATTTGAAAATGAGCTGCTGTGCAGTAACTTTCCCTTTACTATCTTTGTAAAGAGATGTGTATTAACACTGCAGCTGTTCTGCCTGCGCTGGCAGAAGCCAGAGCATGTGGTGGGCAGAACATGCTCAGCTCATGGATGTAGCAGAGCACCTTGTGCTGTACTGCACGACAGCAGTACAGCTGACCAGACAGGAGCAGTGCCTCCTGTCACTGAAAGCCCTGCTGAGATTGCACGTGGTGAGCTGTAGCTGTGGTGTGTGCCCTCATTCACGAAAAAAGAAATTGTGATGGTTGTACAGGGATACATGTGGAATGGTGTTCCCTGGTATAGCTTGGAAAAAGTCAGATACATCTCTACAATAAACAATTCATGCATGATGGACAGCCACAATGCCAAGTCTAATTTGGTCATTTTCTAGGTGGGTGCACCTAAATACAGAAACACGTTACAGTTATTTAATGAAATTCTAAGCTCTAAAACAGCAGACATACTGTGAAAGGTCTGGATCTTTGGCTTGTGATGGGAATGGGAGGTGTCAGTAGGAACCTCTCTGAAGTACATCCCTGTGACTGCTCAGAAATGTCTCAACATTCAGAGACTATCACAGAACTCTTAAAATCTAAACCAGAACTGTCAGCTGTGGGCAGTACTGCTGAGTTCAGTGGGAAGGAAAGTGGATATATTACGTGTTTCTTTCAAGCATTGATACTGCCTTAGCAATATTTCAAGCATTTTAATACCTAGATTTCGATGAAATTGCACATACATTTGGCCAATAAAAATAATGTTTTACCAGTCACTGCCTTCAGCAGTGCTTGGGAAAACGTAAAGCAGGGAGATTATTCTTCTACAGGTTTTCACTCTCTAATTCAATTTTAACTTTTTTTGTCACGATTATTTACTTATGAGCTGTACTTTTTGTGTGTTTTAGATCCTAATCTGTGGAAGACAGACAGTCTGTAGTTACCTTTCTGAAAGTATTGAACTGAAAGTGGTTCAGCATTACATTAGTCAAGATGGACAGGCTGTTGTTAAAGAACACATCAACTGCCTTGCAGCCAAGCAGAAATTGCCTTCCTATATTCTAGAAAACAATGAGCTCACTGAGTTGAGCGTGAAATCTACAGGAGATGAAGACTGGTCCCAAGATGTACGTCTAAGTTCTAAACACACAGAACACAGCACTGTCATTCAGGTATGAGTAGAAATGGGTATGTGGAATAGAGCATTAAAAACATCTGAGAGAACCGAGTACTTTGCATTTAGACTTCGATTTGATATAATGAAATAGTGAATGTTATCATCCTGAAATCATGTTAGTGTAATGCTGATCTTTCTACAAACAGGTGCCATCTTCAAAGAGTTCAATTACATATGTGTGGTGCACAATTTTGACTTTAGAGCCCAATTCGCATGTGCAGCAGCGATTGGTAAGTACATTTAATGTCTCTGAAATCTAAATGTTTATGCCTTACATGTCATATAATAAATCAAGGTCAGAATGACCCACTGTAAAGATTTATCAATAGTTTGTTTCAACAGTTGGAATACTGAAATAAAATTTGCTTTAAATTGGTGTGTTCTTTTCTTTCTGTAGATTGTTTTCAGCCCTCTTTTCATTGTAAGGAGCCATCTTCCAGACCCTATTATTATACATATAGAGAAAAGAAGTCTGGGACTGAATGAAACGCAAGTGATTCCAGGGAAAGGACAGGAGAAAGCACTGCAAAATATAGAACCTGATCTTACACACCACCTGACTTTTCAAGCCAGGTAAAATACTCTTTTCCTTGAAAATGGTTCATTTGTATGGAAAAGAATGAATAATTTACACTTCAGCTTACGCATTTTTTCCAAAAGTGTGCCATGCACAGAGGGAATATGATGGAACAAGCATATGTAGCCTGAAATTATATCATAGGAAATACTAAATTTGGTATAACTATCCTAACCACACTGGCATTTGTTTGATTAAGCAGTCCATATTCTTGTGTTTTAAAAAATAAATTCCTGAATTATCTTGAAATGGTTTTTTGAGAATACTGAAGAGGTTTTAGGGTCATTACAGTGTCATAACAAATCCATGCATGTCAGTAAATTCTCAGGAACTTGTTGGACATCATAACTTGATTCATCCACAATTACCTTGAGAGTGTTCCTGCTGCAGAGTACACTAGGGAAGCCTCATTAGAGAAAATGCTGATGCTTGATCTTGTGTGAGTGACTGAGTCTCTTTTCAATGGCAGGGAGGAAGATGATCCATCGGAGTGTGCAGTCCCTATCTCAACCACTCTGATTAAACAGATAGCGACTAAATCCCATCCGGGTGGCAACGTCAGCCAAGTGCTGTCCGACTTCTATGGCACTGCTAGTCCTCCCCAGCCTGCATGGCCTTATAACAGGAAGGATTCAGACAGGTAATTCCTTGCTAAACCTTCTTCATGACTGTTGCACTGGCTTTCCAAATAAACTGAAATCACATTCTGGAAGAGTATATGTGATGAACAGTGAATATATTTTCAGCAATTACATAATTCTTGCACGTGAACTGCAGAATCCGTGGCAGGTGGGGAAAAAATTAGGAAAAAAATCAGCCTCAGGGCTGCCCTTATTTACACTGAGAAGATTGCATGAGTATGGATTTTTAAAATATAGAACCATTTTCTTGTGAATGCACTTTCTTTACTGCAGCTCTAGAGGCTATTGTTTATTCAGCTGCTGTTTGTTTCAGTAGAGATACAGGGAGTTGCTGTAGAAGTAGTTGTTGGGGGAAAAAAAGGAAATGCAATTTGACGACTACAAAAGTCACAGGTTTAGCTCTGAAGAACAGTGGTAACTCTGTTAAGGAATTTATTAATTGACTAAAATTAGGTTGAGCTTGTGGAGTTAAAAATATGCCTTTATAGCCTACATGTATCTAGATCTTTCTGACAGTACCTCAGTGCATTCCAGAATGATAAAGTAAGAAAAGAAGTTTTTCTATTTCACAACCAGAAAAGCCTTGCACATTTCTGAAAATGACACCTTAGCATTTGTAATCTTGAATTCATGATTCCTTTGACTTTATGTTTTTGCTTATTTGTTTTTGACAGCAATGAACAGCTCTCCCAATGGGATAGTCCAATGCGGGTGAAGCTGTCAGTGTGGAAACCGTGTGTTAAAACTCTGCTGATTGAGCTCCTGCCCTGGGCATTGCTTATTAATCAGTCCAAGTGGGACCTCTGGCTGTTTGAAGGAGAGAAGATTCTTCTTCAAGTACCTAGTGGGAAAGTAATTATACCTCCCAACTTCGAGGTAACTTTGCCATTCACATTAGCAGGCACAGTTCTGCTAATTCTTCACTGATTCTGAAGAATGGTTATTAGTCCAGATGATTCCCAGTTTCCAGTCACTGTGTCTGTTTGCCTGTTAGTCATATGATGAGGACCAGCAATAACAATGGGAATTTACCACACTGACTGAGTCACCGAGTGGGTAGCATAGCATACTTGGTAGCAATGTTTGAAAAACAGCATCCAAAAGATGCATAGTTTAAAACTGTCTGCAAGACACTGTAGGAAGAAGGCCTTCATTCCATCTCCCCTTCCTCTCAGTTTAGCCAAAGAATCCACAACATGGGTGTAATGTAGCAGCCCACGAAAATTTCTGTAAAAGCCAACTAAAGACTTTGGCCCCTGCTGTGCCAATGCGTCACTTGGGAAATTGTTGACCACAGCAGCAAACTTGACAGCCTGAAAGGAATGTTTAGTTTGAGAGAGCTTTATGTTATGTTATGTCATAGCTTTTAATGTTACCAAGAAAAGTTGATAATGGCACAGGATGAATTACAGTAAAGGAAGATTTTTTTAAGAATGCCTGCCTTCCTTAATTCAATGTAACAGATCTTCCCGCATGTCTTGGCCATGCACATTCTTTTTTATTATAACTCTGATATTCTTTAGTTTTGAAATAATTAAGGTGATTTGACATAGCAGCTTGTTAATTCCAGTTGAGCAATCTGATTTTTCCTCTTTATTCTGTCATCTTTTCTCCCCCCGTGTATGTCAGTTAATAAACAAAAGGTCTGCCTAGTAACACATCTCAGTGTAGACTATGGCCTTGATCCCCTGTGAGGTTTCCTTATCCACCTTGTGGTTTCATCTATCCTTGTACCACATAGAAAGAATCAAAAGAAGAAAGGCAGGAAATTATATTCACTGCCTACTGGAAACTGCATTTAGAAGTGTACTAGAAATGTATCAAATTGTGAACAACTGATAATCCGTCATTTTTTCACTTGCAGGAAGCTTTTCAGGTTGGAATATACTGGGCAAACACTAATACTGTGCACAAATCAGTGGCAATTAAACTGGTTCATAATGTGACCTCCCCAAAATGGAAGGATGCCGATAATGGGGAAGTAGTAACGTTGGATGAAGAAGGTTTTGTTGAAGCTGAAATTAAACTTGGTGCTTTTCCAGGTCATCAAAAGGTTAGAAGAAAATTATAATGATTTGTAACTTTATCATGTAAAAACAAAGTCATATAGCAGATAAAACAATCGAGTGTATGCAGTGTGAAAGCTTCTCCCTAATTATGTTAATATATGTCCAACATAAAGAGAGTATAAACAATGTACGAAATATAATTTAAAGAATTAGATTGCCAAAAACATACTGTGCAACCCATAAAGATAACACAATATCTCCTGGAAAAAGAATTAATAAATTCTCAGTCTTGTTTGGATAACATTGACAGGTGCAACTTCAAAAGTACATGATGTGGCTCCAGTTACGAAGTGCATGAATAGAGAGAGGATTTCTTTGATTAGAAAGAAAACAGCACTTCTATTGCTACATTTCACTACCTTTTGTGGTTTTGTGTGACTTCATCACAGTTTTCATTATCTTACAGTTGTGTGAATTCTGCATTTCTTCCATGGTTCGACAAGGTATACAAATTCTACAGATAGAAGATAAGACAACAATAATCAATGATACATCGTATCAAATCTATTATAGGCCACAGCTCTTTATTTCCAAACCCCTCTCAGGAGAAGAGGTAAAGCACTGTAGATACTGTTTTTGTTTGTCATCTGTAAGATGGTTGTTTACATCTGTGTCTGTATTTAGATGAGCTGCGTATAGCAGAGCTTGGAACAGAAATCTTTAGACATAATAATCATAAAGTAATTTATATCATTTAGAATACTGAATCCTGGGTAAATTCAACTCCAGTAATTAACTGTGTTCACAAATCTGTGCAAGCAGCAAATTCTTGCACATTGCAGGATTAGTTCTGCCTGTTCTCCATCTGTTCAGGCACTAATGGCCATTTCTGTAAAATAGGCAGTGTAATCCGTAGTAGCTGTTGAAAATGTTCTCAGAATTTTTACTGAGTTTGCGTGTAAAAGAGGTATATTGGCCTGGCAGTCTGAAAACTTTTTGTTATCCTTTTGGGAAGATTCCAGTTATCTGAACAAAGCTGCAGAACTAGAGACGTGCCCAAAGTTTATATATTTCATAAACTGCGTCAAATTGTGAATATCAGCTTTCTAATAATCTCACAGAATATTTAAGGACTAGCTTGCAGGAACCAAAATGTATGCATGGTCAATATATTTTAATCAACCATTTATACATATTTATTGAAGATTACATTTATAGTAAAATATGTGGAAAGAATTCTCAGGATCAAACTTACTAGAAGAGCTGGCAGATCAACAAATTTTTAAAGTTCCTGTTTCTGTGTTGTTTTCCTTCTGCTTCAGTTTTCTTCACGTCACTATCTACAGTTGTGCATCACACATTTTGTGGCAGTCTTATGGGATGGGGAACTGGGAGAATGTTGAGGCTAAAGTCCGTTCTCAGTTTTGTAACTCTAAATGGATTTTGTTCGCACAGTTGTGTTACAGGAATGTAACTTGATTTTGGTAGAGCTATGTTGTGTTACTGAGAGCCGACAGTAGATCACAGAATCACAGAAAGGGTTTGGTTGAAAGGAACCTTGAAGACCATCTTGTTCCGAACCCCTCAGCATGGGCAGGACCCCCGATAGCTGTGCTGCAAACCTATACCTGAAGATAGAATTTGGCCAAATAGCCTTTAATGCAATGTACTTAGTGCAACCTTTAATTAGTTGTGGTCATTGTGATGCCTTAGGAGTTTAGCTTTTATATTTTTCATACATTTGTAATCCTGCAATTCTTTAGAGTATAACTCTAAACTCCATACAGAGTGTTAGCTACTGCTTTCCCACTTTGGTCAGACACAACAAGTCCTCTCTAGGCCTGGGAGTCAAGGACACCTTACTGTTTCAGGCCCCGAGAAATGTAAACAAAAGCGAGTTGGGGGGGAGCAAACTTGGGATAAATGACTTCATTACCTGAAGCTGTAATTGGAATATTAACCTCCAATATACAACTGGACCAAACCTATAAAAGTATGAAAACTCATGACCGTCATCCATTTTTGGGTGTAGCCCCTGGGAGGCTTCATCTGCCCAAAATGTACCTGAAGGCTCTTCAATAAATACAACCACTTTTTATTCCCTTAATTTTGTCTGGCCTCTGTTTTTAGGCAGCCCCAAAAAGGCATCAATTGGCTACTTGAGAGCGTTCTGTGCAAAATCAACATGAATAAACCTCCTTTTAGGAGCCAGCATGCTGTGCTACCACCACCTTTTTTGTTTCCAGGACTTCCACTCACCCGACAGCACGGTGTTCGGCGTCGGCCCGGCTGGGGCAGGCTCCAGCGAGGCGCTGAGCGCCGTGCCCTGCTGGGACCTGCTGTGGGAGCCGGGTCCCGCGGCGGCGGGGGCATCTCTCGGGGACAGGCGCGTGGTGCTGAGCTTCAGCGCCGGGAGCCGCGAGCTGTGGAGCCTCCCTGCCGCCGTCAGCGCCGAGTTCGCGAGGCAGAGCGTGGCGGTGCCCACGGGCGCGCCTACGCAAGGTGGATTTCGGACCAGGTACTGCGCGCTCAGCACGCGCCAGCGGGGAGCTTGGCCCGTCGCTACAAAGCCTCAGCTAGTCAGAAACCGTAAGACGTTAGTGCCAAAGCCAGAGTAACACGTGCCCGCCATATGTAAAGGCGAGCCTTAGGTTAATTTGAAAATGGTTATCTTCTGATGGTTTTGATGCTTTTATTGTAAATGGTTAAGTGTTGTGACCACGTACAAGTTGTACGCTTTTTAGAATGTATGGCCTGCTATTTTTTTATGTGCATGCAAATAAGAGCATGAAAAGCTTATATTGGGGAATTAAGGTGTTTTTAAGTTTTTGAACAACAATTTAAGAGTTCAAGGACAGTGTGTAATAATACAATACAAAAATATCAGTTCTGTTTATAAAAGGAAGACGTATGTTTTTGTAAGCATAATAAGAGGATAAACAAGAAAAGACAAAAGGGATGAAACTATTTTGAGATTACAGCAAGGAAAGATTTCAAATTTTAAAGCTTGAACTGTGCAGTTGTGCATTCTACTTACAAACTTATGGATCCAGCTAGTTAAAAATAACAGTCCAGTGACTTGTCTGATGACCAGCTTCATTTCTTGAACCTGATATCTGAATCTATATATGCTTATACTGATATGAAGAAGAAACAATCCGCTGAAATTAGAGAAGCTACATCAGTATATATTACCAGTGATGTGATCTTTCTCTTGCCTGAAGTGCTCGATATTATTCAGACCCTCATACAGTTCCTCTGAAGAGTCCAAGAGGTGTCATTGTGGGTACTAAAGATTCTCACACAGACTTCAGATTTTTTAAAATTTTAATGGAAAAAATAAAGAAGGGATTCCTTATCATTCTGCCACAGGCATAGAGAATCTCATGTTCCTAATCAGATTTTCAGATTTTGGATTTTTTAAAATCACCGTGAAGTTCAGGTTTTTTAGCAATAGCCAATAAATTTGCACAAGAGAAAAAAAAGAATTTATGTTTATGCATGAAGCTATTTTATGTAGCTAATGAGTAGAACTAAATTAATTTAATCTCATTTTGGAAACTGATGTAGTGATGATCCATAACATTAACGTTTAAAAGAGCAATAGCACTGTGGATCATTCCAGGGGAGCAGTCAGTTAGATTTACATATTTGTTCAAATATCTTTCATATATACCAGAGAAGTATCCATGCAAATTCTTCTGGAAAATTTTAAAGATTTATGTTGAAAATTTAGACCTACAATCTCATGTTTTTAATTTAATATAAATCTCGGCTGGCTAGGGCTCTAATCTTGTAGACACACATGTTCCGTTTAACTCATGAGTACTCTCCATGAGGCAGTTCTTCTCTCATGTTTTTTGGGCTATTTCCACGTGTTCTTCTGTTGAAGTGGAGATATGTACTTGCCGTAGTGTAGATAAATATCTACAGACTTGGAACTTGATCATAAAGACTCTTACAAATGCTAGTTATGAACATTTTTAATTGTTCGGGATAATAATACGTAAAGATTTCATCCAAAACATGCATAATCCAATATATCTGCTTCTGTTTTAGAGCTATAGCACTGACTTATCAGGAGCATCTTGGCGTGACATACTTAACACTTACAGAAGATCCTAGTCCTCGTATAATTATCCACAATAGGTGCTCCATTCCATTGCTTGTAAAAGAGAATTTCAAAGGTAGGTACTATGCAATAATTAGAAACAGCGCACTGTTGTAGTATAACTTATTTTACTGTATCTCCAGTATAAAATTGAGTTCAGTGTGTGTTTTGGTTATAGCAAGAACTTGATGCCCTCATAAAGGTCTGTCTCAAGGTGAGAGACTCTGGAAGCTATTGGAGCTAATCGTGAGGTCAGGAGGATGAACTTAAATGTCTCCAGGCTTTTGGGTCTCCCTGGTTCCAGCTGTCAAGGTGACTCAACTGTAGGAAGTCCATGGGCAGTGGAGCTTTGCTGACATCAGTTCAATCCTGTGGAACATTTGTATTTCCTCATATTTGCAAGTGTGACACAAAACATATTGTCAAAATTCTGGTTACAGTAAGTTAGTGTAATGATCAGCAGAACATTATTTGTGTAAAACTTAATGAAACAGAAAGAGAAAAAGGAAAAAACTCAAACATATAATATTCCAACCAAGAGAAAAGCAATGTTTTTATTTATTAGTACTATTTCAGACAGAATCTTTCTCATTTGTGCAAGCATAGATGAGTTTTGATTTCATACAGGTTTTACAAAGCTCTGCTCTTGTATATTTTATAAAATTTCAGATACACCGAAGTTTGAAGTTTACTGTAGAAAGGTTCCAGCGGAATGTTCAGTGCATCATGAACTTTATCATCAAGTGTCCAGCTATCCAGATTGTAAAACAAGAGATTTATTGCCCAGTATTCTCCTGAAAGTGATGTCATCTGATGAATTAGTAAATCAATGGAGTGATTCTGTGGACATCAACAACCAAGGAACACAAGTAAATCATTATAAACTGCTGCCTAGTTCACACCATAAATGGTTGTCTTCCTGACCTGCACAGTACATTGTTCCTCTACAATAAGTGTATCCTTTCTGTTGGTTTAAGGGGTTTTATTTAACTTCTGGGAACTCTCCTGCCTAACTAAGCCCCTTCCTGTGGAAGTTTTAGAACACAGACTATCTTTTTTACTGCCTCTTTTTAAAAATAGCTAGATTGAAAGTAGAGGCTTTATAACACTGATTTTTTTCATTTTTTAATCAACCTGGTGTTGCCTGGAAAAATCAGTCTTGAAAATTTCTGACCTCTGTAAGCAAAGCATGCCACAGGATCCAGGAAAATTTGGTGACTTAATTATCATGGGATTTTTATCTTTACGTCTTGTAGGAAGCATCGCTGTTATTCTCCCTTTGTGTCTTTACAGAAGCTACTCATGTCTTTCTAAAACAAAACAACCCCTCCCTTTTCTTTCCTCTGTTATTTTTCCCTGGGTCTTGAGGTAAATGAAAGCTTCCTTGACTGGAGTAATTCTTTTTGATGGGAATTTTTTCCATCTTTGAAGTCATTAGTTTACATGGAATCAACATAAACTGCTTGGCTCTTTGAAAGAAATACTAGTTTCAGATGTTTTCCCTGGGCACCAATCACAAAATGCTCTTGATTATTGAGTGTTATGTTATATAGCAAGTAGTTCAGTTCCATTCAGCAAGCCAGTCAAGCAATGCAAGGTTTCAAGTTTCAGTCATTAATGTTATGCCAGACCAGGGTTCTTTATAAGTATCTGGCTCCTAGAAAGAATTAAATGCTAAGACAACATTTGGGGATCATTGTCTACTTGAACAGCTCTCCAAAAAACAGTATAGCCTTCTGTTATTGAAGTTTTAGGATGTACATGTTGAAAATTTTCCCAGGATTTCTCAGTCTGTCTTTCTCTTAGAAAACTATGAATATAAGTGAATAAGGAATATACTAACAGTGTCGCATACAATTCAGTTCAGGTTGTGAAATAACTGGGATTTGAAGGATCTTAGGTAATTTGTATTTCTTCTATGTAGTCACACATAGGTACTTCTTTTTCTATTAGAAAGTAAATTTAAAACTACTTAAAACTAATACTTTAATAAATATTGAAGTATTTACCATCAGAATCATCTGAAAATGGAATTAACATGACCAATCTTCAAGATCAGTGGAGGTTTACTTAGAACAATTAGAGTTTTGAAAATTCTGTAAATATCCTTTTTTCTCCAATTCCATGTAGGATTGTGAATCTCTTCCAGACAAGCAAAGGATTAAAACTGGCATGTCAAAATTAGAAATTCTCTTATATGTAATTCTCAGAAGAATAAGAAATTTTATTAATGAAATTTAATTACCTGTACAAGGTTATTATGAATAGTCTAACGACTCAGTTTAAGTGCTAATCCTACTAAACTTCCAATTGTTTTTGCTTCTGGTGACTTCTTAACAGCCATAAGGATTCTTCAAGACAAACAGCTGTTTATTTTACCTGTGCTACCCACTGTTTTTGTGTTATTTCTTGAGTTTGCATTCCTTTATATTATAGCTTCTGTCGCTGCAATCTAGTATACAATTGTGTTGATAGTAGCCTCACAAGAAAAGAGAAGCCAGCTTGCTCTAACAAGAACTGCTGGGAATTTTCCAAACCTTTAAGAGACCTTAATCTTTTATGTTCTGGAGAAACACAAAACTTGCATGGAAATATTGCAGAATTAAGCTCCAAAAGCACTTCTTTAAGTAGGATATTCCTAAAGAAAACTTGTCCAGAATGAAAGTTTGTACACCTGTAAGCAAGACACAAACCTGTTGTCAAATTCCCATTTTTCCTGCCTTTTTAGAGGTTTTATGCTTTCCAATAGATTTTTGCCATTTCCTCGTGGCAGCACCTTGCCTGTGAAAGTGTTCTCACAAACCGGTTTAAATGGCTTAATAGCGTGTTCAGTGCTGAGTTGTTAATGCAAGTCTTCATGGATCCAAAATGTTACTTACTCTTCAGTCTTCATGTGTTTTGCATCGTGCTATCAGCCATTTATCTACCCAGCTCTGAGCTAGGGCACAGCAACATAATGTTAGTTTAGAGTTTGTTTTCTACAGGAGAAAGTAGGATTTCGTAGAGCTCCAGGAAAATGCCTTTCTTCTTAATCTAAAATCACAAATTAAAAGTTCCTATTTATTCTTCTCATATAAACTCCACCATCCCCCGCACATCTTGCTTATTTCTGGAGAATTTTCTTATTAAAATGTATTCAGTTATGCAGTTGAATGATGAGATGCAAATTTCATCTCCCTGTATAACTGAAATACTTAAAGTATCAGAGCAGTTATTTTCTGAATTATTGAAATCTGACTTTTTTTCCTGAACAGTGTCCTGATTTGAGTAAAAGATCTCAACCAGAAGGCATTGATAGTATTAATTTAATTTATGACATTAAAAATAGTTATTTTGGTTACATTGCATGTGTTTCTAACCCTCTTCTCTAGATTGTGTTCTTAACTGGCTTTGGCTGTGTTTATGTGGACATCACCCATCACTGTGGAACAATAGTCATAACCTTGGCCCCAGAAGGAAGAGCAGGACCTGCTGATATTAACCTCAACAGGTACATAAAGCACACACAAGATGGTCAAAAGCATTGCTGAGAGCTCAGTCAGCTTCCTAAGTGTTAACTGACTTAGAAACTTTGTCTTAACTGTTTGTTTTGTTTCATACTGCTGCATGCTCTGTAGCATATGTTTAGACCATATGGCTTAGTATATCACAGTTAAAAGGGACAATGTAACATCAAAAGTCCTGTCACTTTAGGGTAAACACTAGATGACTGGTATGAAAAGAGGACC
The DNA here is from genome assembly GCA_013398955.1 of Callaeas wilsoni. Classification (NCBI taxonomy): domain Eukaryota; kingdom Metazoa; phylum Chordata; class Aves; order Passeriformes; family Callaeidae; genus Callaeas; species Callaeas wilsoni. The sequence continues at coordinate 14,282 of VWPU01005531.1, forward strand.
CGAGTTGTTCTTTAAAAGAAAAAGACATTTTCCGTAATAATTAATTTTGAGTGTGTTCATCAGTTTAAAATGTATTTAGCCAGGTCCTGCCATCTGTAATCTTACAAGCTCCCAAAGAGTTAATATGCAAGAGCTGTAGAAATAGCCTTTCAGTTAGTAATTAATTGTGCTTGATTATAACACTCTTCTTTAGAAGATTTCCCCACTTCCATAATATACCACAGTCTGGTCCTCAGCTTCATTCAAGTGCAATTATAATACTATTTATTTCTAAGCTGCAGAATGCTTGGCCTCCAGCAATCCTGTTAGAATTAGCGTGGAATTTGTTGTACTGTTTATATTGGCATTGTAATTAAGTATTAATCCCCAAGCAACTGGTCACCAACAATGCCTCATAGTCCATTTGCTAGTTAAACTTGGCAATGGGCAGTTTACATTGCAGGAGAGAGGCCCTCAATGCCATCAGTATAAAAATATTGCAGCGGCTTCATTGGAGGGCACTCGCTGCATGTGGTGTGAAATGATTATCCGTAATAGTAACCTTCAATGAAACATCTGAGGCTGTACATGAATTATCAGAAAATTTTGTTTGTGGTGTGTTTTAATATCTGTCTCTGCAGTGAATGTAAATGGGAAGTTACTGTGTAGGTAGAGATGTTCCTGTGCAAACTATCCTGTTGATTGATAAAAAAGGCAGACAACCCTGTTAGAGAAGTATACTGTCCCATTTCTTAGAAGAACTCCTGGGTGGTACTCACTGTGGTGATTAAGGTTGCCAAATCCCAGTAAGGTTAGCAAGACTTGCACAATGAGTTTCCCACGTATTATAGAGAATGTCTCTCTTGATAGCTCTTTGAGCAAGCAAGATGCCAGGTGAACTCAAAAGACAAGAAGTAATAAAACTTCTTTTCCCTCCTGTAGAAGTCAAGAGCAGACCCTGTCACTGAAAATGTTCATCAGTCAGTTAAGTCTTGCTGCATTTGATGATACTACAAACCACAAAGTGTCATCTGAACTCCTGCGTCTCACAGCAGACAACGTTTTCCTCCACATGGCCCCAGCCACCAGCTCCCTGTCACAGGAGTTCCAGCAGGACTCTCTGGATGGCCTCCTACAGTTTCATAGTCTCCAAGTATACTGTGAAGACTTGCAACTGGACAATCAATTGTACAGCAAATCCAATTTCCATTTTGCAGTCCTGCTATGCCAAGAAGAGAAAAATGAAACCGCGCAGTGGTCAAGAATGAACAATCTCATCGTTTGTAACAAAGATTTGGAAAGCTATAAGGAAAACTGCTTTATAAAACTCTGTATTGCTTTTTCTGAGGAAGAGAATTTCATGTTTCACGTGAATGACCTCAGCTTTGAGCTCAAACCAGCTAGGCTGTATGTGGAAGACACCTTTGTTTACTACATTAAGACTTTGTTTGATACATATCTTCCAGAAAACAAAACTGCTTGTAAATCCATGAATGCATCAAATACTACCCTAATAGTACCTGAACAAGTGAGAGAGCATGCAAGAGCTTTAGTCAAGCCAGTGAAGCTAAGAAAATTAAAAATACAACCCGTTAATCTCCTTGTCAGTATTCATGCTTCATTGAAACTGTATATAGCCTCTGATCACACCCCTCTCTCCTTCTCTATGTTTGAGCGAGGACCCATCTTCACCACAGCCAGGCAGCTTGTCCACGCCTTGGCCATGCATTACGCTGCTGGAGCACTTTTCAGAGCAGGTCAGTGCTTTTCCTTAACATGCAAAATTTTCATTGGGTACCAGGATTCTGTGACTGTCACTCAGGATGAGTAACCTAGATGTTAGCATTACAGTTTATGTTCTCCTTAGACACTGTTTGGTAATGAGACTTTCAGACACCTCTCAGGTCTTGTCATACAACAGAAGGGAAATAAAATAGACCAGTATTTTAGACACCAGACACCAGTGAAGATTTGCAAAGTTGTGCTAAACATTAGCCAGCCACCTGAAGGCTTTAGCCACCTGAAACCCTGAACACAGCATAAAAATGTGTTCTAGTTGGCTTAGGTTTTATTATTTTATATTATAGCACTAGTAGAATCAACCCACATGCCTTACATAAACTCCTCAAAACAGTGTTTAATCAAATTATTCAGCATGTTGCTCTGCGTTCAGAAGTAAATTATAGACCTGAATGTTGTTTTGTTGTTAAAACTCCTTTTGGCTGCAGTTTATGATTAAGAATCTGTCTTTCTTCATACAGCCTTCAATCTAAACTGACACACAGATGTTTGTTGTCCTTTGATCCAAGAACTATGAAGTTTGCTGTTAGCAACTTTTTCCCATATAGGATCAATAGCAAGCAATTAGTCTTTTTAAGTTATCAGGTACATTTTGTTTTCCATAAATACTACTGTAGAAATAATGAAATCTGACCTCTGCTGTGTCATGGTGCAGCACAGAATTTGTGCCTGAGACAGAAAGAAGCTCCTCCATGATCACACACAAGTTAACATACTCCACATTGAAATGCGGGATTTATTTTCCTGCAATACTAATAGTCAGATTTTCTGAGATCCTGATGCTTCCATTTGGACTGGAAGCATAGCTGCAGCCTGACTTGTGTGCTCACTTTCCAAAACTGTACACATGTATTTCAGCTGTTCATAGATGCTGACCTTGTCTTTCACTGTGTGCATACCTGACTTGCACTGCTGATTGTGACAACGGTATACACAATTGTGCACCAGAACAGTGTACCAAGTCATTATTTCCTTGCAATATTATGCTTGCAAAATCTGCAGATTTTTCATTTTGCTACTTGTTTGGATTTGTTTTGCAGTTAAATCTCATAGTACAGAAGGGAAGATCTAGTTGCTTGGTAAATAAGAGTGAAACTGTAGCCAAATATGGTCCACAGTGTAAATGCTTCACTCCTATCACTTGCTCTGGGATCAATGATGTACCTGAAATCAAGCAGATTTAAGTATTAAGAAGTGAGATTTGTTTTACTGGAACTCCTCTTCAGGAAAATACATATGCAGATATGCTTAACTCCCACTAAAAGCACTAAAACTGAAATGTATTGTTTGAAAGGTGTCACCATGATTAAAATGGTGAATTGTACTGATTGTTTGCTTTAGCAGAGAGGATGGTTTATGCTGAAGACTTTGTGACACTTGTCAAAAAAGCTGACTGTGTCAACAAAGTAAAAAATGAAGGAAAAAAAATCAAGCAAAAAGCTTTATATGATCTGCAAACCCTGAGTGTTTTCTCACCATTAGCACAATTGGTCTCTTATGGAAGAGGACCTCATGTTCCTGCATTTTAACTACATTAATCTGGAATATGGGTTGTTTGTCCCCCTTCTGCTCACCACTGTCTCACACATAAATCATTGGTAGCATCTGCACAGGCAGCATTCCCGTACAGCTGTACCTTACACTCAGGGATATACACTCTTTTGCCCTTAGCTGTGTGCAGGACCACTGCTGACCTGTGGGAGGGGGCAGGATTTGCCCCAGTGCTTGCTGAAGGGGGTGCATCAGGCTGCCCCTCGTGTTGCAAAGGAGTGGTGGGAATCCATGAAAGCCATGAATGGGGCTGGAGAGCTCTGTTCAAATATGCTGATTAGCATATTATCTCAAATCAGCCAAACTCGCAATGGAAATCTCCCATTCTTTTCTAATTAAGTTGTCTCCTATATAAAAGCTAATAAAATTCTATTCAAAAATATCACTGGTACCACATCTGACCCTATAGTTGCCTATGAAGAAAATTCAGTGGCTCTCTGCTAATACAGTCATATTTGTTTCATGTCAGTGGATATAATTTACTAAGCATAAGTGGGAAATGGCAACCTGACATGATACTGTATTTCTGCAAAGTAAAATGCCACACAGAGCTTGTGAATTGTGAGTTCCTGGTTCCTCATTCTGCTATTCCTGACTTACTCCCACATGTTCCTCCCTGGGTCGGGTGGTGCAGGCTGGCAGTGAGGAGCCCTTGGGTTTGCTCTGAGCATTGGCCAAGGAGGGTCACCCCTTGGTGCTGCAGGTTGCCCATTAGTCCCATGCACCTCCAAGGGTGAGCACGATCCATCCAGAGCTTCCCAAACCTGACAGGCAGGGACAGATTACAACAAACCATCCCTGGCATACCAGGCGACCCCTCAGTTTTGTGTTTAACTGTTTTAATTCCTGGTTTTTATCTGTTTCACATTCCTGAACACGCTGGCTGGCCCAGCAGGTGAGTAGAATGGGAGTCCCCCATGTCCCAGCCCGGTGGTGCCTGCTGGGGATGTCACAGGGCACCAAGGCACTAAGCTGCAGTGTCCTGTAGCCACTTCCCATCACACCACCACATAGGACAAGGAACGTCAAGAATATTTAGGAGGAAAAAAGTCTCTAAGGAATTATTGCAATAATAATTGATCAGAAAAAGCAGAAAGAACATCTCTCTCATTTGTATGCACCTCCCCACCCCTCTAGCTTTTCAGCACGTCACACAGTGGCAAAGATAATTTATTAAAAATCCTACAGCAAGGGAATTGCAGGCCCAGCCTGGAGCTTTGGCTTCCCCTGGTCCCAGCAGGAAAGGACTGCCAGGGGATGCTCCTTTCCAGGACAGCGGGGCCGCAGTGTGTGTTGCTGCTCTGTTCATTGCACTGCCAGTAGCACTCGGGTTTTGTTTTTGTAGTCCATCCCACCCTCTCTCTTATGTCCACTCTGGTTCCCGCTTTTTGTATTACAAGTACTGGAGTTCTCAACCTGCCAGAACTGAAATGTGGGACAGATTCAACAAGAATAATAGATTTTCCGGGAGCTTAGAATGATAGTATGAGATTAATTCATTTCATATGAGTAACATTTTCTCTTCTGTTCAGTTTCATGATTCAGCCTTCCACAGGAATGACTGGGAGGGGTTAAAAGAAAACAAGAAAAGCATCTGGATAGCAGGAGTTTTCAAGGATGAGATGGGAATGAGGAGGGCAGAGCGCAGCTCAAGGGCCCTCATGGGAGAGCAGGAGGCCAGTGTGTCCATCCTTCAGTCTCCTGCCCCTGCCACACCTTGTGCCGCTCTGACAGTGCCAGCTGAAATTCGTGGTACCAGGGCTCAAAGACCAAACAGTTCCTGTTTCACATTTATTGCCATTTCTGAATTGCTCTCTCCGGGCTGCCAAAGAAAGAGTTATGCAGCACTGTTTCCCTAATAAATCTGCTGCCTACCAGCCTGAGAAAGACAAGACCTGCAAATAGCTTTCCAGCAACAGATTGCTGCGTGCTCAGCCATCCAGCAAGCTGCTGGCAGCCCTGCATTTATATAGGAAACCAGATCTGCAGATACTTCTCCTGGGATATGCATAAGGAATACTCCCCTATGAGTAACCTAATCAGCATGTAGATGTCATTGCTGTTTACACAACTGTACTGAGCAGAAGACATTTGTCTGGCTTTCACTGCGCTCTGAACGAAAATGATCAGCTTAGAAGGGTTGGGGTGGATTTAAAATAACTTCTTAAGCACTTGTCAAAAATCTGCATCCCTTTTCCTAACACTCCATCAAGCAATTGACCTGCACACTCCCGTAAAGCAGTACATTGTATCAGTGTAAACTCCCTGTCACAGTTCTATCACAAGGATGTGAAATCACAACGCTGCCTTATAGTGTCTAAAACCAACCCAACCATCTGAGCTTGCAGTCCTGCTCCTCTGTAGCTGTGAGGCTCTCGCATCCGCCGCCCTCACACACTTTTAGCAGAAATACGGGAAGCTCCTGGAAGGAAGTAATTCTAAAGCTATTTGTGAGTTTGCCAAAAGGATTTCTTTGATTTACGAAGTATGAAAGATTGCCATTTCTGAATTCATAGTGGATGAGTTATTTCCTGTGTTTTGCTCAAAGGAAGTTCATAATGCAATGAATTCTAGTGTGAAAAAGATAATTAAGGAATAACCTTTTCACAACTGCTGCTTCTGCAGTTTTTGCAGCTGTAACACGTGTCTTGTTTCTCCACACAGGCTGGGTTGTTGGATCATTGGAAATTCTTGGAAGCCCGGCTAGTCTGGTGAGAAGCATAGGGAATGGCATAGCTGATTTCTTTAGGCTCCCCTATGAAGGGCTGACCAGAGGCCCAGGAGCATTTGTCAGTGGAGTTTCCAGAGGAACAACATCATTTGTAAAACACATTTCCAAAGGTAGAGCTTTTACTTTATTACTCCAAGATTTTTGTTGTCATGCATTGTTAAAGTTTTAAGCAATAAAGTCTGTCCATCCTTCAGTCTCTTGGCCCTGCCATATCTTGTGCCGCTCTGACAGTGCCAGTTGAAATTCCTGGTACCAGGACTCAAAAACCAAGCAGTTTCTGTTTAACTAAGCTAAGAGGGTAACAAGCTCACATGTAATGTCTCATGTATTAAACAGATCACCACGTTACTGCGGTGCATGAGAATGTTTCAGAAACTTCAGAATTTTAAACCTCCCAGTGGGAAATAGATATTATATTCACTCAGCAAGTATTTCATGTGATAACTGCAGAAGTATTAAAGGTGTTCTGCACTTCTGCTAGCCATCAGAAATTCTACACTCTGTTGCCTCATCATATTTATTATTAAAAAAAAAGAAGTAGATACAGTTGTCATAGCTGTGTGAGTACGTGGATAGGATTTGACAGTGGGGCTGGCCTGCCATGGGAACAGGAGGAGCTTTTCCTTCGCAAAGCCTGTACAAACAGTGCCATCGCGTGGCTCCAGCCGCCGCAGAGACGCACTGGCTGCCCCGCCTCTGACTGCTGCTCCAAGCCTCCGCTCCAGCCTCCCCCAGGACACGGCCTCACGGCTCCTTCTGTAAATATTTGTTTACCTTTCCATCACCCCCCTCTCCATTTAGAGTAGCCTTACACAAGTCAGGGAACTGGAGAAGGATGTTCAGATGAGTTTCTGTTCCCACCGGCCAGGCAAACCTGGAGCAGGCTAACGTAAAAGGCGTGACGTGGACCATAGCAGCAGCATGGTGATGCTGAACAAATAGTAAAGCATGTTACACATGGGTGACTGTTCACTTGACTTGCTGTTCTGCTCATAAGCTCAGTATTGCAGTGAGGCATACAATGTCTCCGTGGTTTAAATTAAAGCATTTTGATCCAGACCCAAATGTGTATCTCCATGCATTTAGGTACACTGACGTCAATTACCAATCTGGCAACAAGTCTTGCTCGGAATATGGATAGGCTGTCACTGGATGAGGAGCATTACAACAGACAAGAAGAATGGAGAAGGCAGCTTCCAGAGAGCCTGGGAGAAGGACTGAGACAGGGGCTCTCTCGTTTAGGCATTAGCCTTCTAGGTAATGTACAATTAAATATCAAGTTAAGTGATAATACTGTTTTCTGATCTGCTCACTAGTGTTTTCTAACTGTGAGTTATAATTCCAAATTCTGGGGGGGTTGTTGTCTTCTTGTGAAAAAGCCTCACAGTATGTATATTAGATACTGTTTATCAAGATTTAGTGATTTTTGTATGTAATTTTTGCTGATAAAATAATTGCAGATATAGAATGAGTTTGCACTTTCGTTGTGAAATAATATTTTCACTGGTGCATGATGTAGATCTGAGGGGGAAAAAGAGAATAATTCTGCATCGGGCAGCGTGACTTGTAACTAATTCAACACGAAGACGTCATCATGCTGATGTTTACTTTCCAATGAATTATAGGAATGCCTTCTGAACCTGGCTTGTTTTTGCAGCACTGTAGATATCAGAGATTCTTGGGTTTGTTTGAAAACCACTTCAACTTAGTGCAGATGTTAAGTAAGCTTTGATGAGGAATCGTGCTTTTACAAAGAGACCCAGATTGTCCTGATTCAGTGTGATTTTATTCATCAAGCAGCCAAGTGGTTTGGTTAGAAGTGAAAATTACTCTATCCATTTCAAAATAGTACCTAAAAATTTGAAAACTAACCCTCAGTGGAAAAAGTCTCTGCGAGAAGTTTTGCAGTAAGGGGCTGGATTTTCTAGGTTGCTTCGACTTGTCACACAGCAAAGGAATGCAGAACTGTATTGTTTGGCAGAGTTCCTCAGTATGTATTAAACAGTATGAATCTCTTAGAGATCAAAGTGACCAAAAGCAGTCCAGTGCAAAAGGTTAGAAGAGTTGAAGCTTGAAAGGATTTGTCCTGTTTCCTAATCTTCAGTAGTGTACACAACTCCTAAATTTGCAACCGCAACCCTGAAAGCCCCAAAGAGGAAGTGGTAAAAATGTTACAAGTTTGGGTTAAGTTGCTGGGAATTATTTTAAGCAATAACATTAGATGATGTGAAGCACTGTCATTTGATAATGCCTGTAAACCGGCAAGCGAGTGTCCTGGGAGAAATGTGCACAAAGGAGAAATTCCATATATTAGTAGCCACTGTCCCAATAGTAAGCTGTTACTGGTGTTGCAAATCAAAGGCAGTTTGGAGGAGGTTTTATTTTTCCCTCTTGTTTTATTGAGCTAAGGGCAGTCAGGTTGAGCTGCTGGATGAAAGATTATACTTTTAGAAGCACCGTGTCAGCCTGGTGTGTATGCGCTGGTGAAATGGTTTGGTGATCTTGGCTCAGTTGTTAATAAAACATCGAGGTAGCATGGTGTCTGTATCCCCTTCACTGACACACCAGAGCCCTTCAGAGCTAAAAACATCAGCTGTACAGCCTGAAGGAAAGAGCAAAACTTTGTAGCTTTGGCTGTAACAAGGCAAAGTTTCTGCTGTTCGGGGAAGCTGGGAATGCATCACATACATGCACAAATGCGCCATTCCTGCACCTCCCTGCGCACAGGGATTCCGTGGTTCGCGGGCGTGCACCCGGGTTAAAAGCAAAACAAAAAAACAGAGCTAGAATTCCAGTGTCCGTGATTTCCTAAGAAATCAGACGTCATGTTAGAAACTTAGAGCTTCATGTTAGCATTTAAACAGTGCCCCTCCACAAGCTAGGGTCTTGTTCTTATTCCCGCTGTTATTATTTAGAGATTGCTCCCTGCTAAATACCTCTTTTCTTAGCAGTGGAGGCAGTGAAGCACCCAGATAAATAGCTACAGTCACTGTATAGCTGGATGTGACAAGTATGGAACTCTCACTAAGGGAGAGATCAGAAATACTCCACTTACTTTTATCAGCTTTTTATTTAAACTTGATTTTTAAAAAGCATGTTTCCTCTGTATAGACATCAGCATTCATATAAATTGTGTCAAGACATAAATTAGGAATAGACCTATGTTTCAGTTTTTACAAACATGTCAGAAAGCTGTTGCTGTCCTGACCATTTAGTTTAAAGAATATTGTGGCTTCAAAAAAAAAAAAACCAGTTGTAGCTGAAGGGATGGTATCACTGTGCTGCTTTTTTTCCCCAGCGCGTTCAGAATAAACATGAACATGCTTACTCTAAAAACACTTAAGGTTCTTCATACATAACAAAGCAAAGTGAAGCTGCAGTTATTTTCCTTCACAAGGATGGAAAGTTTGATGAGCACAGAAAAGCAGAGAACATGACTATTTGAAGCCATAATTTCTATGACTTTCTAATTGTAAAATTGAAAAGTGTGAAAGAAATTTCTACGATGGTCACAGTACTCTCATGTTCGTAAAAGCCATCTGACCCGTGCAGGCAGCCAAGACAATTGCAAATGCAGATTTTGTGCTTAGGTGAAGTCATGTAAGAGCCCTCAGTTCACCAATACGTTGTGGTATCTGCCCAGAAAGTAGAGTTGCCTTTCTGATTTTTCTGAAAATCTGGCTCATGGTGGCCCTGATTCAGCAGAGCACTTAAGCATGTGCTTAAGAGCTTTGCTGAATCGGGGCCAAAATCATGTACTCGTCTCCTCCTCAGTGCAAGTTGTTCCCTGTGGTACATTCTTAAGTGCTTTGTCCTGTCTCATTTTAAATGACTCAAGCACTGTCAGGGTGTTGTTTGATTTGATTGTTATCTTTGGCCAGCTGTTGTCTTCTTTTCTAGTTTAAGGGAGATTTCTGGGTCATTTTAGTAACACTTGTGTGTGAAAAGAAGCAACAGTTTATGATAGGTGTGTTTTTCTTTCTTTTATATGTTTAGACAAAAATGCAGTGAAATTGTTTGTAAAATATTTAATTATTGACTCCCAACCGAGGAACTATCTTTTGTATTTTGCGTGACAGGGTCAAACTTAAAATAATAACTTATAAGCATGTAAAAGAGACTGTTGAAGCTATAGGCTGCATTTTCAACTACTGGTCCTAGTGAAAAATATTATATTGAAGTGTCTGCCTTTAGGAAGTTGAGCATATCTGAATAACCAAAAGTTGACAACTATTCAAAAAGCTATTTTTTTACAGTGGCAGAAGTGCTCAACATTTCAGTTACTCCTTCCTGCTTTTGGGGAAGTGAATTGAGTCATATTGCCCGACAGTGTAACTGTCCTGGTAGAGAAGGCAAAGCCTGGGTTTCAGAAACTCAGATTTTTGTTATTACAGGTGGTGGTGGCTGTTCTTGCTGTGCATTATCACTGAGTCAGGGCCACTCTATGTTTGCCTATCTGCAACACAAGATACCACAAGCCAGTGCTAATCCTGAAATTGCGTGCTATTCCACGCACTAATTGTGCAACTACATTAATGCATGGCAACAGGTGCTCTTTTCCTTGAGCTGTATTTTTATGTGATGTTTGCTGTGATGAGATTACGCCTCAGCCCTGTTTTTGGTGTGAAACACTTGCGGCAGTCCTGAAGGACAACAGAGGAAAGGAAGCAAAATGGCTTCAGTTTGGCCAGCTTCCAGCCTCATGGCAAAGCATGGCCAGTTTCTCTTAGTGGGGGATTTTTTCCAGTTTTGTCTTGCTCTGAAAGAGGTTGTCGCAAGCAATCCGATCTTTGCCAAGGTCTGTAAGCTGTGCTGCATTCACCAAACTTTGTCAGTCTGCGCACGAACCAATTGCTGCCTGTAATCAAATTCTTCTTGAAGTAATCCAGCGATATACTCTGAACTATCTGAATTTTGTAGCTATCAAAGTAACTTTTTTATTGTTACTGAGCAACATGTATTAACCAGAGAGCACCCCATCTGATGTTTAGCAGATGTTATGTTGTTGCTGGAACCTCTTTGGTCCAGTAATGGAAGAATATGTTTTTGTTTTGTTGCTTTGGTGTTTAATTTTATTGAGGTTTTCTTTATACATGCATAATCTGTGTGTACATATGTGGACATGCATATAAAATCAAATGCCTAGGGTAAGAAAAAAAAAGAAAAATGGAGAATGGTTTCATTTAATTAAAAAAAACTGGTCAAGAGACATTACAGGGAAAGGAGAGGGACAGCAGTAGGACACCATGTGAGAGTAAGAGAGTGGGAAGGGAGGAACCACTGCATGTGGTTCCGTGCTCTGCTTTCCTGATACCCTACTGAAATCTGTCAGGGAGAGACTTTCTGTGGTAAGTCCATCCCTCATGGTGCTCCTGCCAAGAACTCTGTTAGACACCAAGAAGCCGCACGGGCACGGGGAAGATGTGCTATGCACAGTTTCTGGACCTCACGTGTGTGTTCCCACTGTCTCACCGTTGCTGGGTTTTGAGGTTGCTCAGGCTTTGGCCTGTGTTTCCTTCCTTTGCCCACACATGATGCACACAGGAAAGGAGCTGCACAGGTCTGGATTCACCATGCAAGGATTGTAGGACCAGCCACTCCTCAATGAAAGGAGTAAGGTTATAGTTTATTTTGTGATCTGTGGGCATGGCCACGACCCATAAATGAGTTATGGCAGTGAGTTGTAATTCAAGATAAGGGTTTACAGAGGATAAGAAGATCATTTGTTATATTTTTTGCAGGTAGAACAACAAGACTTGCAAAAGGCTTTGAGGTACAAAAAGGCAATGCCTTCACAGACAAGTTCAGGGCATGGGTAAAATGCCAGAGTAAGAGAAAGTGTGGAAATACTAAAAACTGGCTAATTAAGCTATAGATTATTTGGGGCACTATATAAATAATCTAATATAACACAGTCACAGCAGTTTCCATTCTGTTTCCTTGTCCTCGGAGCCTAATTCCAGCTGAACAGTGCCTGGAGCATGCCACAGGTCCTTTGGAGTAGGCTCTTATTTATTATTACCTTATAACTTTGCTCAAGTGTATTGCAGTAAATAATTTACTAGTGCTAGGACTTAGGTGGATTACATTTTATAAGGCAATAACTTCTGTTCTGAAAGTGCAGTTGTTGTGGATGACCTCAATAGATAGGGTGAAGGAGGTCACAGGGTAGTATAATATTGTAACTTAGCAGAACACCAAGTATTGTTTAATGCCTTCAAATGCATCCCAATTGCACAAAAGAAAAGACTGGACAAACAATCCCAATTGTATAATGTGGCGTTGGGATACTATTTTAGTCAAGCAGCAGGAGCAGCTGGTAAGTACTAATGAATTGAAAATTGCATCGTTTCAATGGCATGGCATTAAGGAAAAAGCTTCATGGCCTTTATGGTACAAAAGGTGAATGTTCAGCTGCACACTCAGCTTCAGTGAGTGACCTCAATTAAAAACAGGCATCACTTCAAAGATAGCCCAGTCTTTTCTGTGGAAATCCTATAAATTTGTCAAAAGGCTAGTCCTACAGAAGTTGGAAGAAGTCTCTCTGAGAGAAAGGCATTTACGGGGGCTGCAAGTTTCTTAAATTGCTGCTAGATAGTATCCCAGGGACAAGGATCTTGGAAAACGCGTGCTGATTCTCATTCTCGTCTTTGCTTTGGACAGTGACTGTGCACAAGTACAGTATTAGTTCTTGTTGTTCAAAGTCAGCAATTTCTTCGTTTACCCAGTGACAGTAACTAAAACCATCTGAAAACCAGTTAGCAGCTCACTGCCTAGTGCACGTCACGCTGGTAAACACATGGGGCCAAATACCTCGGTTGCGATTGTCCGAATCTGTGGAATTATGCCTGGATTTCCTTCCACATACAAAGCAGAACTTTCGAAGATGTCTAGGTTGCAGTGAAAATGCCTGGTAACCAGGTGACACCCAGTCCTACTCCTTAAATAATTGTTTTCTCTCGATATTTGCAGCTGCAGGTGCAAACTGAGACCTGACCAAGGAGCCTGCAAACTTGCTTTTCACTGAACAAAGCACCTCAGATAGGGCGGGCTGGTGTCACTTTGTCCAATCCTTGGACCCTTAGCGATTTCCAAATAGCTTATCTATCAAAATTACAACAACTAGGGACATGTCTGTGGTTAAGTGGCTAGCATAAACTGAAGATCAAAGAAATGTACCACCTCACATACCTGTTTACATTTGGGAAGATTTAAGTTGAAGTTCTCTGTTGATACTAAAAGCTGGGAAGGTCACTATGTCACTTGTAAAAGTTTGACCCATGCGCATTAAAGTAAAATATGATGGTTTTCACAAAAAAAGTAACAAAAAGTCTCAAAGTCTAATTCTGCTAATCTTAGTAATATATCAAAAGTTGCATTAGCTTATGAACATTTCTGGCAGTGGAAGAGGTTATAAAAATGATCTATTGAATACAAGCAGTTTTTATTCTCATGAAGTCAATCTCACACTTACATGAAAATCTCATTTCCATAGCAGCTCAAGTCATCTAAAACTGGAGGATTTTATTCCTAGCCCAGCATTTTCAGATTTGGGACACAGAATGAAACAAATTAAATTAATTCAGCAAAAGCATTTAGCATAATAGGTTGAAGGAGGAAAACATGCTGTAAGGTTAGGTGATCTAAATGTTTTAAAAAAAAAAAATTGAGATCTAACTTAACCAAAGCTAAGGCAGTGTTTAGTTAATTGGTCACATGCTAAATAGCTGTATAAGAATGGGGTACAATCTCTAATCCAAACAATATTCAGGTCCAGTAGTAAGATTTCCTCTTGTTCTGGAATATTAATCTTCGCTACTTACTGGAGACTCTTGTTTTTTCAGGTGCAATTGCTGGGATTGTGGATCAGCCGATGCAGAATTTTCAGCGAGTATCTGAAGCTCAAGCTTCAGCTGGGCATAAAGCCAGAGGGGTCATCTCAGGTGTGGGGAAGGGAATCATGGGCGTCTTCACAAAGCCCATTGGAGGGGCAGCTGAGCTCGTCTCCCAGACAGGTTACGGTGAGTTTCGTATTTCCAGCATCTCCATTTAAATTTTAAAATGCTCTTCAGATACAACCTGCTGTGTCTTACTTATCCAGCTCGGTGTTGTGTGACTTAGAGAAAGGTTTAGAAATGCCACTGCTAAGTACTTACAAATGCTGTGCTGCTTTTCTGAAACGCCATCGTGTTGTGCTTCTCTCTTGTGTTACTGATCAGCGATGTACAGCCACAGAAACACAGAATGCAGAAAGCATGAAGTAATTCTTGGAGTACAGTAGAATTTGTTACAGAAACATATGTGCTTGCAAAATAGTTTTTGACATAAAAGGATTAGAGCAACACTATGTCCAATTAGAGTGTTATTTTGAGATCACTTTGCTATGGCAGGGAAAGAGTTGGGCTATCTCTACACAAAGAGTGAGTTACGTTCCTGGGAGAAAGAAGTGAGTCACGTAGTAGGAGCATCCCCTTTAAACTGGAGCTTCACGAGAAGACACTCCTGTTTTCAGATGCACGGGTAACGTTTTAGCAGCCAGAGGTGGGGCTTCCATCTAGACTTAGCACTTAAGGGCAGTGGTGCAAAATCCGTTCAGACTGATGGGAACAATTCTGGGCAAACAAAAAAATGTGAAAGATAAAAATAAAATATCAAAATACATGAATTTCTTTGTTTATCAATAAATCACTTTCAGTTTGAGTATTTAAGAAGAAATGGTGGTTGGAGGGAGTCAGGGAAGAGAAGCAGGAAGACTCGTTGATAGAAGGACAGTATGTCAATAATTTCACCTCACTAATTATACCAGACAAACCTTGAATATTTACGACTTTAATTGCTAGCGATATTTATGCTTGTGCTGTGGTGATTAGAATATGAGCAGTTCTTATAGAGCTTAAGTTTAGGATGCTTCCCACGACATTCACAGCTCATTCCATCTAGTTAGACAATAATGAAACAATTATTAGAATTCTTTCAAATTAACTTTATCCTGTTTATATGAGCGTAAATAATAACTGTTCTCCTGAACTATACATCCCATAGGTGTAAAACCCGTATCAGCAAAATCAGAAGGTTTTTTTCTGTTGTCAGCTGTCTCTGTGTTTGCTTTTCTGCCCAGAACATTATTATTTCTAGATTGAATTCTGCTGCTGTCTTTATCAAGCAATTCATATTAGTAGAGGGACACTTTTCATTGCAGATATGGTCTATAAGACATCATGTTTTCCATGACCGTGTGACAAAAAGAGTTAGCCAGGAAAAAACATAAAACTGTATCAATAATAGCTGACAGTACGTGAGAGGAAAATACACAAGAGTTCAAGTAACTCTTACCCACAACTGGATTGGAAGTGGGACTGTGCCTCTTGGGGGGGACCGAGGGGTGGAGGACCACACAGAAATAAACACATGTTCTCTCTGTCTCCATCTGTAAATAACATTTTCACTCACATAATGCTGAGAACCTCGGTAAGCCAACTGTTACAACTGGGATGCTGCTTTTAAGTATTACCATCAACATGTGTGCTAAAAATTAAAGGGTTTTTTTCATTGCTGATGTTTTGTTTAAATTATTATCCATTGTGTAAGAGGAAATCTAAGTTATTGACACCCTTATGCAAAAATGCCTTTGGAATGCTTAGACAAAAGAAAATCTCTTCATTTATTTGTAAAGAAGTATATTTGTAAAAGAGTAACTTTGCACCAAACCATATAACACTAGTGCTTCCTGCATAACCCACTTCATGTCTGTCTTGTAAAAATTTTCAAAACTATTTAATTTGTGAATTTTTTTGCAACCTACTCATTCTTTCTGGTGACCATACCTCATCATTGAAAGTTTACAGGCCATCTGAAATCTTACATACTGTATCATCTTCAGCTTTGGAGAGTCTCTTTAGAAACCTGCTTAACTGCTGCTTGTAGTCTTCATTCTGTGCTGGCACTAAGAAGAATTTGCAATAAACCAGATGCCCCAGGAGATCTCATAAATGTATATGGATCTGTGTTTAACAGCTGGATTAAGCAATTTAACATTTAAATACAGTATCTAGGCAAACTTGTGTTCTAATTTGTACCAATCGTGACACGTATATAAAAGTATTTTAATATTAAGCAAGAAAGTTAACAATGGTCTTGATTTCTTCTACATAAATCCTGAGTGATGTGTCCGATCCTGCTCTGAAGTGATGGCTCTCAGGAGTGTTATGTTTCTCTTGATTGCAAGTGTGGAGCTGATTCATAGAACACACAGTGGGGGTTTTTTTGTTCCTTGCTTATGCAGGATCACGGGGGTTAAGTGCACAACTCTTACATTGTAATATTTAATGAATTATCTTGACTACAGCTTCCAGAGATGTGACATCATTTTGGATCTGCACTATTTTATGAACTGCTTTAAACAGATGACATCACTGCTAGACGTATCTGCCTTGTAGAAAACAACTACTAAAAAACCTGAATTCTCTTTCCACAGGTATTTTGCATGGAGCTGGACTGTCTCAGCTTCCCAAGCAGCGCTCTCATCCGAACGATCAACATGTTGAGCAGGCTCCAAACAGCCACGTCAAATACGTCTGGTAACATTATTTAGACAATTGCTCATTTTTACATCCACATTGTTTATTAATAGGTTCTGGCCTCTGGTCAAGTTAACAGGCTGCTTCCCTAGGAAAGGCTGAGTTATGGCAGTTTGTTTAGGAACATTAAACACAAAGGTAGTGCATAGAAACTCAATCTGCAGATGATGGGCTGCTGATCTGCATCCAGCTTTGAAACTACAGAGCTGATCTTTATTTAATGGTATTCAGTGAGTTCTTACTTATTTATCATTGCACCAAGCCCAAGAAAAATACTGCACATCTCCAGAAACAGCTGTTAGTGAAGATAGCTTTACTTTCTGCACTGAATTTCTAAGCCACTTCTCAGAGTAATTTTTCTATTATCAAGGAAATAGGATGGGAAATAGGCTAACCTAGCACAGATATTAGGCCAATTTTGCGGTGAGTGATTAAGGGGTTTTGATAAGCAACAATTTCACATTCATTCTTTGAATCTGAAGTCTTACATCTTTCAGTAATGGAGTTTTGGAGTACACTCCCTGTCTTATTTCACATCTGTAGGTGATAGCTACAGGTTTAAGTAAAAACAAAGTGATCAAAATAAGCCCTGGAGGATCCAATGCACTACAGTGACTAGTTCTTTTTTTGTCTTTTTTTTTCTTTTTTTAATCTGATAATGCAGGAAAATGCTGCAATCTCTGGGAAGGCCAGAGGTTCATATGGCCTTAGATGTCATGATTGTGAGTGGATCAGGCCAGCAGCATGAAGGCTGCTTGCTGCTCACCTCAGAGGTGCTCTTTGTCGTGAGCATCAGTGAAGACACACAGCAGCAGGCGTTCCCCGTGACTGAAATCGATTGTCTGGAAGATGATCAGCAAAAAGATCTCTTGAAGGTGCAGCTAAAACAACAGAGAGTGCCTTCTGACTTAGAGGTAAAGACTTCAGTACGTTTTTCTTTCACAGATGAAGTTACACTGATGATGGTGCTTTTGGCAATGGGGATACTCAGCTTTGGGCTGGGAGGCCACAGGTTGAAGTGCCAAACCAGGAAACTTGCTCCTCACAGTTGGCTGTGTTGCGCTTTGGATGAAAGGAATGTGTCTCCTCCCTTCTATCCTCTTATTGATCGTGATATACCATATCCATGACAGAGATTTCCTGAGGGAAAAAGTAGAGGAAGTCTGAGTTCTTGGTAAGCACCACCTCTTTTCTGAAAAGGTTCTCATGGCTACATATGCATGAGGTGTTTATTGTTTGGCAAGTCAGCATTGCACCCTGTGCCTACAAAGTCCCAGCAAAAGCAGTTCCTTTTATTCTTCTGGGAATTCCATTAACAGTTCGGTGGTGCTGATGCTCCTTTCAGCATGTTTCTATCTTGTCTCTTCTAGCACAGTGCTCTTGCTTTACTCCTTAGATCTTCCTCCTTCTGCAAATGCTAGCTTTAAACTGGATTAGTCCTTCTCTGAGATTGGATGCACCAAGTGTTTGCCAGTAAGAGCATAAACCCTTCATCTTCATGTTGAAAGATGTCTAAGCCATTTGAATACTGAGGTTATTGGATTAATTATCTTCTTTTAATGGCAGAAGAATGTTATATTTTTACACTTTCGGGAAACAATGTTTATTGTATTAAATTCTCAAGTAGAATCATATGAGAGAGCATTTCAAAAACGAACATACATGTCCCAGTTTTTATAAAAGTGTGCCAGGTAGTTTATAGACTGCTATACTAGAAATTTCTGTTTCAAATATAAGAAAAGAGCATGTAAAAGCCCATGAAGTATGAGGTGTGACAAAAAGTAGGAGCACCTTCAGTTAAATCCTAACTTTGCTGAAGTCACTGAAGAGTTTTGCCATCAGTTTCAGCAAGGACTTCATCTGTGTCGTGACAGCACTTGAATATTTTTGTGAAAGCTTTCTTTAGTGCTGAATTCTCTATTTATATTTATTGTCTTTCCCCTAACCTCAGTCTCACAGAGAACTGTTGACTGAAGTTGCCTTCTCTCACCACAAAGCTACATGAGGGATTACTTAAATTGTGAAGCAAGTGGGCAAAGCTCAGCTTTTTTTGTCCCTGAGTGCTGAGTGATTGGTGGAGGCACACATCAGGCTATCAGAGTCCGGACTATCCTGCTCAGTCCAGAGCTACTGTCCTGGAGGGAAGAAGAAGAAAAGGTGTTCTCACTAAGGCACTGGATGCACTCAGCCTATCCTAACCCTAACTTTAGCTCCAGCCCAGATCTTTTTTTTATTGGATTGGAGTGTGATGGCTTTTGTCTTTGCATCTGGTTATCCAAGGGGTGAGGAGTAGGCTTCTGCTGTGGGGGAAGGGCAGCTTGCCCAAAGTGGGTGATGAAGGGTGCAGAGAGTTTGGGAGAAGGGAAGGTGAGGGACAGGTAGCCTAATTCTAGTCCCCACAGCTCCTACAGCTGGGAATGTGTATAATTTATGGGCAAGTTGTTCCCCCGAATGCACAGAGCAGCCCTGCGTGGCAGAGCCCAACATTCCCACACACATGCGCTCGTAACACCCTCCTTTGGAGGTACTGGACCAAATACATCTTTTTTTTCTGAAGTTCTGGATGGAAATGTGAGACTCCTACTCAAGTGGTGCAGCAATGCAGCTCTAGGAGCTGTAAGCCTTGAGCCCCCCAGCCTAAGTACAGCATCTCTTTTGCTGACATAGGCTCTTGACAATGCAGTGAAAATATATGGCATGGGAAAAGCTGGGAAAAGTGCCTGTGTCCCAGGTGGAGCCAAGTCAGTGATGGCAAGACAGCAAAAGTTGAGTGATGCTGTACAAAGCACACCTGGCAAAATATTCCTTCAGAATGCAGGCACTGATACTGAAATTCTTGTAAAAATTTAAAGAAATGTGCTGTGAGGAGGAGTAGTTGAAAGAAACAGAGAATAAAAAAAATTTAATTTTTTTATGTTAAGGCAGCTAAGGCAGCTACACAATAAAAGATTCCAAAAAGCTTCATATACAGTTTTAGTAAATACTTAGAGTCTTTTGTAATTAATATTTACTATGTTTTTTTAGTGGATTGGGAGATGTCATACTTGGTGATTTCCTTTCTGCAGCTGAATCTGTGGTCCTTGGGGTGTCACGTGCAGCACTGGTGCTGATGGGAGCCAGAGCTTCCCTTCAGCTTCCTGACAAGAGCTTCTACAAAGCCTTCAGACGTGATTAGGAAAAGGAACAAGTTGTGACTTGCAGATGAGCAGCCTCTAAGCTGCAGAGCAATGCCTAAATAGGCACAACTCCTCAGTATTAATAGTAGGCCATTGTGTTGCACTGAAAGTGTCCTCAGCTGAAGTGCAGACACGTCTGTGCATGATGACATTTGCAAAGATGGCCTCAATTTTTAGCTGGGAAATGCCCAGTCAGATCAACCAAAATGTTATTATGAGTTTAGCAAAACAGAGCTAATGTTACCAAATGTAAATTATCTTTATTTTTCTGATTAATTTAGTCAAAGATGCTAGAAATAATACAACAAATTGAAACATTTCATTTCCAGGCTATAAAAATCCACTTTTTTTCATTACTGCTCACAAAAACAATTGCCAAAAGTTTTGTTTCAGCTCTGCCCAAAACAGTTTCTCCCATTCCCTCTCCTCAGCTTCTTGGAACAGTTAAGAAACAAAACATGAGTTATTCTACAGCTGTAATCACCAGAGATGTTATAGAGCATATTTTGACTCCTTCAGCAATAGGTTTGCCTGATGCCTTGTTTGCCTCCACAATATATAACTCAATCCATCTGGATAGGAATAGCCTGGATGGATTCTTAAAAACTCTGGCACTGACAAGTTTGTTATTGAAAGGGAAGCATTAATTGTATTTGGATTATCTTCCAAAGTAATTGAGACACTGCTTGTTTCCAGACAGATGTCAAACTCAAAAGGCCTGCTCTTCCAGCTGCTCTTGGTATAGCTCATAACATCAAGAAGACAACAAAAAATTGAAGGGCCCTGGAATTCCAGATATTCCAGATTTTTTCGCGTGATAATCTGCAACAGGGTGTTCATAATAGTCCTACATGTTATCATCTTTGGAGTTGAAAACCAATCTTTGGATTTCTCAAAGCAATGGAAAAAAAAATCCTGAAGAGTTGGATCTCCTTAGTGTGCACAGAGGAGTAGATCAGTGCTAACACCCATCTGAACTGCACAGCACAGGTGGTGTAGCTGCTGCAGAGTTAGAATTGCTGAAGGCTTATTCTTTATAAACCACAATGGGAGGAGTTTTAGAAAAATACTGGAGTTCTTAACCCAAAAGTATGGCCTTGTAGTATGAAGGGACATGATATCTGTAATATTCCTCTAGGAGGTGCATTAAGCAAGCTTTGAATCCTTGAGTGATCTGGATATTAACACGATAAATGTTCAAAGCAGCAAGTGAGGGTACTTAGTGACGATCTTAGGACCCATTTAGGAAAAAACGTAGAATAACATCAATTCCAAATTTTTCTCGTCTTGACAATATAAGCCAAAATGAAACTGGCTGCAGAAGCAGACAGTTACAGATGAAGTCATCTAGAAGCAAGCAGGGTCCCAGTTACTTTGGAAGACCATCCAACCATAGTTAATATTTCCTCCTGAATAATTATGCTGTATCTGTGGAAAATAGCCTGGGACTGAATGAAGAATTGGTTCACAAGAGTAGGTGAGAAGGATGCCAGCACCATTTCCATCTCCTTTGGTAAGCGGGGTCTTCCGGTCAATGTGGAGGCAGAAACCAGCTGCTCCTGGGCTTACCTCCCGAGGAGAAATCAGGAAAAAGTGTGAAGCCACCTACGTGCAAGATTTACCCTGTGACTTAAAATCCGGTTTACATAGGTGGTACTTCAGCATATTTCTCTCCTTTCAACTGCTGAAACAGACTGATTGCTGAGATACTTTTACCGAGCCACCAGAGCAAAGACGTGGTTCAGACACCGTTCTCCACTGTTAGCTGTGAGTCTGCTGCTGCAGTCTGCCTTCTGATTTTTTTCCTCCCTTAAGGTCGTTCATGGAAACAACCCTTTCCTCTGCCCATTTCATCATTTCCGCTGTTTCTAGGCATAGGCTTCAACCTTAAACTTCTGAGCTTGTTCATGAGCCTGCTTCCTTTAGCAATTTTGTGATGATGATTGAAAACAGAAGTGTTTCTACTCGCTGAGCAGCAAATCCATCTCCAAAGGCATAGTAAAAAAAAAAACAGAGGGGACTGTTTTCATGTGAATGTGACACCTGTCACTATCTATCAGTCATATTAATTCTTTCTTCAAATAAGCAGCAGAGTATTTAAATGCGTCTTGGAGTCCAGAGACATGACAAGATATTGATTGTGGATGTTAAATTGAATCTAATGGCATTGTTTGAAAATATCATCCTATCTAGCAAGACCTGTAAAACTCCCTGAAAGACAGGCAGAAGGTAGGAGTCTTTAAATCCTTAGCATGATGTCCAACAAGGAAATTTTAAATCCTACAAAAAATTAAACTGGTCAACAATTCTCCAAGTGTGAAAAAAGAAAGCATCAAACCCTACTCTATGATAGCTGCTGCCTTTTTTCTTCATTGTCGTATTTTGGAAATAACTGCTATTCTGAATGACTTAGCTTGTCATACTACTGTAGCATCCATGGTGGTATTTCTGAAATACAGGTTTTTTTAAACCCTGCAACCAGCTTGATGCCTGCTTGCTTGCCTTCCCTTCTCAAGCTAGTCATAGTCATCTTCAATTTCTTCAAAAATAAGGGCACAGCAGATTGATTTCCCCATAGCTTTTCTGGATAATACTTTATCTGGTTGGAACCATATGATAGATGACAGTATTTGATTCACTGTATTTTTTTTCTACTAGGGTAGGTCGCTTGCATCCCTCTTGCTAGGACCTTAAACCTTTACCTATTTCAGCCTGACAAACACATATCTTTTAATGTCTTCTCCAGAAACAAAATGCCCAAATCATCGTTAGTAAAACCGTTTTGCTTGGAAAAATGTCCTTGTGTGAATGGGGGTTTCGTTACTAGAAGCAGATAGCTATATGTTCTATGGCCATAGAACATTCACCTGGAAGGTAGCTTCTAGTCTTCATTTTGAATCAAGTAAGTTAAAGACCTAAAATATATTGGCTAAATAGAATTTCTGTATGATAAGCCTTGCCAAGAGCTACTGACATTTTTCTAAAAGGGGTTTCGATGCCTTCGCTGTATACAAGGAGTTGATCTGTTGTAAAGTTCTACTCTTTACCAGTTCTCAAAAGATACTGCTTAAATTTTCTGTGGCAGAGTTAGAGCTTCTCAGAAGTCCAAAACAGCAGAGGAGAGGACTAATTCACGGAGGACTCAACTATGGGAGAACATTCATGATTTAAAAAATCCTTTAAACTATTTTAAGATTTCAGGCAGGAAGATTTTTATCAGAGTAATGTGGAAGTTATTGTCCTTGCGGCTCAGTTCAGTTACTGTCAGATGCTCAGTAATTACTGTATCTTACCTGATTTCAGGCCGAGGGAGCCAGAGAGAGACTGTCAGAGCAGCAGTACAACCGCCTCGTGGAGTACATCACAAAGACATCTTATCACCTCGCGCCCAGCACCGCTGCAGCGCCAGCTCTGCAAACCGTGGCTACTGAACAGCCCCCAACTATAACAAAAACCTATCAGTATGTAGTTGATCCAAATTTTGCCCAAGTATTCATTAGCAAATTCACCATGGTGAAAAATAAAGCCTTGAGGAAAGGATTTAATTAATAGTTATTTCTGGTGCGTATAGTAATACCATACCAGTTTGAAAGCAATGCTTTCTCTGCAGTAACCTACATCAAGTAGAGATGCATATAATTTTTAAGGAGGTAGAAATTGATAACAAAGCCCAATAGCTTTTCTAATCTTGACAACATTCCTGCTCCCTAGCCAAAATACTAGTGCTGGAAGGAAAGTATTCTGGCAAACAAATAAAGTGAGAAGGAACAGCCTGGGACTATAGCTCAATCAAAATCCTTTTTCTTTTTAATAACCAAAAATTAGAGAATAGGGGAAAATTGCGTGCATACGGCCGTTTTTACCACACACAGAAATGTGTATCAATACCTCTATATCATATTTTAGGGTCTGCCAGTTTCTGTTATAAACCAGGTTTATAACTCAGCTGTAAAAACTTGCTCAAGGCTGAGCCTTTCCCCCCACACCCACACTCCCCCAACATGTGCGTCCTGAGGCAAAACATTTTCCCCCACTAAATCTGAAAAACCCAGTGTGGCTGTTTTAAGTTACTAGTGACAGCTGGGTTTTAGCACCACTTTAACCTTAAAATAGCTTCCTTTATTTGACTGAAGTTTTGCAGGACATTAGTCCATAATGTAAACTAGTGCCTTTGTGTGGTTTGGAGAACAAAACGTGAACTACAACATGACTTTATTTTTAAAACTGTCTGTATACAGAAACTTTATTTTATCCACCATCAAATTTTCAGAAGTACTTTCAATGTATGTATGACTGTGCATTGTCTGTTCATTAGCTGGAAGCCAGTAACATGCAGTTCAAAAATTTAAGAAACAGAGCTGTCTCCTTAAAATCTCCAAGCTCAATGTAACC
The DNA here is from genome assembly GCA_013398955.1 of Callaeas wilsoni. Taxonomy (NCBI): domain Eukaryota; kingdom Metazoa; phylum Chordata; class Aves; order Passeriformes; family Callaeidae; genus Callaeas; species Callaeas wilsoni. Next base: position 38,488 of record VWPU01005531.1, read on the forward strand.
CAGATGTGCAGGTGCTAAGTGCAGCCTTGTGGGGTCTTGCTTATTTCTGATCTGCCACCACTACATTGTATGTGCTCCCTTCAGCCCTAGTTCATTTTATGCTTATCATCTTTGAACTGATAAAAACAGGAATATTTAGAAACATGACCTTTCAAATATGTACTAAGCGAAGTGAGATTTTTTTAAAGCTGATTGAAAACTATGGACCCACAGGCACCAATTACATTAATAGTTAATGATGCCATCACAATACACTTACAAGTATATGTTGAACACCTGTATTTCTTGTAGTAGACGAGAAATCCGTCTCTGGGCACAGTTAGATGACTTTATAAACCAAATCTGGCTATGGCAGTTTTATTTTAAAACCAAAAGCTTACTTGGTTTCCAACTATGCATATTAACTTTTCTCCCCTTTTCTATACGCTTACCAAAATGAATTTTGTCTGGAGATTCCTGAACATGGCTGGAATTGGAGTCAAAAACTGGAATAAAATCTGATCACCATTTGGAGCATATGCTTTACAGTTAATAACTTCTATGCATACTTGATATGACCAAATGCACAGTAAGTAAGAATGTAGTAACTGCAGTATTTTTCTCTTGAGTTGTGTTTTGTTAAAAGGTATTTCTAAAAGCTGTGTCTCTCATCTGCTGAGAATAAAGGAGGCTGGGGTCTGCATTGTCCTCTTCTGACTGTGAAATAAGCCCATCCATTATCAACATTTCATACAATGATTTAATAACTTAGTCATTGTTTAAATAACACTGTTTAAAAATGTATATGTATATACACACATGTGCTTCATTCCTGAATATTTTATGGAAGTTGTTTAATACTTCTAATTTTGCATATTGATGGATAAATTGTAATATAATTAAATTGTTTAAAGATAATAAAGCTATTCCTGTAATACTTTTGTGAGCTGTTTATTCATTCAGTTACAAGGTGTAGGACAATGACAAGACTGATGTACAAGCTTCATGAGGGCCCCATTAGATCCCAGTTGGTCACTGGACTTTGTAGTGTACCAGAAAATGCAATAGATCATGACAATACTTTGGAAGTAAAACTGGTGACTGGCTTGCCAAAAATGTGTGCTGAAAAGTTTTATGCTTTTGTGACTAACTGAATCAAAACAGCAGTGTAGTCACCGCTTCAATTAGACTAATCTGTTCCTTATTTATGGAGTACACAGACAAGCCAAGGGGATGCAAACACACCTGTAAAAAATGAGGAACAGCAGTTTCATTTCTAAAAGTTTGTAGATTTCAGCCATTGTTTAAGATACATTTGTGTTTTTCCTGAATTACATTCTCCTGGAATAAACACTTGCTTAAATTACACTTTTCTTCAGTGAATTGAGCTGCATCTTTACTGCATTAGGCAGGTTCTTTCTCCCCCTTCTGACCACATGTATGGAAACGAGTGGGGACGGCACATAAATCAACCTCTCCTACATATGAGCTGTGTGAACTATGAAAACAAAGTTGTCCAAAGAGCAGCTGCCTGTACTTAGCTGCTAAAGCAGTGCAATGTGTACTCTTAAAACATGCCTACTCTCATAACGCTCTTTCGCTCTTTAGACCTGGAGAGCTCACAACTTCAAATCTATCTTTTTAGTTTGCTTCCAGAACAATCAATCACTCCTCAAACACTCGAGAATAAAGTAAGCTAGCCAAAAAATTTGAAGGCATAGTCAGGCAAGACCTTTCCCAAAGCAGTTCAGGTCAAATAATTCCTTTTTATATATCATTTCATACATAAATATAGCAAGAACCTTCAGACACTTGGGATAGTCTTTGAGAGCAGCCAAGCATGTTTTTCAGTTCTGCATCTCCTAAAAACAGAATGCCTTGTAACAAGCAACTGATTAGGGTCTAACTCACAGGTCTTGTACTATGTTATGTCCCACTCCAATTCTTTGTATGATAGAATTAACTGAACTCTTGCTGGCAAAGGAAAACAAATTTTAAGAGGAAAAAAAAATAAAGAAGGAAAGAAAACTGGTGGGTTGGTGCAGATTTCAGAAAAGCAGGTTATGAGCCCAGCTTTGTACTCCCTAATCCAGAGGAAAGCAAGCTCTGGGTTGGTTGGCATTGCCTGCTGAAGGGAAGTACTTGCCTTTTATCCAGTGTGAAATCAGAATGCATCCAGAAAACAAAAAATTGCAGCCCGCAGACTCTCAAAGCACAGCCACAGAAGTAAGAACTCACCTTTCTTTGTTAAATACATTTAGCCAGAGACATCCCTGAGCTCGCTGTATCTGTCAAAAATTGCCTTCAGTCACAAAACTCTCATTTCTGTAAATCACGTCTGCTGGTAGCTGAAGGAACACAGACTACAGTAACTGCTGCTGGCTACAACAGTTTAGAAGAAACTAAGAATTTAACAGTAAATTAATTCATAGCAACCATGAAGAAAACAAGGCCTAGACTGACAAGGAAGTCATGTCTATTGGCCTCCACACCTGGCAGTAGCAAGTTTCTTTGCCTCTGAAGCTGTAAGACTGAAGACCCCTGGCTATTTAAACCTGCAGACAGGCCTGAGAAAATGTTAGTCAGTGCTTAATGGCATACACTGTTTATACTGTACATTGGGAAGATAAATGGGTATCATTTGCTATTGTTAAGCACTGGTTTACATTTATAGGAGCTGGGATATTTTGATTACTAGATGGTTTCCCCTGCATCACTAATGTCAGATTCTTTCTTTGCTTAAAGGAAGCACTGCCTGCATGGGAAGTTTAAAGAAAATCCCATGTTGCTCTATAAAATGTTCTGGATCACATACATTACTTATGTGCTTTCATTAGTCCAAATGTTGTTCAAGGATACCTATTAAGTGTTAAGTAGTTAATGAGCCATGTAAAATAATAAGAGTTACTCCAAACAGGATTTGAACCAAAGACCTTCAAATACAACACAGATGGCCTAATTTGTCATGCTGCTTCATACAAAGACTTCCTTCCTTTCATGCAGTCAGCTTTTGCCTGCTCTCCCAGTACCCACATTCAGCAAAGAAAAGCGGCAGTCCTAGTACCTTCTTCATCCTGAGCAACAGGCAGTGACAAAGCCTGTTCTCACTGGCAGGTATCATGGCCCAAGACACAGCATCATGTCTCAGACTGCACAGAATGTAGCAGAGATCCAAACTACGCTTAGCTGATATTAAAAGATGATACATGTCTAAAAGCAGCATGCCAAGACTTTCATTACCATAATATCCTAAAACATTTGTCTGCCTGTACCCCCTTTCCTCTTGCACATGAAATATACGTGAACATGCCTGCAGTTTAGAGTAATTTTCCAATTAGAGTAACTAATACACCATGTGTAAGAATGAGCATTTGCACAGTCTGCAAGTCTTGCGGTAACAGTTTGCTGCTGCAAGGAAGACAATACAGTGATGACAGCAGAAAAAGACAGGTTGGCTGGTGTATTTCCAGAATTTCTATCCAAATTCTTTCCTCTTAAGGTCAGCTCACCTTGTGAAGCCAGAGGTAACACAGTCCCCTCCAGAAATCCATCCTCTCCCTTCCTGCAACATCTGTCCTCTTGCACATTCCCATAAGCAGCTGGGACAAACTAGCTGTCACTGCTTAGGGATATACTGTGCTATCAAATGTGGAATTTGGCCAAAACAGAGATGCAAGTCATTCCTGGAGGAAAGATATACTTAGTCATTTTGGGCAAGTTCTGAAGATTTTCCACCATTCTTTCCACCCAGCACCCGAGCCTTTAAGTATTTCTACATTAAAGAAGACAACTAAATGTCACTGACATAAGTATTTTATTTATTGAGCTGCATTAGAGCGTGCCATGCACTCAAGTGCATGGCACTTTACACTTCAGTGAACAAATAAGGTTCGGTCATCAAGTCTCCTTGAACTGAAGGGAATCTGCAAGATAAAAAAAAAGCATTAAGTTATGATGGACAAACTTCATGCTCTAAGTAAACATATTAGTATGTATGAATGCAAAGCAGCAGTTTATGTGGTAGTTTAGTCTAGAGGAATTCCCTGTTATTTCCTTACGCTTGAAGCTTCACACACCCTTCATGTGGCAAACAGAAGTGAAACATGGAACAAATCAAGAGCTGGAACAACACTGCACAGCACATCAGATTCACTAGATATGCTGCACTGGTAACTGAATCAGTCTTGCTGAGGGCCTGCAGGAGAAAGGAACGCAGCTTTCAGATAGGAGCCAGGGAGGAAACAAGTGGTGCAGGCAGCCTAGCAAGGAAGGAAGAAAACCAAATTCAAATTGCTTCTCCCCATTATACTGAACACAGTCCAAGACCAGCTGTGTTCCATGACAAGAGTCATGAAAGTGGTTAGCACCGAACTCTGCACTTCCCCCTTTATTCCACGGCTGAGCACACAGTAGATGCCAGATACTCCTCAGAGTTATACCTGCTCCTAATTCCCATTGTCAGTATCACCACCAGAGTCCACACCAAGTAGATGGAACAGTGTGAATTCACAGGGAGGTGCCAAGGTGCCTCCATGCCCAGCAGGAACAAACTTGGTGTAGAGTGCCATGCTACCACTCTAACTAATGAACTCTCCTTCCTGCCCACCCGACCCCTTCCTCAGTTTCGGGGCCAAGCACTGCTTCCATGGAGAGTACTCAGTGAGGTGCAGCCACTGTATTTACTGCCACATACAGGACATACTCCAGTAAAATGGGAGATGCAGAGTGTGCACGATCACTGCACCCTCTAGGTAACTACACCAAAAAAAGGCTTAAAATTCAAAATAGATAAGATTTAAACTTCTGAGGCAAACGAAAATATCGTCCATCTGTTCTGGGTACTTGTCCTTTTTCTACAGCCTTTACAGAACATTTGAAACATTGGCATTGTTTTCCCCTTCTACTTTTGTACTCATGTGCAGGCGCAACAAAAAACAACCTCTTTCTACTATGAAGGAGTGAAAAAATATCTGTTCTTATATAAACAGGCTAAGGAATAGGAAGCATCAGCAATTCAAACAAAATCACAAAAGACGATTTGTCTTCCAGATTTTGTTTTGAGGCAGTACAATTAAGAAATGGAAGAATTGCTTAGGAAACATTTAATTTTAACAGGTGCACACAATGTGAAATTTTTTTAAGCTGCCAATGGGAACACAGGCTGAGAGTGGAGCTCCATTTGCACTGAAATAAATCCCGCTCATGATTTCAATTAAATATTCAACATGCATTCTTGTTGACAGTGTTTGTTTCAAATGATTTTACCACCAGATGGCCCTTCAGAATACTCTGATGAAGGCCACCTGACGAAAGAATGCAATTCCAGTGTCTAAAGTTTAAAAGTGACTATATATTAGCCAGAGGACTGAACCAGAGGCAGAATTACCATGATTTAAACCAGGTAAATTTATAATTTTATTATTTATCTTTGTTGCAGTCATAGCTAAAGAACAGCAGTACCCTACTCTCAAAAAACAAAAAAAACCCCAAAACACTACCAAAAGCTAGGACTGACACAAGGATTTTTTTACCTTTTTTTCTAATTTTTTAGAAGAGATGGAGCTCTGGCGTTTTTTACATAATCGTGTTATGCAGAAACCAGATAGCTGCAGATTGTCATAGAACACAATTTAGTATTCATAGTGTTAAGTACAAATCTTTTATTCTATCTTGCTGCTTCATGCAAACAAGCAGAGAAAATCCAGCTGGCCAGGATAATTAAAGCCACAGATTATCACGTAATGATCACAATATGAAAACATTCCCAAAGAATGAAAAACTATCATTCTAGATTAGTCTGAAGTCATTTTAGGAGAAGCAGAGAACTCAATGTAAAAAATTTGCACCAAGAAAGGGGGAGGAACTCTTTACTGAGCTGTCACATCAGCTTGTGCAGCTTAGTGAATGTCATTATTAATAACCACAACACAGTTGAAATCAAGACATTTTTCCTGGTGTTACTAGCAAGGGAGAACAAAGTTGGATAGTTTTCCTAGAAAAGGCAGTGTCAAGTGATAAAAAAGAGTATTGTGAAAAAAGTTCTATTCAAGTTTCATACAATATGGCAAAAATGTGATTATCAGTACACAGAGCTGTATGCCACTGTGATTTTTTAATATACCTATGTGTGTATATAGATGTATTTCCCCTCATGACTAGTTATCTTCCCTCTCTCACCAACTTCAAAATGCAAAATTATATGCAGAAGCTGTCTCTGTTTCTTACATTTAGATGCATGCTATGAGAGAGAATCAGCCTCTCCATTTTCTCACTCACTGTACCACCACAAGTATGTAAGCAGAAGATACAGACAGCCCCAAGTTAAGAAGTTCAAGATGTGACAGCACCAACATAACTGTGGAATCAGGCAAGTCCTGGAGTTTAAAATCAGAGCTTTGTCTCCTCTCCGTGGTTATGTGAGCAGGGCAAAGGCCTGGCATCATCACTCTGTCTCCTGTATCACACAAGTTAAACAAATTAACCAAGAGGTATTCAGGAGCTTCTATCCTGCCCTTACTGCCTGGTTCCCACTTCTCCTGTTTCTTCACATTTTTATTACCCAGAGGTCTCTTGAGTGCAATTTGTATCCTTTCTCTTTGGAAACCTCTTTTGATTTGGAAAAAAAAGGAAGACCCCCCCCAAGCAGAAGCACAACACCTCGCGGAAATCATCTCACTCCTGTTCTAATGCAGAGCAGTTCCCTACCTGCAGATGCAGCTTACCATCATTTGGGCGGCGCACCCTCAAGCACGCCAGCTGCCTTCATGGCTTCAAAGTCCTTCATGGGATCATATTTTTTATAGAATTCTGCATAAGCTCGTTTTCTGGGTTCAGCAATTCCAAACTGGAAAGTAACACACAGAAAATTAAAGTTTGCAAAGCTTTATGAACAGATTCTTTTTCTGTTAGTTCCATAATTTTTATCAGTGGATATTCATCTAAAAGGCCTTTAGCTCAAATTATTAAACATTCCTTTGTTCCGGTTAAAACCCACAGGTCAGGCTACCTGATCATTGGTCAGGAGAACAAATGTCTGACGTGAAACCTTAAAGTCTGTTACAAGGTAGCACATCACACTTTCAAGATCCAAAACCACTCCATCTGTATTGACACTCAAGTGGCCAACACCCTCCATGCTAATAGTTTTATACATAAAACATGTCATTATGGCAAGTTTTGTGCCTGTGGGCAGCTGCAAAACTCTAACTGGATAAAATGCCATCCTACACTGAAGGACTACATTTGAGCTACATTGTAAGTCAACTACATCTGGTAAAATTTTACAGGACTGCCAAGCCACTCTTACAGCTCACCAACATAAAAAGACACAATCCTCATTCCTTAGACACCCATTCACCTGAAGCACAGGGATATACTCAAAAAGCTCTCAAAAATGTGAAAAATATTCCGAGGTGGGTTTGTACAACAGCATCTAACACGGAACAAAGTAAATCGCTACTGAGATCCATGTTATCTGTTCCAAACCTGGTCTGCCACCTTACCAGCGTATTGACACGGGGGTGCCACATAAGGTACTGACCCAGAGAATATTAAAAAAATATATTCTAAGTCTGACCACAAACAAGCCTGTCTACCTCTTAACAGACATGTTAAGTACATGTGTGAGCTTATTGTTTCTGATACACATTTGCGGCTCTGGGAAGTTGTGAAAAACATGAAATTAACTTCATTTCTCATCATTTTTATCAACAGCTTCCTGAGCACTCAAATGCTGCCAGTAGTATGTGCATGAGTTCAGTGGGAAAACCAAGATCCAGTTCTTCCACAAGAATTCACACTGTGTTGTTTGCTTCGTGTTGAGATCCCAGAATTATTTAGTAAGAGCATGCAAGAACAACTACTGCTCTTATCGTCATCACAAGTCAAGCCTATAAGGGTGTTTTCCTGGAAATCTAATGCTCCATTTCCACACGACACTTCAAAAACAAGGGCAGAAGGACCACATTAGGTTTCCCCACACTGGTATCTCAGTGTGGAGGATGAGTTTTCCAAACTGCTTGAGCACTGGTTTCCTGAAATCAGTCGAGAGATAAAGTAAGACTTGGACAGCTCTCTCAAATCTCAGAAACTGCAACAGACCAAAACACAAACTATCCAGAGGTCTTGTGCATCCACTGTGAATGGGCAAGAGCAGTTTGGGACTAACAGACTCGAGGTCAAGTTGTCACGAATTGCATGATCTTGAACACACACCACAAAGCATCAGATTATTCATATCATTTCTTCAAATGAAGATTAGGAAGATTTATTTGTGCTTTGGAAACATGCTTACAAAAATACATCACTAAACCTTTCTGATGAACAGCTCAACCCAATCTCAAAAGAAAAATATTATGAATTCTTTAAATAGTCCAATGAGACCAGATTATAACTGAATGACTACAGAGCCCACCTTGTATAAGGTCGCAGATCCCACAGATACCAAAAATGCCCCAAGGAGGTGAAACTTCATCTGCCTGGCCAAAAGGCGCCGCATTTGTGGCTTTGGCAACAGCGCAGCCGACATGGTGACTGTATTTCCTGAAAGAAAAAAAGAAATAAGAGAATTGTGGGAGAAGCTCTACTTAAAATAATTTTCTGTACTGCAGAAACATCATTCTTTTTGTATTGTGCAATAATTGTCTTCACGATATAAACAACAGTGCTCTTGCGAGTCTGACCTTCCAATGACAATATTTAAGGGACGAAATTCAAGGGCAAGCTATTTATAACACGAATCTAGTTTAAGTTCTTACACTCCTTACACGCAGTATTTGTGGAATCAAGGCTGGCCTTCGTTGTTCACATTAAATCCTGCGCTCCCCGCAGGGTCTTCCCTCCCAGGCCTGCTGTCCTGTGTTTACGTCAGAACACATTCTAAGCAGTACTGGCGATAGGCCAGGACCAGCCCCTCGCCGTTCCCTGCACCGAGGATGCCCCAGCCCCGCGCTGCCGCCGCCGGGCCCGGCTCCGCCACCCTCAGGGACGCGCAGAGGTCACGGGGCTGTCGCGGGGCCGCGGCCGAGCGGGGAGCGGCGGCTGGCAGCTCTAGGGATGGGGATGATAGGAGAAGTCAGAGGGAATGGGGGGACGAAGAGGGAACAGCGGGAGCCACAGAAGGAGCCACGGGGGGAGCGGGGAGCGGCCTCACCTCAGCTTCCACCAAGGTCCTTCCGCGCCGGCGGCCGCGCTCCCGCTGCGGCCCCGCTACTCCGCATGCGCGGGGGAGGGCGGCGTACGGCGGGCGGCGCGGGTCAAACGCGGCGGGGCGCAGCGCCCGGCCCGTGTGCGAGCCAACCACGTTGGAAAAGCCTCTGGGATCATCGGGTCCAACCTGGGACCGAACAGTTCCGTGTCAGACAGACCCTGGCACTGAGCGCCAAGTGCAGGCTTTCCTTAAAGAGCTCCAGGAACGACAACTCCACCACCTCCCAGCAGCACATTCCAATGTTTGTTTAATCATCTTTGCTGTGAGGAAATTCCTCCTCATGTCCAACCCCAACTACCCCTGGCACAGCTTGAGGCGATGTCTTATTCTGTCATTTGTTTCCTCGGAAGAGCCGGACCCCCACCTGGCTACAACTCTCAGGTAGTTGTAGGGAGCGATAAGGTCACACCCGAGCCTCCTTTGCTCCAGGCTGAACACCCCCAGCTCCCTCAGCTGCTCCTCATGGGACCTGTGCTCCAGACTCTTCACCAGCTCCATTGTCCTTCTCTGGACAAGCTCCAGCACCTCCACGTCCTTCCTGAATTGAGGGGCCCAGAACTGGACGCAGCACTGAAGGTGTGGCCTCACCAGTGCTGAGCAAAGGGGGATAATCACTGCCCTGGTCCTGCTGGCCACCATTTCTGATGCAGGCCAGGATGCCACTTGTCTTCTTGGCCACCTGGGCACACACTGGCTCATGTTCAGGTCCCTTCTCCTGTCNGTCCCTTCTCCTGTCTTTAAGGCCCCTTCCAACCCAAACCATTTTGTGAGTCTATTAAGAGCCGTGGGAGAAAACCAAGTCACTCATTTGAAGGCTGCCTGGGGTGACACTGCTATGCCGAGGAGCTCGGGCCTTAATATATAGAGTTTGCCAGGAATTATTGGCCAAGCCTAGAAAGAAATGAAGCCATTTGTAATCCTTTCTAGATGTGCCTTAGCCAGTTTTTGTACCTTTCTTGGAAATGAGGAACATGTGCTTTGCCCATGATTTCCACTTAATCACCACCTGCACGTGGAATTGTCGTTTTTATTCGTGGGGAGTCTCTGTGGGATTTACACTGAATGCTATAAATTCCTGTCTTGAAAAAACAAGTCCCTCCTGTGCAGTGAGGTATTCGTTCAAGCCTTTTGCTCCCTTGCCAAAGCCAGCAGATCCTGACATCAAATGAGAGTGATAGACCCTTAAAACTGAAGAGGAGTTGCTTTTCCTGTGATGGAATAAAGAAGAAATAAGTGTCAGTAGAAAATTTCAGAGGGAAATCATCCAGCTGTGGCTACAAGCTGGGAGAATGGTCTTTGCAACGGCAGTTTGAATAGATGAAATTTGAACAATATTCCCTCAAACTGAAGAAAAGTTTGTTACAATAGTTGAGACCAAAATGAAGAATGTCTGCCCAAGAGTTTTCCTGTGTGGATTAACACAAAACCCCCAAATGTTAACGATGTCATGTGGAAGGAATGGCAAGACATATCACCAAGGGCAAATCATGCCTGACAAATTTGGTGGCCTCCTATAACAGGGTCACAGCATTGGTGGATGAGGGACGAGCGACTGTCGTCATCTACTTGGACTTGTGCAGAGCATTTGACACGGTCCTGCACGACATCCACGTCTCTAAACTAGAGAGAGATGGATTTGATGGATGGACCATGTGGTGAATAAGGAACTAAGGAATTGGCTGGATGATTGCGCTCAAAGAGTTGTGGTCAAGAGCTCAGTGTTCCAGTGTAGACCAGTGACAAGTGGTGTTCCTCAGGGGTCAGTATTGAGACCAGCACTGCTTAATGTCTTTCTTGGTGGCATGGACAGTGGGATCAAGTGCACTCTCATCACTGTCCACTCCAAGCTGTGTGGTGTGGTCAGCACACTGGAGGGAAGGGATGCCGTCCAGAGGGACCTGGACAGGCCTGAGAGGTGGGGCTGTGCCAACCTCATGAAGTTCAGCAAGGCCAAGTGCCAGATCCTGCACCTGGGCTGGGACAATCCCAAACACAAATACAGGCTGGGCAGGGAATAAGAGGGGACATTTGGACGTGTTGGTGGACAAGAAGCTTCCCATGAGGCAGCAAGGTGTGCTCACAGCCCAGAAAACCAACCACATCCTGGGCTGCATCAAAAGCAGAATGGCCAGCAGGTTGAGGGAGATGATTTTGCCCCTCTACTCTGCTCTGGTGAGAGCCCACCTGGAGTGCTGTGTCCTGCTCTGGAGCCCGAGCAAAAGAAAGACATGGACCTGTTGGAGTGAGCCCAGAGGACATGTAGTGACAGGACGGGGTAATGGCTTTAAACTGAAAAATGGCAGGTTTCGATTAGATATAAGAAAGAAATTCTTTACTGAACTTGCCCTCAAGAAAAAGACAATACAAAAATAATTGGACTAAAAGCTTGGCAGGTTTCAGGGCTACTGTCATCATAGATAAGATATGGGTAATTTTCCTATAAACATCAATCTTGTGGACACAGAATATTTTGGTGGATGGAACTAGGTCTGTAAATAAAAAAATCTCGATTGCTGTTTTCAATAGCTTCCTTCACGGCTGGCCAGGTCTTTAGATTCTTTGCTGTGTGGCCAGTTTCCCCATGTGCCTGAGATACTGCTGGCTAGGCATCTTTGTGTTACAGTTAAGATGCTAAATGAAGTGCTAATTGTTATCATCCTTTGATGTCATTACTGTGGAATATACAGCCAATTCCTTATTGTTCTGTGTAAAGGGCAGTTTGGGACTGTACAAATAAGAGATAAAAGAAGGGATGGAGACTACATTAGAGGAAGAGTCCTGGAAGGAGAGCAGAGACAAACAGCTCCATTAAGTCAGTGCACAGAGTGGCTTCCTGTCACACCGGTTTCTGAATGGATTATAGGGCTAAGCCTGGTTTGGACCTGAGTGGACCCTGTGCATCCAAATGGATAAAAGTAAATAAACCTTCTGAAAACAAAAAGGCATATACAGAGATACAGAGATAACAGCAGTTGTTTCCTTCCCAGTCCACCCACTCCCTGGGGGTTCTGACACCTACTCCAGTTGTCTTTGAGACACAAATATTAGGATTGTTCACTCAAAAGGTGTCAAAGCTATCAAAGTAGAATCTTCAGTCCTTTTTTTCCTCTCCAAAATACTGTAGAGCCAGCAGCAGTTTACACTTCCCCATTGTGTCCTTGAAAGGGATCATCTTTTGAAGAGTGAAGGAAGGCATTAATGCCAAATCATTTCTTGCTCGTGCTCCACTGGAATTGAAAGTAATATTTACTTCTGACTTTAGTGAGAGAAAATTTAGTCAGTGAATCCTTGTCTTTGCCACAAAGAGTACTAGCTCTGATATTTAAGACTGTACATTCTGTGGTGTGGACTGATGCCAACTAGGAACAGGACTGTGACAATCAAGTGATTTTGCATATGCCACAAAAATCTTTAGATAATCATAATCTGGATCAAATTAGAACCAAAAATCTACTGGGAAAAGATCACATGGGACATCAGCAATCCCCTGAGCCAGAGGCATTCCCAAATAGTTTAATATAAAACCTACCTATCACAAAAGAAACAGAAGTTAAACAATGCTTTGTGACACATATGAAAATGCATACATTTGGGCTCATCCTCCCCTTTCTGTGCCAGAAATTAACTGATCAAATACTCTCTTGCCACAGCTGTGTCTACATCAGCCAGTGGTGCCATGGAACAAAGACACGGTGGCACAAGAAGTTTTTTTAACAGAATTGGAATGGCAACTGTACAAAAAGAATGAGGGCGAATCAATGATTCCTAAATGGAAAAAGTCAAAATTAGCAGAGGGAAGAAAAATATTTTTGTACTTCCAAAAGAGCAGTATAAACAAAGGAGAAAAAAAGTTCAAATCACAATAAATGGAGCAGACAAGGATTTCACAAGCCTTTGTTGATTTTATGCAAGTTTCTGAAATAGAAAAATCTCAAAAAAAGTGATTTCTTAAGTTTTATTCCACTTGTAAAGAGACAGATTTTGGTATATTGAATACACATGAAATAGTGCAAGAATTATGACCCTGTGTTTGGTACCATCATGAGTTCTACTGTTAAAAAAAGAGCTATTTTCCAAGTTCCCAACTTGCAGTCAAGACATGGCTAATGTATGTATTCAGGCCCCAGAACCACAAAACACACCAGGTTTCAGAGCTGTGACATTAACATTCATGTGACACTTTGTTTTCTGGAATTTGGTTCCGCCTTAATTGTTCTCACTCTGAAGTCCTCTGAGTTCAGGGGATCTATCTGAAACAAATACACTGTTTATTTTAGCAACAGGAGACCCTTGGTGAGCTAAATTGGGCTTTTAAACAAGTAGAACTCTATATGTACCTAGAAGTTTAACTTAGACAAGTGTAACTTCATTATTCATTGCCATTATGTCCTACATAATCATCTGATTTCTTAGAAAAAAACAAAACTACACCCACAAGAAACACCTTCCAGTCTCTGTTCCTCACTCAAAGCCCTTTAAACGATGCCAAGATTCTTGTCTTTTGTGGTTTTAAATGTTATGTAGCTTGTCTGCAATGGAAATAAAGTCATCAAAGAAATATTTTTAGGCTGTTCCTTTACTCCTCTGTATTTGAGCAGAGGTGCCTTACTCTGAAAAAGTTTTTCATTCCTCATCCTTGTTTTTCCAGGAACATGTGGAACCACCTTTACAGACAAATACTCCAGTCTAAAATTTAACCAGTCAACACATAAAATTGTTACATGTAATTCAGTCTCTATGGTCTCTACAGGCCCATCTCAGCAAGTGACAGCCCACCCAGCGTAGGCCACAAGCATTCCTAGTCTGCGTTCAGCTCCAGAAAGTGTCCAGGGTAAGAACAGCACAGGAGCAGAGTTACTCTCTTAAAAAATGAAAGCAGGGACCACAACATGAAGACAAAAGGTCAAGTTTTCACACTCCTATTCAAAGCACAGTTTGGTTGATGTGCTGTGACATGGTTTAGTTTCACACAAGGCAAAATTCTCTAGCTCCGAACATCATCTATCATACAGAAACTATTGTATGGCAGCCAGTGCTTGCATGACGTGCCCAGCAATCCTGCTGAGTCCCTGCGTGCACCTGGTACATTTGCCAATGCTCTCCTCCTCAATTATGCATGTGCTGCTGTAAGTCTGAGCAGAAGATTCACATGGGAACCCTTCAGTAGTCCAAAGCCATATGAAACAAGGATTGTTCTTCATACATTAATAGAGTTTAGGCCAGACCCTTTGCTAGTTTCTGTTTTTCCTAGATGTGACCAGTGATCACTGGACCTCCAGGAAAGCCGGAAGTGGCCAACTGCTGCTGTTGACAGTTATAATTTTGCTCAAGGAACTTACTCTCACAGAAAACGACAGACCAACTTCCCTGTGGGTGTAAAACAGTGGCTGTGAAGTGGGAAAGCTTCCTTCAAACAGAAGATCAGACTCACTCTCCACAAGGCATTACATTTGCACCTTCCTTGGTTAGGGTCAAGGTACTTGCTCTGGGCAGCTCTTGGCTCAGCATGCTCCTCTTGGAGGAGTCAGCTGCACAGAGAGGAGAAGGCCCTGCTTAGGTGGGGGACAGCACCCTGCAAGGGTGACATCTAAAAGTTTGCAGCGGTAGGATTTAACCTAGGGACATCTCTGCTGTTTATTCAGTTTACCTAGTGCAATACAGAGCTCATTCTGACAGAAAAAGATTGGCCCAGGTTATATATAAATATCACTTTGCAATTGGTTCCTGTGGCAATTTTTAGACTTTTTCCTCATAGATTTCTGAACATCTCATTTTAGTCTGTTTTAATTCACACTGAGGTGATGACATGGTAAGTGTTACGAGATGTTGGCAAGTTTTCATTTCTGTGCCTGAAATTAGAGTCTAGAAGGAGTGAAGGGTGTCTCACATTTGTTGTGACTTGTATCATCATTGTGCAGTCACATAAATCAAATCATGTCCATTTATGAAAAGAGAGTTCATGAACACAATTAAAAAACAAAAGTAAAATAAAAAGTATCCCAGAGAGTATGTATTTCGTGACCTCTTTATGAGCCGGTGGATTAACTGTGAGCCTGAAATCTTATTCATTGTTTCCAGTTACATTACCTGGTCTAGTCAAATATTCTTCCTAAAGAAATGCCATTGCTTTCGTTTATTTTGTTATTGGAAGAGTCTACCAATTTAGGATTGCTATGTTTTGCAAAGGCTTCATAATTTCTATTCGATATTTGATGGTATTGCAAATATAATAGATTTTCTTTATAATTATAACCTTGGTAACATTTTAAGTCCCCAGAGTCAGGGAGTTTCTGACTACAAAATCCCCAGATGAGCTAAAATCCATCTCAGATTATGGTCCCAGGTTTGAAAGGTGAGGCACAGTCAGACATGTAAGGCCTCTAGAAAGTAGTCAAATCATCTGTTCATGTTTTTTTAACAAACTTGTTATTGGCATAAACTTTAAAAAATATCTATACTTAAACCAGCCTGTTTTAACTTTACTGTTTTGTTTTAAATAATCTAATTAGGAAATTATGGGTCTCAGTTTTCTACTGCATTGAAACTTTTGAGCTTCATGATTAACAAAACTGGCAATAGATAACAGTATAAGCCACCTTAAATATATTTTGGTTAAATGAGTTCAGAATACATTTTCCTGAAACAAATTTGGCCGTGTTCAATACGGCATTACATGTAAACGTCTGGAAAAATTGCAGTGTTTTTCCTAGCAGGAGGCATGAGATTACTATAATCCATAGCCCCCACCACAGTATTAATTAGTGTGGCTCACTAACCAGGGACATAATATTCGTAAATGAAACTCTAGAAGGGCATCAGTAAGGAACAGGATGTTGAAGCCAAATGGAAAACATGAACCAATAAAAAGGCTGAACTAGCTAGAAGTGCAAGCTCAGCCTTTGAAGTTAGTTCAAGTACTGCATGCTTTAATTTTGGTGTAATCTTATGATGGAGGTACAAACAAGAACTCAGAAACAGATTTTGTAACATTTGGCCCAATTGTAGATGAATCAGTTTGTTGATGGTTACCAACAATTGCACAGCCAGAGAAGCTGTGGTCTTTGTTAAATTAGATTGAATAATTGGCTTCAGTGGGAGTTTCGGGTGCAGAGCAAATGAAGTGTCATGGCCCTTGACTCTCATAAGATTCCTTAGCAGAGGCTCAGCTTTTGCCTTCAGAACAACCTGAATATGGATTCAGAGAAATTAAGTCCCTCAAGGGTTCATCTACTCTCTTCCCTGCCCCAGTATGGGTCTGAACATACTTAGTCATTCCTGGCAGATGTGCATACCTTATCTGTTTTTAGAGCCCCTCTGATAACAATAAGGATACCAAAAGCTCTCTGGGCAGTTTGTTTCCAAAGCTTAACTGTTGTCTTGGAATACAATCTTTGATTACTACTACGTTACCTTGGCAAGCCCAACTAAGCCTATGTATTTCTGTGTTTTGGTTTTTAGTTTGTTATTTTTTAATATACTTTCATGTGGAACTCCAGTGACAAAGCTGTGCTTTTCTGGTGTTTCACTCAAAAAAAAATTCACTGTTTTTGTCCTCTGGACAGCTTTCTGAAGGCCTACTATTGCCAGGTGCTGAGCATCTCTAGAGACGTGAATTAAGAGAACGAGTTTCAATACATTCAGCAAATTACAGGATCAGGCAGCCAGGAGTTAAGATGATCTTTGAACTGGAAGGTCAACTGGAAAACGAGCATAATCATACACACTCTCCTTTTTTAGATCAAGCATTCACTTCATTAGCTTGAAAATAGTAAATAATTTATTGTTGTTTTTAGTGAATAGCCCAACACATGCTGTTAATTACTTTCTCATTTGGGAGAAAAAACACAGCAAAAGTTAATTTTTTTCCTGCATATGCTTTCTAGAAGAAAAAGAACTCCCCCAAAATGCATTTATTTCTCTTTTCAGCAGCCATGCAGACCTCTGGAAGGAGCCATATTCCTCAACAAAGCAAGTCTAATGGCTCTGTTTCCCAAATGCAAGTGAGTACAGACCCAAACATTGTAATGAAACAAAGACTTTAATTTCAAAAAAATAACACAGAGGAAAATGGTTGAAATATTGTATTAGGAAAAAAAATTATATGCACCAAACTTAAGCTCTATGTGATTTCAACAGTAAAACAGTTTACCAAAGAAGGTAATTTTATGCATATGTTAGATTATGTATGTGTGTGTATATATATGCACGTATACATGCACGTCGATATACATGCACATACAAAACTTTAAGGGTGTAAATGGTTCTAGAGATGTGATAGATTCAATTCCCGAAGTACCTTTTCAGGAATGAGTGGTATCCAAGCCAGTCAGAGTCTGAGGTTTACGAACCCAGTGCTGATCTGTTGGGTCTTGCAGCCGGGATGAAATCCATTCAGTTGCCTACCGATGAAAACTACCAAGAATGCTATAAGCTTGCTGATTGCATTTACTGAGCTATAGTCACCATGGCCTATTGTAGTGAATAATTCCAAGGAAATCTCTGTATTCACTGTCTTAGTCAGATGGGGAATATTGCATAAGCTATTGTGTGCCTGTGCATTCCTTGAGTGTGATGCTGTGGTCTTTTTCTTGCTTGCCTTGTCATTTGTTTCATTTAACTTTCTTGTTAATGGCACAATTGCTTTGCTTTGTTCAAAAATCCTATTCTGAGAAACAAGTATTACTTTCTTCTTTAACTTCTTGCCAACAAAAGATTCTCAAATGCATGTGGTACAGTGGAATAATACAAGATTGCTTGAGAGCAAAAAGAAATATCTAAAATTAAAAGCACAAATCCACTTACTACATTCCCATTTTTCCTTTGACATGAAATTAAATCTTAACGTGAGAAATGCACACAGTTCATCAGCATACTCAGAGCAAATACATAATTAACATGTGGAATAAGCAAAGCTGTTGTCAACGCTTTCCCATATGTTACCACAAAACTAAAATATTTTAATTAGTAGAGAAACAGAGGAAAATCCAAGTAAATACAGCCTGTGCTTGACATAAAAATTAGTTTGACTCTCTGAGTATTAAAAATAAGAGAATCCCATCTCTACCTTAACTATCCTTACCATACTAGGACAGCTTCGTGGGTCCTGCATAATTCAAATCTGCTCCAGCGCTCTGATAAATAATTACTTGGCAGAGGAGTCTCCACTGTGGCCATTGTGCAAATGCTTTATTAAATCACTGGTAGAAATCAAAATGTGTGAGTTCAATAGCAGGTAGGTAGAAAGTGTAGACTTCGGTGTTTTGCAATAATCCAATTTGCTGGACTGACAGAACCTTTCTTGAAGACTATGTTATAAGAGGAGAAAAGAAAACTATATAGCAATACCATGTGGCTTCTGATTTGGGAACTACAATTTAGCCTATTAAACATGGACCTGTTCCAAAAGTGCACATTCAAACAATCATGCATGAAGGAGTTAGAAACACAGATGTGAATTATAACTCTCTGAAATCCTGGGAATGCTCCAAATTAGGTGGGTTTGAACTGTAAGTACAGATCTAGATCTAAAATTTTTGTTCAAACTTGTCTTTCCCTAACATTTTTACAGCAACTGAACGTATTAAAATCAACAATGTTCCATAAGCTTAAAAAAAAAAAATCAGTTAACCCTATCTTAGCTGTATTCAGACATGATTCACAATGGCTGGCTAAAACATTTCTATAAAAAAGCAGTAACGAAAATCACCAGTTGAATGTAATGGGACAGTTTAAATAGGTAAAATTTAAGCCAGAGGACTGCAGCTCCACTGGCCACATACGGCTTCACAGTGATGACTTTCACCCAGTATTTACCATTAGAAACATAAATAATTTAAGGATTTTCTTTTCCAAGTTTGTGACAGAACTTTGAAACATCTGTTCTGTCTTCAGTCCTTTTTATACACACATGCTAAAGTCAACATTTTTGACTAGAGCAATGGTGTTGGTTGGGACTAGGGGCTGGCCATTTCACAGCCATACAAGAGGTAGAGGATGGAAAATGTACCTGTAACACTGTATTGGGCTAAAGGCACAGAAGGAGCAATGAAGGAGCACCTGCCATTTTTCAGTGCTCTCAACAGCAGGAAACTGAGGGTCCCAAATTGATGCAAATACCCAGTTCATTGATCCTTTTATCTGTAGATTTCATTACTGCAGGTTTCTCTTTTTTTAAGTCAAACATATTTGCAAAGTGAATCACAAAGACTCTTCTCATGTAAATGATGTAGAAAGTGTGGCACAAATCAGTCTGGCCTTGGCCACCCCATAGTGTATGGTAAGAGAAAGTGGGTCTGCTCCACCAGCTCTGATCTACTGTATCTGCAAAACACCTCTCCCCATTGCTGATCTCAATATCTGATGACTAAAAACTAGATTTTCACACCTTGAAGGAGACAAATGAACCGACAGTTCATGGTCTAAGGCAGTTCTCCATTAACAGTACTTTAAGAAACAGCTGTTAAAAAGGGATCATAAGGAGTACAGAGGCAATGGCAGAGCAGCATTGCACAGACTCAAATGAAAAAGCATTTTGCCCCTTCTAAATGGCCTGGTGATGGCTACTACCACTCTTGTAAATTGATATAAGTGTGCACCTTAGTAACATAATGCAGCACTATATAGTTTCAGGAATTCATCTCATAGTCTGATAGTTTGTGTCATGCAGCACCAGAAGAGAAGTCAAAGCAAAATATATAAAGCCCCTTCCAAAGTGCATAATCACAGGTTCTATTGATATCAAAAGAATTTGAATGAGCAAATTCAAGACTGCACTCTCAAAAATTATAAATTGTTTTAATAAACATGTCAGGTCTGATGACAGTAAAGTGAAATACACAGTAATAGCATGTTAATGTAAATATTTATGAATTTAAATTATGTCTTAAAAAAATCCAAAATAGTCCTACTACCATTATAGTCCATTAATAGGGAGTAAACATCAAAAGCAAGCTTGAATGAGTATGATTGGATTGTGTATTTTAACATCACTAGAGCATAAATCTATCCAGAAGAGTTTTCTAGGTTTGCAAGTTTCTGAAAAAGAGGATTGGTTTTATTGTCTGTAACAGCAAACTTCACAAAGAACTGTTGTTCTGCTGTAGAGACCTCTGAAGGTCCCAAAGTATAAGTACATCAAATAAACAAGAAATAAATTTTAATTGTCTGAAGGGAGAGGTGCTAGGGTTGTTGAGAAAAACTTTTCTAGCTCTTTAAAACTGCTGAGCTCACATGGGTGGTAAATCAGCAACCTGAGAGAGAATAATAGATCTCAAGAACAAGACCAAAAGACAATAGCAGTGCAGGTGTTCTGAAGTTATATAGAATCACCATTCAGAGCAATGATATTTAGTCAGTTCTCAGGCTCTCTGCAGGAACTGGTCCCTTGGGATGAGACTTAAACCACTATTCCATTTCAGGTGTATCACCAAATAGCAGTTCTGGGGTATCTGCCATTGAATTCTAGATTAGATCCAGTAACCCAGAAAAGAGTCCCTGTCTCTTAATGTATTCCCTCTTCAATTGCCCAATATTTCTTTAAAATTGACACATAAAATGAAAATAGTGATACAACATGTAGTTCTAGCATTACTAATACGTGTGATCCTTCTCAGTTGCATACTAAAGACATGGCCTTTGGCACCAAGACAATGCATGTATGTGTACATACACACATATATATCCTTATATGTTTCAGCTGCCACGGAGACAGAACAGCAAACTAGATTGAGAGTAAACTTCAGTTTGCAGCACTTTGAGTGAATAGGGCCAATATGAAAAATTATATTCACTAATTAAGTACATGAAGTACTTCTTTTTAAGTTTCATAGACATGTATGGTATTAATGATCATAACTGTCTGGGACAGTAGTTTTTTGCATGAGGTAAATTTGCTGGTAAATTTTTGTTAACTATTTGGCAAGGCTGGAACATTCACAAGGAGTTTTATCACTTGTGACAAATGTCTGGATAATACTTTTAATTTTTGAAGTAATCCAAGTGTAAATCATGTCAGATTTACAAACATAAGATAAGCAATGTCTATATGTTATTTAAGTGCCTCAAAATTCCATGAAGGCAAGAATACAGCAACACATGAACTGCCTGCCATGCTCCAGCATTTGGCTGCGTGCACTGCACTGACCACAGCAGTAGAAGGTGACTTTCCATGTGCTTTTTAGGGTGACATACATCACTGCATTTATTGCACTTCATGATTCTTCTTTGCCTTTCACATTAATGAGCAGTAGGCCACACAGTACCACATGTGCTTTGCTCCCTACAAGATGCTGCATTCCAATCTCCTCAGATGTATTGAACATTAAAGTTTACTGCATTTGTGAAATTTGGAAAAACATAAAAAACAGGGAAAATACTGTGTGTTTTACTCCCTTGTAGCTTCCACCAAAATCATCTTTCTCAGGTAACCCAAACGCAGGAGAGCATGAAGCAAACTCTGAACCATGGGGAAAGCACGAACTGAACTAATGATCTCCCTTTTTCCTTCTATGAGAATATATGAGCAGAGCAACTACATCCATAAAAGAAAGTGTATTTCTTCCCTACCACACCTGCCAGCCTGTCTGAAGCAACTACCAATGGAAATCCCTTACAATTCTTGGTCACTCGTGTCAAGAGTGAAGACTATTAGTTGTCCTTAGCCGCCACTCCACACTGAGGAAGAAACCACTCTTGGATGGTCCTTAGCAGCGTGACCCAGGAGCTCCAGCTGAAGAACCTGTACTACTGACAAAGGAGACAGGGCTCATTCTCCTTATACAAGGAGTCAGGACGAGTAGCAGGAGACAGTCCCATCCCTAACTCAGGGCTAATCCTCGGGAACTCAGCTCACTGGAGCTTGCTGGAGCTGGCTGATGAGCCTTTCTTTTACATGCTTTACACACATGTAGAGCCAACAGCTTTGTGGCTAGGGACTGGTTTTTAAAGCTGTCTGAAGAATGTGGAGAGGTCTAGTATAATCCTGTCTCTTGCCAAGCAGTTAATTCTTCCCCTGCCCCCTCCTAATTCCCCCAATTAATCCTTGGTCCTTAGTCCCCACATCAACTATGCCCCAAGTCTTTTTAAAACTTTTTAGAAGTAGGGAGAGCTACACAAGAGCTATGAGCTCCTGCAACCTTCTGTTGAGTAATGCCTTGGGACTAATGGTATTTTACAGAAGTTCTTAATCCCATCTGTCCCCTGATAGATTTTAAGCCTTTCTTGTGGATTAAAATTCAGAAATGAGACAGAAGGTGAACTTTGGAACAGGAATCAGACAGAATTCGGAGGAAACAACAAGAGCATTTGGCTTTATAATAACTCAGAGACCTCATGAGTTGTGCTCGATGAACAGAAGCTGTGTGAATTGCATACTGAGAGCACAATGTGCCAAAACACCCTACTTCAGGGCTGTTAGTTCAAGGCAGTGTTTTACTTATTCATTAGATCAGGCACTGAAGAACTGGGTTTGATTATAAGATGTTTAAGATGGAGACTACCTAGTAGTTTGTGCCATGCATAATTCAGTAGAATCTTACTGTGATTTGAGCCTCAAGGTGTATTAGTAAGTTATTAACACAAGAGCCAGTGTCACAATCAGGTTGATACAGAACACATTGGAAGATGTTTATTTTCTACCCTTGATCCCATGGTTCTTAATAATATCCCAAGTCGTCATCTTTGCTCTAGTATTGTAAGAACAAACCTTGCATGCACATTACATTTGTGTCTCCTGGCCACCTCCATTGAATGTCTCTGCATTCTCTTCCTCAGAGAGATTTTAATGTGCCTGAAAAGGTAACAAAATGTCATTGCTGTGTTCAGCCAGCTGAATAATCAGAAAAGTTCTTCAATAAATGCGTCAACTCAAACTGGGGAAATTAATTTATTGCAAATTAGAATAAATCATTACTCACTGAGGTAGTGGGTGAGAGAGGGAAAGAAAATAAGAACATTTACACACTTAGAGAAAACACTTTTCCTCCATGTTTGCCAGGTTCAAGTTCACTCCAAGCACCTCTCCTTCCCTCCTTGTTACCACCACTGGTTGCACTCCGTCCTTTGGCGAGGCACTGGGAAGCCCCTTCTTCCTTCTCACTATTTTCCTCTGCTGCAGCATCAGTCCTCCACTGCAGCGATTATCTGCAGCGAATATCTGCTCCACTATAGAGCCCCTCCTCCTTCTCCTCAACTTCCTCCTTAACCTCTTCCTCTTACACCTCCTCCTCTGCCCTTGGTGTTTTATCACTGTTTTTATTACTTCCTCCACTCTCTGGCTTTCTTTGCTCTTTCTGAAATGCGTTTCCCCAAGGTGCCACCGTCTTGGCTGAGGGATGAGCCATGTCCTGTGATGGGTCCACCTGCCAGATGGAGGCAACTGGGACTGGCTGTGCCCAGCACATGGCAGCCCTGGTCTCTCTCACAGGCCTCCTGCTGCCAGCCTTGCCACTTATCCCCAACAGACAAGGCGTGACCTGCTCTGTTACAAAGGGAAGGGAAAATGCCCCATCAAGAGCACTGATGGTGTTGTGTAGCTATCTCACCCTACCAGCTGAGCGGTCAGATCACTCTAGGAATAGTGGCAGGCAAATTCCCAGTGGCATTATAGAGTGGGCTGCAACTGAAGCTGGTGGGAGAGACCTCTCAAATCACGCGGGGACCTCAACTTTCTCATTGCGTTAGCCTGTATCACAGCCTGATGCCTGGCAGGAACGCAGTTCCAGGTCTGGAATAGCAGGACGGGCTGGGCTGCAGCAGGGGCTGCAGGTGCCTTGTGGGCCCTGTGGTCACTGGGGCCAGCTGGAGGTCTCTCAGCCACAGAGCAGGAGCAGACGCCCTGCGCCAGGACTCCCCACAGTGATCCAGCTCCACGGGGAGCAGAACAGTGGTGCAGAAGGCAAAGATGTGTGGAATAAGTCACACCTGCAAGGTACATGAGGCCCCAGGTGGCTGGATTACTTTAACTGCAACTATAGGACACGAGAAGAGGGCAGAAAGAGAATGTGAGGGAAGACCAAGGAACGCTGTAGTTTTCTCTGAAGTAATTTTCAGAAAATGCTGCCACAGGAAGATTATGTTCAGACACGTGGAATTTTAGGAGGACTAGTGAGGGCAGGACACCAAGTTGCCTAAAATAGCAGTGCTAAGTACAGAATTAGAAAATGAAAGAGGAGCAGAGAAGGAAGGCAGCAATACTCCAAGTTCTATTAATTTTTTTAAGTCCACCTAATTTCAACATAGGCTTAAAAATACCAAAACAAAGTCTCTAGAGAATTCTTCCTTCTAGGAATTCAAGCTTTGAAGCAAAATCAGGTTTTCTGTCTTTATCAGGTTTTTTTGCTGTCCCACTTCTTCCTCTCGGTCTAATATTTAATTGGCTTTGGCAGAGGTGATCTATTGCTAGTTCTGTGTCAGGTTCTTGACAGTAACTTCATAGGATCTGAGATTTCTCCAGTCGTCTCATGTTCCTATTTCAAATATCTTAACTGGAAAGCTTAGATAACCTAATTTCAGAGACTGCCATTTTGCAATAAAATTCCATCTGGTCAACATTAGATCTGCTAACCATGGCTGGCATGAAAAATAAGTGTGTTTTCATATGGAGGCTGTACAGCTTCAGTTAAACATGATTTAGAGTGGGATAACTTGGTACTAATGAGCATCAGCACTGGCAGCAGGAAAACTAGCTTTTAAGAATTCACATTTCAAAGCACACTTGTTGGCAGTCTGGTACTCACTTCCTGCTTCTTGGGAAGATTCAGAGTTTACGCTTTGTAGGAATGCTGGCTTCCACAGAACTTTCAGGTTTCAGGGAAGACACAGACAAGGAACCTGCATATTGAAAAAAAAAAAAAAATTATGTGAAACTGAAGGAACCAAGTATTACATAGTTCTATTGCTAGCCCTACTGCTAAATGGCTATTTTTAATAAATAAATAGGTCATAATATCTTTGGCAAAGACCTACGAGGATATTCACAGCTGAAACAAGGATGAAGCAATGCCTCTCACATCCTCCAAAAACATACTGACAAACAGTGAGAAAGAGGTTTCAGTATCTGCTTGAATGTAAGTTGATCAAGCACAAGAAGCCAGGGAGGTGAAATGTGTAGGTGATTGCCATGTCACTGCAGAATGAAGAAACAGCTTTTTTCCTCTCTGCAGCAGGACCTGTGCAGTAAAGGCGGTGCTGATACCCTGCAACTTTTACTTTTCCTTTCTTAGAAAATATATCACTCACACGTACAGTGCAGAAAGCAACTCCCCTACAGACAGCAAAAGAGAGGCAGAGGTTTCTGTACACAACTCAAAAGAAGAGCAAGCAAAGTCCTTGTACTGTGAGAATTTCACCTAAGCTATAAGCTTGTCCTGCTAAACCACACAGCTTGTTAATAACCTGCAGGGAATGATGATGAGGTTTTCTCCAGATCTTCTTGCTTTTTAATGAGTATTCTTTCCTGCTCCAAGGCTTCTATGTACTTGGAATAGGACCAGGAAGCCTGCGAGAACCATCAAAAACCATCAGCCTTCAGGTCATACCACTGTAGTTTCTGATCCATTTTAACAGGAAGATAAAAAACTTGTTTATGTTATATTCCTATTACAGGATAATTACAAATATTAAGAAGTTTTTTTCATTACAATATTGGAATAATGGGAAAAATAATATTGCTGTAAATAAGTAAATCTCAAAACACCATGATTTAAGCAAGTTTGACAGATACAATGTTTATATTTATTCTCCATCCCTGGTATGAGTGTTATAGTCTCTTCTTTCATCCTCAGAAACTAAGCAGCAGATCTTTACCCTCCCAAAATATCATTTGTGCTATCAAGGATTTGATTTTATTTCTACACTACACCTTTAGTCCTCCCCGAGGAGTATGATTGTTCTGTTTGACATAAACCCAAAATAGCAACTGATTTGTGGAGAGGAGATACATATATATATACGAAAAGCTGTTTCTAGAGTATGTCCTTTCACTGAAGGTCTCATTAGCCTCACAGCTCCTTCTGCCTGCCCTCCCCAGCAGAATGCTGCTACTGCTAGAGGTGGATCAACTGGAGATGTCATCCTTTCCTTTTCTAAGGATAAAATACTGCTTTTAAAGGCAACAACCACGGTTCAGATTGCATGTAAATAATAGGTTGCTCTCCCAAAACAGTATGAGAACTGGACTTTTATGTGGCCTGGTTTTTATCATACAGCATGAGAAGTTTGGAGCCAATTTGTCCTATCATGATTCAGTAAGAACTTCTAGCACCTTCCTATAGTAGAAAGGGGCTTGCAGAAGGAAGAAGAAACTGCACTTTAAAAGATTATTGTTTGTTCTGCCTCTTCTTGAGGGCTTAAGCATATGCCAGGGATATACTGGCTCACTCAACTCACTTCTTTTTTTAATAGGTACAAGCAAAAGTAAAAAGGTCCACTTCAGGGCTAAGAGTGTAAGCTTATCTATGCAATTCACACTGTGGTTTCAGATTTTGGGGGTGTTTCATGGTACCTTTTTCCATATTCTGCTCTTCACTACCATAATGCCATGGGAAGAGCTCTATGGAATACAAGCAGTGGCCAAAGTGTGGTTTACTCCCGATTCACATGACATATCTGGGCTTGTGTGCTTGCACAGGTTCCCTGTTATGTTCTGGCAGTGCCAACTCAGACATGAAGGATCCCTTGATATGCCCAATGTAGCATGTCTGTTTTTCCCATATCCCAATACAATAACTGTTACCTTTTCGCTACAGATTTAATGCATAGTCAGAGTTGTTATGGAAGAAGTCCTGAAGTGGTATTTGCTGTCAGATTTTCAAATACCTAGATTTCCTAAAGGAGTTCAGCTTCAGTTTTCAACATATGACCAGAACAGGACTCTAGCCTAAATCAAATTCTTTCAGGATATGAATTTCACAAATAATGAAAAGCTTCTTATTCCAGACTGAACTACCTTTTATTCAATTTATCTTTAAATACAGATTCTTTTTTAATCCATACACCATAAGACCTTAACATTCTGTTAGCTGTTAATACTACTCAGAAGCTACATCTTTAAAAAAATTATTAAAGAACAAAAAAAATCACCTGTAATGTAAGTAAACTTACAACAGGAAAGCTAACTGTAGAAGGATGAACAGCTATTGAAGAATCACGTGACAGCAGTATTCAAAACCAAATTCCCCCTTCCCCTTTTCCCAAGACTATTTTAACTCTCTTGAATGACATCTGTAGAAACGTATTATTTACCTTCCTCCCATATCCATCTGTAGGTGCTAAAGATGTTGGTGATCTTCTCTTCATATGAAGCTCATCTACCAAAACACTCCGTGGCAGTTGAGTCAAGGGCTCAAGCTGAGTCAAGGGCTCAGGCTGAGTCAAGGACTTAGGCTGAGTCAAGGACTTAAGTTGAGTCAAGTTCATGAGTTTTCTCCTCGCTTCTTTACCCTGCCAATACTAAAAGCTCATAATTAGATGTGAACAATAGTTACAGAGCTAAAGTAAAAAGCAAAGTAAAAAGAACAAAAAATTGTGATTGGAAATGAGATAGTGTCATTTGCAGTAAAGTTTTGTAATGCTCAGTTTCATTATTCATCATGTTAAGCATATTTTAAAATAGTAGCTGCTTTTTAAAAGCATTTCTTTGTTCTAGTTCATGTTTCCTGTCCTCTACACTCCTGCAGACTGTCTTCCTTTCAGATTCACTACCTGCTCCAAAATATAGCTAGGTGACAGGACAGATCTGCAACAGAACGTATTTTAAGGACAGAGAGGACACTGTGAGCCTCTAATTTGGCCTCAGGTACAAATGTAGAATGTCGGATTTGTCGTGATTAATTCCAGCTTGGCCTGGTAGCTGTGAAGGAATTACAGTACACGAGTTAGGAAAACAGGCAATCTACAATCTAAAGTGAAGAACAAGGCATTGTAACCCTTGGCAAACTGCTCTGGTGATTAACTATTTGTCATTTTCATGTCGGGTTGTTTCACTTTTGCCCATTCTGTCTGATGATCCCAAGACTCTTTATAAACATTAATCGATGTTCATATTTGACCTCATGTAGTTAACCCCACAACATCTCCAAGAGCTGAGCAATATAACCCTCCCATGTTCCAAGTGAGAAAGTGAGGGAAAAAAAGGGGATCAAATGGTTCCCAAAGTCACTTAAAAAGTCCCTGAAAGATCTGGAAAAGGATCACACTACCTTGTTCCCTTGCTCCCAAAGTGCCTTTTCCTTCCTCACCATTGCCACTATCCTATGAACCCATCAACTGTAAGAGTGACTTTTGGGTACAGAACTGCCCAGGTAGTGTGATGCTGATCTTCTCTCCAGAAACAAGCTCAGTAAGTTCTGTGGCACACTCACTTGGTGGAATAGGGATGCCAATGCAAACACAGAGGCAGCATGAATACTACTGCACTGCAGTTTATGTTTGCTGGCTCTCTCAATGAGAATGGTGAATTAAGCAAGGTCTTTAAAAATTACTTCTCTTAATAAATTAAGCAATGCTAGAGCGAATTTAGATCCCATGCCGTTACACCACTTACTAACAAATAAGCTTATTGCTAAGAGAGATGGCAGAAACATGGAAAAGGAAAATAATGTTGATGGGTTTCTTTGCTAAGGACATGGAAAGAGAAAGTACAAATCTACAGTGTAAGTTAGAGCTAAAAATTTAAAGCTATTTTATGCACTTGAAAGCAAAAAATCCAAAATCTATTTTGGAGATAAAATGCAATGATGTATACAACAAATTACTAGTACAGGCATCAAGGCGGTCTGCAAAAAATGACCCATATATTTGAAAGTATGTGGCATATGCATCTAGCAGCTAACAAAGGAACAAGTCCATTGCCAGGATGCCTTTGATAAAATTTGCCCCCTAAATAACAAATAGGAGCACACAAAAAATATTGATATAGTCAAACAATACCAAGTTATGCATCATTTCTCAGTGAAAAGCTCCTTGACTGTCCATTTTTTCCACTATACTACATAAAAGTCCAACTCTTATATGTTCAGTTCTAAAAGAGAGGTGAGCCCAGGTAGATTCAGTTCCCCAGGGACATGTGTAAAGGAAGAAGAAAGCAAATTCCTCCTCTAGGACTATGATTGCTCTGTTTGACATAAACCCAAAACAGCAACTGATTTGTGGGGTGGAGAGGAGATATATGTAAGAAAAGCTGTTTCTAACCCTCGCCAGAGCTTTTCTCGCATTCAATGAGCCTGGTGGGGCAGAGGAACACAGTCCTTATTTTCGTTGCCAAGAAATCATCACCTTCCACAAGACAACAAGTGAACCTGCTATTGCTCATGTTAGATGAACCTTATCAGTGTCCTTCAGGTATACTGAATCATTTGAATTATGTTGTCAGTGAGAGGACAGGAATCTCTGGCAAGAGAACAGGAAATGGCAAATTATTTAACCAATAACAGGAAGGGAAAAGGATTTAAAAAAAAAGGGAAAAATTTATCTGTTGCACCTATTCTTTTAGGAGATTTTAAAAGGTAACTGGTTTACTGATCTTTTTTTTTGTGAGAAGAATAGTCTAAAAACTGTTTACTGAGCTGCATTCTCTGCCTGTCACTTTCTAAAATTTCTTACTCTATTTCCCTGCCTAGAAGTGTAATTCACCATTCCCATTTGTTCTCCATAAAAGCTAGGCTTTTGCCCTCCTGCCCAAGATTTGCTCTTTATTCCTTGATCTTGATCAGAAATCTCATAGACAGGCAACAAACAGATGGAAAGTAAGTCTGTGAAAATGCAGAAGTGCATTACTTTGAAATATTGCATTCTTGCACTATAAGTATTGCCAATGGCCTTGGCAGACGTATGTATATGGAGACAGTGAGCTTTGGAGAAAGGAACATGAGTTCTTGGATTTTAGACTTCCCTTGACATTGGTGTGTGGCCTTGAGTAATGCTTCACTGGTCCTCAGCTTTCATGTGCCTAAAAGAGGATAACAATATATACATGTTCTTATGGGCCTATGTCTTTACCTGTCCAGATGCCTGTGTGGCTCTTATCACATGTAACATCTCAACACATGTACATGGTATTTAAAACGTGTAAAGGTCTTCGTAATGCTACTTATTATAGTTTGCAAGTCCAGTAATTTCTCTGCCCTTAAAAGAATGTTCTCTGCTCAAAGCTCGCCAAACAATTGTATTTAATAAAAAATAAACTTTTTCAAAGCCTATAATCAATAGAAAAAGAAGTCCATCATATTTTAATTTTAAAAATCCAAGAAAAACAATTTTGCAAACAAGCATTCCACTGTAGAGGTCACAGTTCTGTTAATGCGCTGGAACTGTCTGGAAACTTGCTGTGAACAGTTAACAGTTTCACTTTCAAAGCTGAGAAATATTCAAGAAAACGAAAAGATTATGCAAAGCAATTGCCACATAATTTTTTTTTTATTAATAATGTTTAGGATTTTCAAATGGTCCTTCTGGAAAATAGATATGAAATCAGTTTGGGTTTGCTTTGATTTCAGTTGTGATCCAGAACATAAATTCTAATATAAGACAATACATCATGAAAGTGCAAACAGATCTGCAGTAGCTCACAGTACACAGGGACTCTACACAGATTTATTTTTCTTAATTCAGCCTTCTTTTTTGCTCTTCTCTTGGCTCAAAAGGTGACTAAAATACATTTTTCCTCTGGTTAATGAAAGGAGTATTCCATTGACTCATCTGCTTCAATTTAAACATATGTATATGCATTGGCAGAATTGGGAACTAATCACCTTAGGACTGGTTTGCATGTAAAGCTTGAATTCTAACAAGGAGATTTTGTTGCTTTGGATCAGTCTGAGAAAGGGGTGTTTTATTTTATGTATCTTTGCTCATGTTATTCAGTTCATCAGCAGTCACCTGAAGATTTACGAGCCTTACCTTTGCTGTTATCCCTTCCTTCTGTGGCATCTTTCTTTCCTTATTTTTCTCCAAGGCAAGTAGAATTTTGTCACTATCCAGACTGCTTTGGAACTCACAAAATTCTGGCCAAAATTTAAACAGAAGAGCAAAAATACTCATCTGCGCAGGAAGAAAATAAAGTCAATCTTGGAAATCAATCAAGGAAACAGTTGACTGTAAAATAAAATGCAGAATGAGATAACTATTTTTTTTGAACACACAGCCTTGTTCCTCCCACGTTCTCTGTCCTGACATTTCAGCCCAGCTTTGCTCAGCACATGCTTTTCATCAGTGTGTTTATTACTGGTGAGAAATCTTCCTAAAACACAGTTAAAAGGCACTTTTTTTTTTATATTTCCCTAAACAATTGTTTGCATTAATGAAAACATCCATCACTTTTTACAAGTATTCTTGATAAAATATACACCAGAAGAATTGCTTTTGCACCACTGTTCTTCTCAAGTATTTCAAATATTCAGTTCATTAGGGAGAGGGCTTTTTTTCCCTCCTTAAGAGAAAGGAAATACTTTTTTGCCTCTGGAAAGGCTCTTAAACCACATTACAGATCTATGAGCAAATCTTGGATAATTTTTAAATGATATAATCTCTCACAGGGTCGTTTTTGAACTAGAATAAGAAAAACAATTTTAGAAAAGCAAACAGAGGGGCTCAGTGAATTCTGTTGCTGCACGTATTAAGGCTCACATTTTTCAATTTATTTAGATGTTTAATTTGCATTGAGAAACTTGGCTTCAAAGGAGCCAAGCATGCTCAGCACCTCACTGCTTCTGGCTCAACAGGCTTAAAAGTGACATGTGAGTCACTGTTGGGTTCCAGTCACAGCTTTTTGGCCTAGTTCTTCCTTTGGTTTTGTGCCACATTTCTGGAGTTCACTGGGTTTCACACAGGCTGAAATGAGACTTCTCTTAGGACCTATATGAATCCTTTTCTCTGACAAATCATTCATTTTTTGTCATCCACATACTTTATGGACTCACAGTTCATGTCTAAAGGTGTTGGTGGCAACTTTATAGGAAAAGAAGAACAACTACTTTTCGTGGACTTAGAAGATAAGACAAAGCAATATCAAGGGACAAGAAAATAGTAAGTCTGTAGTAAAGGTTCCAAAATTGCTATTCAACCTAATTAACAGAAAGATCAGAGAGAAAATTGTCTACAGCCATTTAATCCACACTTTCTTTAATAAAGAAGGGAAAGACATTCAGCAAGTTAAGCTGTCGTTGTGCTTTACTCACATCTGCATTTTCATAAAACATGAAAACCACAAACTTTCTAACTACAAATTACTTCTGTGACATTAACCAAGTGGTAAAGAACAAGCAATTAAGAACATAGACAGAATTCATTTCTACTGCCAGAATTCCTAACACAGACCTGGATAACACCTTTCCAGGGTCAGCTAGCTGTCAGAGATTTTCTTTATTGAGCAGTATATATCTGAAGCCTCTCTTCCATTTCCACCATACAATCTGATTGAAATGTATGAGTATAGTTTTCTCCTTCAAGCCCAGGCTTATGTGTGGAGTCCTAACTGTCACATAAGAAACCAAACTGTTCATAAAATCAGGCACACAGTCTCTAGCCAGACCTGTTACAGAGATTCTTACCTGTGCCTCTCTAAAAATGTAAGGTCCTAGTTCTTTCCTGCGCTCCACAATCTTCTTTGCTTGTTCAGGTGGGATGTCAATCTGCAAAGCTGGGGGTATGGCAGAATTAATAAAGCAGTCAATAATAGCTGTGATCTTTTTCTGAACTATGGCATCAGCACAATGAGAATGGCACAAGTCCTGAAAGATGAAAAATAGCATTTTCAGTCAATGGAGAGAGACGCACGCAAGAACCTTTACAGAGCACCAGTGATCAAAGAGCAATAGTCATACAAAAATAATTATACAATAAATTCCTTCAGTATGCAGGGCAAAATTCTTTTGGTAAATGTGCATGGTTGAAACCATACTTAAGACATGAATGGGGCTTCTGGTTTGCAAATGCAGATACATAGCAATCATTGCTTTTAGGTGATAATCTCTGCCTGCATGTTCTGATGGAACAGCATAGATTTTAAGTGCATAACTGGCAATTAGGAGAAATTTCTGAAAAGAGAAACACGTCTACAAATGTGAAATGCACTGATTTTCACAATGAGCCTGCTATGACTTGCATAGCCATGGTGACTAAAAGATAAAGAAATGCTGTAAGTGCTCCAATAAAAGAGGGGAAATATTTACAGGGTACAAGATATTCTAACTAGGAATGTTGTCACAAGAGGGGATAATGTCAGCTACTAGTACAATCTTCCATTTATTGAAATCTTCATAGAATCTAAGATTTTCTAGTTTCCCAACACCTCAGGCTTTGAAATAATTCTGTACACTATAGAATAAAAAACAAACTTACTCCTGAACTTACAGGAGTGAGGTGTCAAAGGAACACTGGGGTTTTCTACTTTTTAATGTAATCCTATTGTTCTTGTAAAATCTGTTATTACTGCATTTTGACACCCTGATGATGCCACCATTGGACTTTGACATGAAGGAAGAATAATTCAATGAGTGTCCTTCCAACACTCTGAAACATGAACTTTCCCTCTATCCATATATATCAAGAAATTTATATAACACTAGGAGACCATCACATATATCTTAGAGACACAATGAGCACTCCAGCGTTTTCAGGACGAGAGCTCCTTAAATGAAGAATCTGAATTTAGTTTTGGTGTAGAAGGCTATATTTACTTTGCAAAGAAATTAAAACCATGGCTTTTAACCAGAAATGTGGTATGTGAAAGAACTGGCTTGCTTTATTAAGAATACTTTTAGTTTTGGGAAGGAAAAAAAAAAGAATGATAACAACAATAATGAAGAAAGTAAGGCAATGCAAAAACATATGCAATATATCCTAAGAGTATATATTATGGCTTTTTTTGCTCATCTAGCATAGAAAGCAGAGAGCTGTAGTAAGAGGGAAGACAAACAAGCCATATGATATGAAGAGAGATGAGATCGAGCATAGATGAACAGATGGAAATGATCCACAGAGTTATGTTTCTTCGTATTTGTTTAAAAAAAAAAATCTTGGTTTTGGATTGTCCCAAGATGTGCCGCCAGCCTGATGGGTTACGGGGAGCGATGCAGTCATTGACTCCTACAGGGAGTCCTGTCTAAACTGATGGCATGATAGGGCTCAGACAATACAAGTATGCACTGTGCAAAGTGCTGCCCACGCCTTTGGCAATATTCCTGCAGTTCAGCCTGACCCACAACACTCCTACTACTCCAGCCCTTTGCTTCTACAAAGAGCATCAACTGCCAACCATGACAAATCGCGTGCGTGGAGAAATATGGTCAGATTGTACTTTTTCGTGATAACAAGACAAATAAAATTAACATAAATGCAGGAAAGGGGATGGGACAAAAAACAATGAAGGCTTTCTTTAGAGAGCAGTTCTACAAATAAAAGAGTTTAGACTACACTCCACATTAACTTGCAGAAAGTTTCCATGTCCTCCTCCATAATGTAGCAATGAAGAGTCACAAGCCTCAAAAAAATTTCCAATATCTAGAAAAAGATTTACGTCATGGAACACCAAGTGCCTTCATACCAGCAGTTTAATCTAGGCTAGTCACTCTGTAACCACGAGAGAGACAGCAGCACCCCCAGAGAGCTTTTCAGCCAGTGATTCCTTGCCTGGGGATCAGAGCCTTTGTGAGGAAGAGAGATTGTCCCCTGGAAAAAGAGAAGCTTCACCTTCTAAAGCAGACACCAAATTCATAAAATTAAACAGTGAAAATACACCCACGTGCCTGCAGAGGATCTCCAAGTGCTACTGCCACATCAGCTGTGTTTACAGCCCAATTTCTGAGCATGTTAGCTGGTCTCATGCTCCCTGCCTGCCATGTGCACATAGGCTATGTTCGGGAGCCCAGGAGAGGTTCTGCACTCTGGTAGCACTTTTGCATCAGGAATATCCCAGAGGCAAAACGAATGAGTAACACATGAAAGATCTGTGGTGTTCCTGCATTCAATCCAGGGTATTCCTAGGAGGCTGCAGTCTGATTTAAAGTTTCACTCCAGAGGTCTTCCATTGTGTTTCAACCCACACAGCAGCAATTTCACAAAACTACATGTATTTGGGAGAGAGGTAATCCCTGCTGACCTTTTCCATCACGTTTCACTTTGGTCCCAAGCTCAGCTCAAGTCAAATTTGATTCTACGAAGTGCAGGTGAGCTGGGGTCTGCATTGTACATATAGGTTTTTTGGGTAGATACCATCTTTACATCTGTAGATTTGATTGAATTTAAAAGTTATCTCTCATTTTTGAGAAATTACCAAATTCAGATAGGAACTATAAAGACACAATGAACATTTTAATGCTTGCTTATTTCTACTGCTCAACAGATGCATACCAAACTCTGGGCATCAGCAAGTTAGCAGTGTTCCTTTAGAGACTCAGAAGAATGCTAGAGTTTGAAGAAGCATAAAGAAATACAGGGATAATGCAATTGAGTCAAGAACAGCTACCCTTAAGACGTGAGGATTTTCACAGAAGAAAAAAACAGTTTAAACAGTGAAAGAGGCTTTACTATGAACAACAGAATGCCTATGGATATTTTTGTTAAAATTCTCCTAATATGCAAGAATGGATGCATTTGCTTACAAACTGAATGCTATTCCCTTTGCTCCATTTTACCACCATACCTTGTACTTTTGCACCTCTTGCCAAAAGAGCACTCCGTTCCCCAGTAGGTCTCCCTTCAGTGCCACAAAGCGTTGAAACAGATTTGCTGTCACTGGATCCAAGAGCGCTTTGCGGAAAGCAATTATTTCACTAGATGAAGAAACACACTTATTGTCCACATGCTGTCAAAAGAAGAAATAGATGCACCAAATAAACTTTGCTTCAAAAAGCAATAACAAAGGCATTAGTTAGTGTAAACTGTCTGATTCTTATCTTTGCACTGACCCTAACTTTCAGTAGTTTATGAGTTTATGACATGGATACAATAAAATGTGGCAAGGTTTCATTTATTCCTTTCCTTTTTTTTTTTCTTTCCAGTTTGGTTTGGGGAACATTTTTTGGAAGATGTGATGGGAGAGGAAATGACTGACAATGATTTAGACCATATGACTGCATACTACAATGTATAGAAGCAGCTATTGTTATTGATTATGGCAACGGGCTACTTTTCTAGAGAACAGTTTGAGTTTTATGCAAACAAACAACAAAGGAAAAGGAACACACAAACCACATAGCTTAAAGTTGTAAAATGCTTCTGACAGGGATCTCCACCAACACAACGAGGTTTGAAATGTGTTGCTATGATCACCAACAGAAGCCAGAGAGTTTGTTCTCTGTGAAATAACGCTACTGATAGTAAAATAGAGTTTAAAGTCATTGAGACATTTTGGAAATCCTCATGCTGCCAAGCACAGAACAGTAGGCAGCCAGGAAAGGGTGGAGAAAGAAAGATGGCTTATGCAGGGACAGTTTGTTTGAAGTTCATGCTGGCCTGCCTTCCTGAACAAACAGTTCTTGTGCTGTTGCTGAGGAGCAAGCCAAACAACCCCCTTTTGTTATCAGATGGATGAATGAAAACCGTCTTCTAAAAGTGGTTTAAAACTCTTGAAGTCCTAGAGGGGTGGAGTGCTGTTCAATGGTGAGCATCGGTCAGAAACATTTTTAGTTGTTGCCAACAGTCCTGGAAATCTAACCTGATCCTAAGGTGAAAGGGTTTCTGCAGCTTATCTTAAAAACAAGGATTATGCTCAGTGTCCTGTCACAGAGCCTGCCAGGGGTGAGAGCCTACCCTGGCAAGAAAGAGGGTGGTGGCTGTCCAGAGAGTCCTTTAGTTAAAATAAAGTCAGCTCAATTTAGGCAGTAGGGTTGGATCTTCTCAGCCCTTCTCCAATTCTTCAAACATGTTCTATTCCCTGTGACCAGGATTTAGGGAACTTCTGGGAAAAATTAATTCTTGGGCATATTCAGGAAGGGAAGAACAAAACGTTGCTTCCATCCCTGTACCAGTTTATAAACACAGTTTATTTTATGGGTCAACAACCTTGAAGCACAACATGGAGAATAACCATCTTCCTGACAAACAGACAAAGGGAAAACTCGGTTAACAGAACCCACATGCACTTTGGATCCCTTTTGTGCTGATGGTTTGCATGGATAATTGGTGACCGGGTCTCTAGTTTGATTTCAACAGACAATAAAAGTTCAACTGAACAAATGTACACAACTTGTATGTTGGCAATCACAAAAAGTTCACTGCTCTTCAAGAGGAAAAAACTGGCAAACATCTGATGAAATGTATTATTACAAAGGTTTAAAAAGTTTAAATTTGATATTATCTCAGTGCTGTGAGATTAAAATACAATTCTAAATGAAACAGATACTGTGAGATATGATTAAACCTGCCCACTCTGCTGCATACTTCACATTCCCTTTTGTGTCTGCACGTAATCCACTTGTAATAATAAATAAACTACCAGATGCTGGAATGAACAGCTTGTCCAAATAAGTCCATTGCATGGAAAATACAGATAAATGTGAATTAAAGGTACAACATTAGTTTGAGGAGTGTTACTAGTGCTCCAAAGCCCAGGATAAGAGATCTTTATTTTCAAGTACGACCTCTCCAGACAGAAAGGGAGAGAAATTTACCATGAACATCCAGCAGGGAGCTAAATTCAGGAGCAATGTGAGTAATCAGTCCGCTGTAACCAGTACAATCATGATTGCTTTTAACAGCATTACATTTGGGCCTCATACTGTCAACAGGGAAATTGTGTAGAATGTGCAAGGTCCAAATTAAAAAGACTGCAAAACTGCCGACACAAGAGACACAGTAAATTTCATTCGCCTTCCACGTCCCGGTTGTCTTTTGCTGGTCTTTGCGTGAAAGATCTTTGGTTATGTCCCTTATATATAGTTGAACAAAAGATTATTATTTTATTTTTTAAATATTCTTGTTTCTTGCTCAGCCTTTTAATGACTAAGACCCCAGTGGCAGAATAGTTCATATGTCTTCTTATGGATTTTATGTCTGAAACCTGTTGTGGACCCACACAGACTGCCATCCCTTTTTCAGCTATAAATGAGCACCTGCTCATTAAGACTGGGGAATTAGAGAAGACAAGAGGCAATAGCAGTCAAACTGTGCACTCCACTGGTGGTGGAGTTTACTCTACCCATAATGTTTTGAGGGACCACTTATGTGAGGAATAAATTTTGAGTTTGATTTTGCTTTAGTATGAGATGGTTTTAGTTCCTTTGTACAGCTGTATCAGAAATACAGACTTGATCCTGCTACTTCTTTGTAGCAAAATTACAGCTCAAAGGGCAGGTTTCCTGAATAAAGACTACATAGCATGCCCACACTGTTTTGTCACTGTGAAATATGAAGCCAGTGGAGAATGTCATCTGGTTTCACTTCTTCTAAAATACTTTCTTCAAAGAACCTTTTCATCCTCTGAATTTTCAATAAGAAAGAGAAAAGAGCAATTGGACATAAATGGAGTTAGGAAAAGACTAAAAGCTCATTAGAAGTATGTATTTCCTGTAAACTGTTTATTTGAGTTGAATACAGCATTTTCTAAACTACTTGGGCTAATCTCCCTGCCAACACAGTGCAGCAGGTGCAGAAAGAGGCATGAGTTAGGTTCCAGACCTGGAAGCAGCTTAGCCTTATTGCTTGGTCTTCTGCCAGGGCTTGTAAGGGAGGCAGAGTTCAGCTAAAAATGGCAGGTCAGGATTTTTTAAAACTTAATTAACATAATCATTACTAAAATTACAGTTTCTCTTAAAAGAACTGATAATTTTCAGATTGCTTAGTGCTCTGAATCAATGAAAAGGATTCAGTTTATATGCACTTCTGACAACACTTCTGACAACCTTCTTGATGTTATAAAGATGATAGAAAACAAGTTTTATGAATCAATGCAGTTGTATATGTGTCTGCTTGGTGGAACTGTGAAGTTTCCTTCTGCTATGACATTCACATGTCAGAGCTGTTGTGGAAGTGCAAAACACCAAGTCTTTGCATCTGTCACCAGCAGATTGATCCCCTTACATGGATCACAGCCACAGAGGCAGTCACAAATGGCAGATGTTAGCTCTGCCCGTTCCTCAGTCTTTCCAGTGAACCAGCAGGAGTGAAAGGCTCCTCACTCCCAGCTTTTTGGCAACTTTCTGAAGCAACCAATTGGAGCAAGGCTTGTAGCAGTTAACCTCCCCACTCAGCAGAATTTCACAAGTCCTGAGGTTGTTTCTACAGGCACCGCAGCTCCAGATGGGAGAATGTGGACAGCATAAGAGAAAGAATTACGGCATGGGAAGCCCACTCATTTGCTTGTGTTCTGGTCCCCTTGGGCAAATCCTTTACACAAAGCAGTATTTCTTCAGTGTGCAACTGTATGGCTAAGGCAAAATGGCATAGGGAGAGTGTAGCACTACAGCAAAGATTAGGTCACTTTCCTGGCAGCCTGGATGGCAGCAGAGCTAACATCAGCTCCTTCGGATTTAGGATCTAACAATAATACTGTCAGCTAAACTGTAAAAGCCTTCAGATGAACTGCCTTCACACTTATCAAGATAAATGTTTCAACCTGTGCATGCTACAGCATCTCTTTCAATGTAAACTGAAAGTAAGTTGTGGGCTGCTTTTCCTCTGAACCTTTTTATCCCAATGGTAAATTAGAAGCCAAACAAAAAACAATGCCTGTATGTGTTGCTGTTGTTAAAAAATTACCTTTGCTTGTCCCTCAGCCCCATGGTGTTCATCTGCCAGGAACAATGGCAGCCATTGTTTTTCTAATCTCTTCTGGACGCATTGCTGAACTTCTAGCAGAGCCGCTGCCGAAAGTTGATCAGGAAGGCTTTGTCTCCTTCCTCCACCTGAACGCATTAGCTAAGCAATCCAAATACAATAACACATGACATAAACTTTTGTGTATACCAAAAGTCCTTTATCTCTCTACATCCTTGATTTAGCAAAGCATGAGCTTAACTGTAAGCAAAGCACTTAATGCATGCTTACCCAAGGCTCACATGTACTTTTCATAAAAGGGAACAGATTACATTTGTCCCTACCTATAATAGGATACAGACTCTGGCAAATAATACCCTAGCTTGACCAAGTAAATTGCCTAAGTATCAAGATATATCAGAGTACCACAGCTCAGACTTGCTGTCTGTGGCTTTACTGACATACTAAAATAGAAAGCTGGAACAAGTCACTGTGCCTGAAAGTCATTTTTACACTTTTTCTGAGCTGTCTTGTGCATGGTCTGGCTATGGCCTCAGATCACCGTTTAAGAGAGATGTTCTGTAAGGGGTAGGGAAGAAAAGCCTGAGCAGGAAGGAAGGGACCTGTACAACCAGAATAGAACCAGATTTCTGGCCAAAAATATAGGTAAGATTTGAGGAGATGGCCTGGGGAAAAGCTGGAGCAAACCCACTTGTGTATTTTTATCTCAGTCACAGTCACAGGGATTGTTCTTTACGAATGGTTCTGTAACTGCTACCTTTTCTCGTTGTTCTCTGGTAGCTGGGCTGTTGGGTCCAAAGAAGTACTTGTTGTTTAAGTACTTGTTTTTAATGTCTTTAGATTTTTCATCACTTTTTTCTTTATCCTTGTGGAGCATCTTTCTGAACTCTTCAATATCTAGCCAGCACATGAGATCCATGCTACAAACAAATTTAAACAGAATGTTATTTCAATATTGAGTTAATTTCATCAACATTCTAGGGAGTTATTAGTTTAACCACAATCCACCAAAGTATTCAAGACTTAAATACCAGGTCAGATTGGGCTGAAATTTTATGTCGTTTTTTCTCTGCAAGTACCATCTGCTGAGACCATGGCACTTGCTGAACAAGCAGAGCAAACATACATCTTAGAGATCTCACTTAGGGTGCCATCTGGGGCTACCCTGAAAGGAGTAACCCCCTCAATATGTCACTGCTAAATCTGGCAGGGACTGTGAACCAGAACCATGGTGCAGAGCTCACAGAGAGAATGAAAAATGAAACAGACGAAAATTCGAATCAGTACTGAGGTTGTGAACCACTGAGAAACGAGTTGACGCCTCCTGCTCTGCCTCCTTGTTTATCACCTGAGAAAGAAGCAGGGATGACAGCTGGGAACATCAGCCCAAGGAATCACCCCCTTCCTCATGTGTGTGAACTGCTAGAGTTTACGTCTGTCTGCAGTCAAGCAGATAAAAACAATTAATGGTAAAATTTGTTTCTAGGGCTTTTTGTGGGCTGCTTTCTCATAAATTACCAATTCTACTACTTATTTCATTAGTCATAGTCAGTGACAAATCATTTCAATGATGCAATTCTCGGTCTATATATTTTTCATAATATTTGAGTGTACACTATAAATTTAAGTTTGTTTTCATAGAATCACAGAATGCTTTTGTTCTTTAAACCAGATGATAGAATAAAAGACATATCTAAAATTTCAGTTTAATTTATTTGACTGTTTTCTGACATTATCTTATTAGCTGAAGTTCTACGAGCATTTTAGTGAGTACATTCACTGTATTTGCAGCAGGAAATATGAAACATTGAATTCAGACAAATCTGTTTCAGTTTTCCATTTGGTTAATAACTGGCTTTTTTAAAACATTAATCTACAAGTAAAACATTCAAAAGCATCTGACTGATTTAAGAACAGATGTTCTCCTTTCAAAAGTCTTTTGAGACCCTTACAGAACCCTAAGTTCTATTGAGACTGAAATTCTTTCATTTGCTAGTTCATCACAACATGACTAAGTTCACCCAAATGCAAGTGATCCAAATTACTGTGGTTTATAAAGTAACTCCTTGGCATCTACCTACCAACTGACCAAATATGTGCATCTTATTTAAAAAGTAAAATATATAATCTTCAAGTATGTTAGATAAACCGTTTAGTGGTGGCTTATCCTGGCATACTGGATCAGGGGCACATCCATCATCAATTAGCCTGGTTAGACTAACAAGTGGCAATTCACTAACCTGAAGTAACACGAATTGTTCTGCAATTGTGTGAATATATCCTATATATTTAACAAAGTATTAATTAATGGAGCTTTTTTCTTACCAGAATTTGTGCGCACGTACTCAGCAGCCTGTGCTTGCTGAAAGTTGGATCACTTACAATTGGACATTATCAGAACCATAAGTTTTGATGAAAAGGCAAGTGACGCATTCGTTGGTTTTTTTCTGAAATTTTCCAGACTGCATTAGCTCTAGGATCCCTTCAGCTTATAGTACCATTACGCACCTTTATTGTAGCGTGCCAGCTGGACTCCAGAGTAACTAGTCTGGACCCAGCCCTAAAACACTTTTGTGAGACTTTTTCAAATGTTTTTCTTCACTATGAAGATTTACAAAAAAGAAAAAAAAAACTCCATAAATTAAACATTTCTCTGCCTGGCTCTACCACTTAAGAGGAGACTTGTCTGTGATTAACAAAGAAGCAGGAAATACCAGGGGCAATTCAGCATACCTGTCCAGGACCTGTTATCTGCTGATTCCTGCCATTTCCCCAGTTAGAGAGGAACTCAAGACTAGTGGTCTCCCAACTGTGATGTGTGAAGGAGGTGTGCAAGACCATTTGTTGAGGGGCAGGAAGAAAATATTAAAACTTTAGTAGCACATATATATAATGTATAAAAAATTATTTATTTATTTATTTGTTTGTTTGTTTAAATATACACACTAGGGTTCCATGCTCAAAAAGTTTTTTACTGATGAGATGTGTGAGCAAAAAAGTTTTGAGACCACTGCTCTGGACAACTAACTGAGAAGTTACCTATAGGTGACTGTAGCCACCTACAGCGTAAGAATATCCATCTGAACTCATTATCTGCAGTCCTTTTGTAGTCAGTAATCTTAGGAATGATCCATCCAAATTGGTTTTAGATGTCACCTTCAGAATTAAGAGTATTGTGTCCAGAAGTGTGTATTTCTCTCTCTGACCAGAAAGGGACCCTACGTGATGATAAGCAGAAGTGATGATGTTGAGTCTTGGCCAGAGGAGTTTTGTGCCAGATGCCCCTTTCTGGGCACTTTCAAAAAAGCTGACCAATAACCAATGTAAAGCTATAGCAGTGCTTGACTGGAAGCAATAGCCAATATGCAATATTCATAGGAATCCCGATTAAAGGAAGGAAGTGACGATTTAAAGACAGAAAAAAAAGTGTCAGCTTCTGTTTAGAGCTTACTTTTAAAACAGGCTTACTTTTTCAAAGATCCTGCCTAAGATTGTATCTGCTACAAGCTAGTACTTAAATCTGTTCAGCAAACACAAAACTGTGGTTGCTGTCACACTGTGAGAATAACATGCCTGTTTTCTATTTGTACATTTTTATAATAAACAGCTTTAATTTTTAAAATGTACTAACTTGAATCTGTACTAAAAAAGAGAAAATTTTACTCATTATAGGCCAATTGTTCTACTCAGGGGTTTGCCACTAATCAAAGCAGAAACTGAAAGTAGATCTGTAATACAAATATATTTTGACAGGAGAATTTTTACCTCAAACATGTTAAGACAATTCAGTTGTCTGAACAATGTGTGTGTGTATTTCATAAATATGCAAACACATTTTTAAAAAGACTAAAATCTGTCAACATTTAGATGGCCAAGATCATCAGCAAAGATTTCTTCTGAACTTCGAAACAGGTAAAATAATAATAATAATAATAATAATAATAATAATAATAATAATAATAATGAAGAAACATACCTAGCAGAATGCTTATTAAGAAAAGCCCGGAACTGTTCTAACTTCTCTTTGTCATGGATCAGGTCAGATAGATTAGGACCTGCCAATTCTTTGGGAGCTTGATGCAAGTGCTGATCTTCTTTGAGAGCCCCAGTGTCAGCAACAGTACTCTGAGGGGAGAAATTATTTTGCTTGCATAACTGCTTTTTTTACCTCTGTATTTTGCTCAGATTAGATAACCTATCTCTGTAAAGTAGCTTTTTGATTACTGAGAAAATAAATTGAGTTAAGGCTCCAGCTCCTAGTAAGCTTTACTTTTATGTTTACTTTAAACATATCAGTTTGTGCAGGTTTCATAATCAAATAATCCAATATATACCTGTAATTCACTTGAAATGGAGGCATTTACTCAAGAGTAGGGGCCCAAAATACATTCCACAGACTTTAGGTCTGATGTTGATGGAACTGACAGAAGACCTGTATATCTAATTAACACAATGGCGTCAATC
Organism: Callaeas wilsoni; assembly: GCA_013398955.1. NCBI lineage: Eukaryota > Metazoa > Chordata > Aves > Passeriformes > Callaeidae > Callaeas > Callaeas wilsoni. The sequence goes on from VWPU01005531.1 coordinate 82,847, forward strand.
AGTCCCCAAAATGAATGGTAGAAATCAGACTATTTGCTTCTCCAAACTAGCATCTGGTCAGCCTTTCATTGCTGATACTCAAAGTGTGAACCCTCTCTGACAGAGAAAGGGTTTGTTATTGTTAGTAGGTACTTGTCTTACCTCATCCTTCTTGGAACTACTCACTTGATGCAAAGCCTGGAGCTTTCTAAAGTACACGGAGTCCAGCTGTCGAGTTTCTTGCACCAACTCCACCTAATAAAAATAATATCTTATATCACCCCTACAGTACACATTATACAAAGATGGAGAACTACATGGGCACTTTGCCAGTGACAGTGGATAAAGAAGAATATATTTGCCAGTAATGAGACTGATGTTTAGAAGAGACAAGAAGTCACATTCTTGTGACAAACAATTCTATCAATAGCTCTGGTAGAACAGACTTTCCCCATCTGTGTAGGATCAGATACAGATTTCTACAGAATACCACTAAGTAACCTAACTGTATCTTTGGCAAATAACTGTGATTCAAAAAATTGCTAAATTTTATTGTGTACATAATATATCGTGTATATTGTGTATATTGGGTCAGACATATCTGATTGCCTATACCAGCAAATTGTATGTCAAACTGTCACTGAGAAGCAGAAAAAGAGTTCTTAAAACTAGGACTCTCAATGGGAAGTGTCAAGAAGACAGAGTGCCACAGATTTGGAGAAACAGAAATTTAAGATCAGAAAGATGTTAAAATACCTAAACAATAAAGGTGAAAGCTTTCTGACTTTCAGTCTTGTCTCCTTCCTTAAATAATTAACTGTGTGTGATTTGAATTCATGAAGTATTGGCATTTTTAAACTTAATTAGAAGCTGTATGTAATTAGAGCAGTTCTTCATGTTATGTACAAACAATCTGTAACTTTGAAAGAGCTATTTGATGACCCTCCTGGCTGACTAAATCATTTGAATGCAGATTTTAGGATATTTAGCAAAATCGAGCCAATGTCTTATACTGATATGCATGCCCATTACAAAGATTAGAAAGCTGTGATTATCTTATCCAGTATTTACGTGCCAGAGAGAGAAGAGAATGTTTAGATTAATATTCATGATACTTTCATCTGAATGTGAATACCACACTAATCATTGTGTTATCTGAATGTCTTCAAGCTCAGTGTAACGTTATTCCATTGTTATAAAGTGCTTTGGGCTATTCTTTCCCTTAAAAGAAAACACAGTTTAAAAGTAAATAGTAAAATAATTCAGAACATTTTTCATAAAGTTTAAAGAGAAAGCAGATAGAGGCAGAATGAGAGTCAACAGTAAAAAGAAACTCTCCTGATTTCATGTTTCATTTAAAGAAAAAACATAGATATATATACTGAATGTGTCCCAAATAAACAATTTTGGACTCACCTAATTCTTGATAAAATACCTTGTTTCATTATGGGCCAAATAAGTCCTGCTATAGAGTAGAACAAAGGAGAAGAGTAGAGCCAGGGACTGAACAAAATACAAAGCAGACGTTGCCTTTGTGCTTGGGAAGGAGTGTGCCTAAGTATCAGCCTGCACCTAGTACAAAGAGACTCTAGTGCCTCCTAGAACAGGTTGTTTTATGTTTGTGTATTATAACTCTTCACAAACACATGTATTGTGCAGTCAAAAGGATTTAGTTGCTTTTTCATGCTCAGATTAAGATCTTTGTGTCATTAGAGCACTGAGAAGTCTGCACGTAACTACACTTGCAAAGCAACGCATCCTCTAAACTGAAAGGGCAATAGATTATCCTGTGGTTAACTCAAGGAGATATAAACTGACACACAGATTAACAGAAAGGAAAAGCATATCTCTTCAATTCTTACCTTGGAGGAATCTTTCCATCAGTAGAAGCAGTGAAAACACAGTATTTAGAGAGCTCAAAAGCAGACTCCTTTTTATGCAAAAACAACATACAAGAACTCTCAGCTGTGCTGATGACTTTACTCAGTGAGGACTGGCAATAGCCACTAGATAACTCTTACTGATGGTATGCACAGAAAATACACAGTTACAAAAGACTAAAACTAGTCTGATAGAAAGTACATAAAATTTCAGACTCATGAAAAGTATCAATCAATTCCGAGGTGCACTGCAGGTCATAAAGAATTATAGCTGAAATAGTTTAGAAAAAATAATTTATCTGAAAGGTTAGAAAAGATGTTGAAAAGCAAAGAAAATATTTTACAGATGTGTTTGGATTAGTATATTTCATTTTATTAAGTTTTTCAAACTTTCAAAGTTTCTAAAGGATATTATGTTATCACAGGATGAGAGGGAAAGTCCCCTCGTGAATTAATTAGAAGGTAGAAAATCAAAACCAAAGAAATAAATAACTTTCATTATGGGGTGGAGTTCCTATTGGAGTCTCACAGGGATCTGCACTGAGGTTGTTTTTTAAACATTCAGAAACTATCTGGAAAAGGAGGTGAGTGAGGAGACAACAAAGTTTGCAAAATGATTCCACAGACCAAAAAATTAAATCGACTGTGAAAAGCTGCAGGATATCAGGACACTTTAGCATCTGCATGATAAAAGGCCAGCTGAATTCAACGATAATAAACATTAAGTCATTCCAGTGAGCTCCAAATTAGGGCTTTCCATTCGCAGTTATTACTTGGGAAGGAAATGTTGGAATCATTGCAGACGGCTATTAGCTTACATTTTGCACATCCACTCAAAGTTCACCAGGAGTCAAAAGGCGATTAGAATGATAGGAACAATTAGGAACGGAACAAAGAGCACAACAGAAAACATGGTTCTGCCACTGGATAATCCTTACTGCATCCAGACCTTGAGTACTTCTTGCATCTCATCAAAAGAATATAAAATAACACATACAGATGGGGCAATAAGTGCAACAAAGGTATGGAACACCTTCTGTTCCTCTCCTGGAGGAGAGGTTAAAGTTTCTAGGATTCTTGAGTTTCAAGGAGATCAAATTTAAGTGGGATACAACAGAAACTTGTAAAAGCATAACAACCTTGAGAACAGGACAAGATAACAATTGTTCATTTGTTCCTTATGACATACAAAACTAGGGCACCGGGTGAAATTATCAGGGAGGGGTTTGCAAACAAATCAAGATATACGGTTTTTTCTCCTATTGCTTGACTAAAGCATGAAACCCACTTTTACTGTGTGGTTGAAGATACATTACTAAGATACATTTTACAGAAACCCATGGGAGAAAAAAAAACCTCATCAAAGACTATTAAAATCAAAAATGTGGATGAGACCTCTGTTCCATGAACTTCCCTGGTTGCAAAGTGCTGAATATGGCTGTATGTTTCTTTTCTGTTCTTATACTCCATTCTGAAATGTTTAATACTGGCTACCACCTAACAGGCTTAGAAGACCATTCTCAACTTTGATCTTAGGTATCTATTCATCTGGTTATTCTTACATGCATGCATGATATAGAACCAAAAATATACTGTATGACAAAACTTCTGCAAAAGGACTTCAAAATATTTTGCAGGAGGCAATTTGAGCATGTTATTACAAGCTGACAGAAGTATCGGCAGTAAGTGATGATATTTCCTATAAATTGGAGATGCTTCATCTAAGGTCACAGTGAAGAAAAACAGGAACAAGAACTAGCTTCCTGCCCTCTAACTCCTGATTCCCCGCTGTAGGTTTCTCCTTCCATATCCAAGAGACAGATGCTAAAGACTTGAAATTAGAATCATAGAATCATAGAGCATCCTGAGTTAAAAGAGACCTACAAGGATCATTGAGTCCAACTCCTGATCCTGCACAGCACCATCCCCAAGAGTCACACCACGTGCTTGACAGCATTGTCCAAGCGCATCTTGAACTCTATCAGGCTTGATGCTTGGCTTGGGGAGCTGTTCCAGTGCCCAGCCACCTTCTGGGTGAAGAAACTTTTCCTAATATCCAACCTAAACCTCCCCAACACAACTTTAGGCCATTCTCTCAGGTCCTGTCACTGGGCACCAGAGAGAAGAAATTGGTGCCTGTAGACCACTTTGTCTCCCCTCAGTCTCCTCCTCTCCAGGCTGAACAAGTGACCTCAGGCCTCCTAGGCTTCCCCTCAAGGCCCTTCACATCTTCACAGCCCTCCTCTGGACACTTTCCAGTAGCTTTATATCTTTCTTCTATTGTGGCACCCAGAAGGAGTTTGACCTACAGCGAGCAACTTGTAGGTAAGTTTACAAAGAACAGAGCACCACAGCATCCACCACTGTCATCACCATTTCTTGTTGTTTTTTGTCAAAGGCACAGTCAGGATTGCAGCCACCTCCTCTGACCTCCATGAGCATACTCAACTCAAGCTTTCAGAGCATTCTGGGATTACAACTGAGTACACCTCTGAGCCACTTATTTAGAGCAGCAATCTAAAAAGTATTTGGGGCAAATACAGCTGGATGACCATATCACATTTCCTCTATGCTAAGCAGTAGCTGCACTTAAATTCTAAACACCAGAAATACCTACTATCACTGCACTGACACTCTAGAAAACCACCTTACTATGTGCTTATCATTAAAAAAAGAGAGTGCTTGCAGGCAATTCATCATAAAAAGTTACTTCTGATCAATAGTATGATTGCAGAAACATGCAACTCCCTGAGTGCAAAGAGAAGTTTTACCATAACAAGATGCGTTCCTCCCTAATTCGCAGGCCAAGGAGTCTATGAAGCCCACACCTTCCTTTCAGATAAGAAGTCTGCTCTCCACAAGAAGTTCAGCCTATTTCCACATATCAGGATAGAAGGGAGTGAGTAAGTAAAACATCTTGTAATACTTCTTCCTTCCTGAGTATAAATACAACAGGGTTGCATATGAATGCTCTTGTGATTTTCTTCCCTGAAATAAGATTTTTTCATGCTGTCCTCCAGATACTACCTTTCTGTAAGTGTATTTGTCTGCTTCCACCATCTTCATCCATGGTTCCAGCAGAATAGTGAGGATACGTTCTTCTGCTGGATCAAAAAGGTCCTCAAAAGCTGGATCAATTTTCTGATAAATCATGGTTTTTTTATTCTGATGAAGTCCAATGTCCATACTGGCAGATGGAGCAATGTAAGTTGCATAAAGGAACTACAATAAAACAGAAGAAAACTGTTTCTTAGCCATCATCCATTTCAATGGTCACAGACCATTGAAGCAGAGAATTAATGCATATTTGTCCCCCACTGCCCTGCTGTATATTCAGAAGATATATCTAATTACAGCTACCTTATTCTTACTAGTATTAGTACTTTGTCCAAAATTCAGTTATTGACGTAATGGATCCCGCTACCATTTTTACTCTTACTTGTTAAAATGGTTAATGCAATTTTCACTTGGATATATTTGGCTGATACTTAGATTCAGATTTATCCCAATTATTACAGCAACTGCACTTTTCAGGAAGTCACACTGTTGTTATGCAGAATATGTGCTGGGCCAATTAGTGAAGGCATCTTACTTCTTCTAAGACATGTCATTTGTAAATTTGAAGTTAAAATTAATGAAAAATTCTAAAATTTCATTCTGTGTGGAGGTTCTCTTACACAGTTTTTTGACAATGGTGAGACCCATCATAATACAGGATCAATGCAGGAGATACCACTGCACATCTAAGGTCCAAGCCCTTACCAAAGTAAGAATCACAACATGCTTCTTATCTGAAGCACAGTTTGCCATTCAGAAAACTGAACCTAGAGGCTATTTCCTTCTCCCTAACAGCTCATTCTTGAAGCACAGAGTAATATTATTTATTTCAAATTTTTTTTTCATACAGTCCTCTATGTAAAACTCTTGTTTTCTAAATGTTTCATAAACTATGCTGTGAAAATGAACATTGAAAACGCAGAGTAAAACCCTTTCTTTCCAGGAATATCTTGGAAGAGGATATTCCAGAACAGCTTTCTAAAACGTCATCATTCTGACTTTAGCTAGGAACTCAAGTATAAAAAGATGCTGCCAAAATATATTTCATGTCCTTATAAATATTTTCTCTTCTTCATATTGTTAAAGTCTAACTATATTTCAAACATACAGTCAGGGACCAGATTAGTAGCACAAATCAGAATTTCTCTCTAGGATAGCACTGACAAGTCCGTTTTCACTATTTATTATCACACAGGTTTGACAATGAAGAGTTCAGGATTCGGATAATTCTCATTTTCCCTATGTTGCTAAAATTCAGCTGTAACTAGCAGACGTGCAAAGCAAAAGAAGAGAAGAAAATAATACATTTAGTCTGTGTTCAAGCAGTAAGAAAACACTGGTGTGCTTAGATTTCAAGCACAAGGGAAGAATGTCTGAGTACATTAAAGAACTATGTTTCTGTTTGTTTTAAATTAAATGTTGATTTATTAGACTCTCTTTCAAATAGCAACAGTAATAGAGTATATTCCCACTATTTTTGACATTTACAATTTGAAACAAACGCTTTAGATTCTCCTGGTATTAGGTCACTGAGGCATATAGGGCTGGAATGGCTGACATCCATCCCCCAGTTAGCTCTTGTTATGATTACTCTATTTATTGTGCATGCAGGATTCTACACTCTTTCCACATTTCTACATTTTCACTGAAAACAAAGATGGTTTGTGCCTACTGTGGCGCACGTTATCAGTGCAATAATGATTCACAGGTGCAAGGTGTAAGAGAAAGAGAACATCCACAGGAAGAGTCCTAGCTGAAAACAAGACCACCTTTATCCTAAATTAAACTCTTCTCATTAAATCCTTAAGTACATTTAAATTTAACAGCTTTAATTAGATTCACAGTGATTTCAAAAGTTGAAAGTTATTTTGAAGAGCCTTAACACTAGGAAAGTTTCAGTTAAATCATGTTAAGTCTGCTCCAAAACCTTTAATGTATAAAATTAGCCAAATTAGAAGGGACAAGTCCAATGATATCAAAATGTGGTATCTTTAAAAATAACCTTTTTAAAAGAGAGTTAACCATTTCAGTTCTCATTAGGACTACATTGTCACCTGTTATGACTTATCACACCAAGGGATCTGTAAATTAGTAAAAAGCTTCAAAAAGAGGTTCTCAATATTTAAGCACAAATTAACCTAGGTTCCTTAAATGAGATCGTTTGAGCATAGTTTTAAGAATAAAATAAAAACAAAGTCACCACTACTTTCTTGGGTGGAATTCATTTCCCCTATGATTTTGTATGAAATACGTTAACTTGAGTATATTTGCTACTCTTCTTTAGAGCTGGCAAAAAATATCAGCATACCAAGTCAGAAATTGCCCAGACTAAGACGTGCTGACCAAAAGCTATTGACAATCTGCTCACATGAAGACTGTTGTAATATATTGCCGCATTAGGGACTGACTTTGTAGGCTGCTCTACCTGCAGAACTGCCCCCAGTTCTGTATAATTTCACATGCAAAATCAGAACATAGTAAAGACAGATATTTTTCTCCAGAAACAATAGTTAGGGCTGGTGATATACATGAAGCACATGAAGCAAAAATTTAGAGGTGGTTAAGCTAGCTAGAGGAATGCATTTTTCCAAACTCAAAGAACTGGACCCTCAGTGGTGTAATCATTATGGCCTCTTCATTTGAAGGATTTACATTTACAGTGTCTGAGGATTTGGCATCTTTTTACTTGAATTCTTGTAAGAATCCATTGCTATGGGATTTGACCAAGTAAGTGAACACATGCACCTGCAGACAGGAGAGAAATGAGAAGCAGCTTTCAACCCTGTGTCCCTTGCACAGAGTTAAGGTGCATCTGTAGATCTGCACAGATGTGACTGCAAGGACTGCATAAAACCAACTGAGAAGAGTTCTAGACATGTCAAAAAAGAGGAAGAGTGTCTGTTCACAGCCTTCAACACTGGGCAATGCACTTTGCAAGATACATTTTATGAAAAGTAATAATCATAGCCTTTTTCTATTCCCTTGTTATGGAACACCTGAGATTTTCTCATTCTCAATGGAATATTGAAACTGTTATATTGGTCAATCTCCTAAGGGATCAAAAGGAACAATTACATTAAATAAACTTAGAGGTTACCAAATTCATACAAAAATCTGAAGCATATGACATCAAATGCATATCAAACTTTGTTGATTCATTGTTTTGTTCCTATTGAAAAACACAAGAATTATTCTATCTGCCAGCTATAATTGCTCCTATAAATGTGAATATGTTATGGATTGAACTCAAAATCTTATCTGGAAATTTGGTCAGTTTGCATACTGGAATGAATTACAATTGCACAAACCTAATTATACAACAGGCTTAGAAAATTCAGATTAAGACTTTGGCCTCATTTATGACTTTCCAAATCAGGGATTGTAGGGGCTTTGGGTTCTGGTGTGAATTCATCCCCAGATGAGAAGGGTTTGATGAGCAATTTCAGAATGACTGGAGTGAAGCTAGAAATGCAAGAAATATTTAAGTCCAAATGCTTTGTACTGCTGCCCAAAAGAATGGATATTGCTCTGATCTAAACGAGGGGCTTGTGCAGCTGCTTGGCAGAATAATATGATGGAAGAATGCAATGCACTGGCTGGTGTTAAACAGAGAGGCTAAACTGCTTTAGCCTCCATCATCACTTCCCACTAACATAAATCTTGTATCTGACCCTAAAAATTCACAGTAATGATGACTCCCTTTATCTAAATTGATTCTGGAGTTAAAATATTGTACTTCCCATAACTGTATTAAATTTTCTAATTCTAAGTAACATTTTTTAAAATTAAAACTCAACACTATATGTTTCTTTATTGATTTTATTTTCAAATATTTTTTTACACTCCTATGCATATGTTTACAGTGAATAACTGTGTATGCTCCTGGATGATTACTGGTACTTCTCATTATTCTTATCCATCAGATTTCATTCTCACTGTAGTTTCTTTTCCCAGGTGAATGCATATAGACCTTGGAAAGCATTTTATTACTCTATCATAAAACCGAGATAACAATGCCTAACAAATGAAACAATGAGTAGCAGATACACAGCAATTAAGGTTTGTTCTTGTTTCTAACAGGAAGCAATCAGCACGCATATGGAATACTCTGTTTGTCTCTGCCTGTCTTTTTCTGTAATAAATAGTAAAATATATATGACAATGTGTCATGCAAATCTGATTCACATTCTCTTAGGAGTATTTGGAGTGACTGTCTTCTTGTGCCAAAGGTGAGTGCAGAATTTGGGAAGGCATCCCTTCCGTAAGCAGACTCTGTAGATTGGTTGCAGCTTGACTCCTTACCGTGTTCCAATGAAAACAAGTATAATTTTTCTGCAGCCTTAAAAGGCAAGCTTGAGAATGATACCAAATGTTGCAGCACATGTGTTGATTTGTTATGTTACATTTCAGCTGTTAGTTATGCTAATGGAACAGTTTCATATGTTTCGTTTTGATGTATTTACTTTAATGGCTATGTGTATGTGCTGCCTGCAATTGCCTGGTAACACTGATTGTACGATGTTCTGCTGTCACCACCAGGCCAGCACTGGAAATAAGATTAGTAAAAAAGACCTGGGCCTTAAAGTTTCAGCCATGCAACCACTGCAAAAAGAATGTAAACTGGTGCGAAATGAAACCAAAATGAAAACCATCAGGGACCATACAGTAAGCTTTGGCCTGCAATAAAACACAGAGGAAAATGGTGACACAGACTAGATATGGTTAACTTGCATATCTGCTGTGAGGAGGTCCCCAGCCACACACAGGCCTGGACAGATGCAGGGGACAGTCAGACTTAAGGGGACATTTAGTCCCACAGCCTCAGGCCATAAGAAGACCTGGATGGGAAAACAACTACATAGGGCAGCAGTTCAGTTTACCCAGTAAGAGACAGGAGAGAAGAAGGAATCCATGCCTTGGCCTCTGCTTGGACTTTCTGTACAAATAACACTGATTCAGATGAGAATTCTGGACAAATATGCAAAATTCTGTAATTTGCCCAGTAAAACCTCCAAGAAGGAAAAGAAGACATATTCAAGGATGTCCAGATGCTCAGGAACATGTCATATAAAGAGATTATGCTCACCTGCACTCTACAGATATTTGTTCCAATGACATGTGAAGTAGCTTTGCTCTATTACAGTATATATTGAAATATGCGGATAGGATATACTCCTGCACAAGGTTTATAGAGGAAGATCAGACCAAAGGTTCACAAAGTGATTTTAAAAGTTCTTTATAGTTCTTCTAATGATATAACACTGTTGCCGTTTCTTTCCCTGATGGAATCAGTCTACTCTGCCTTCGGCACCACTGTGGGCTAAGTGCATGCTCAATTAAAATACTCTTTTATAGGAAATATCAGTTCCACTTAACATTAAATGAGGGTCTAAAGATCTGTTTAGGGGGATGACAACCATGGTAAAGATAATATTGATGCCCTGACAATCATAAGAATTAAACAGGGCTAACAAAGATCAATTTTCATTATCGAGGTCATTATCTGAGGTCTGTACTAGGAGATCTGCAATTCTAACCCACGCAGGAGATGGAAGGAAAGGTACAGCACAATTAGATGGTTTAGAAAAAAATACTATCTCTGATGTTAACACTAAGCAGACAGTTTCCAAATATGACGCAGTGTAGCAAAGGGGAGTTTAGGTAAACTGAGTATAACAGATAAAACTGGGAACAGGCTGCAGAGCCTGGAAATCAAACTATGCATGTTTAATGTTTGAATCAAGAAATTCCATGGAAACAATCCAAAGAGTTTCTTTTATTGTCCACAACACAGATTTACTTTCGTGTGTGTTGTCAAGATTTGGAAACTTTTCTATTTTCTATCTTCTTTTCAGTCTTTACACTGAACAAATGCATTTGTGAACGGAATGAACAAATGTATTTTTGAAGGAAAAACACATTATTTACAACTTACTTGAGCTTGCTTGCATATTTGAAAATGTTGAAGGGTTTCTTGGTAAAAAAGCTGATGATAAGCCTGTAGGTCAAACCAAAAGTACACGCAGTTCTTCCACAACTGGAGATGAAAATTATTGTACGTTACTGCTACCCAAATATCAGAATTTTATAAAAAATTGACTTTCCAATGCAAGTAATTATTTCGTTCCTTGGGGTCATCATAAATCAAGCTCAATTTAAGATGGATTTAATCTTCTGTTGCATACTGGCAGAAGGACAAAATATTTAATAGCATCATCACAGTGATACTCTATCTTTTATTGTATCCTTTATGCATAATTGGCCATTAAAATCATTAACATTGTAGTTAACATTTGAAGAGTAACCACATTTCAGTGGCATAAAGCCAGTGCTAAAGAAGAGATGCTGATACTGGACATGCAGAGTTTGTGCCATGGTAAAATAGCATTCTGCAACAATAACTAAAACAATTCAATACTGTATACTTGACATATGTTACTGGGACTATCATTACATTTTTATTACATGCATTTCTGAGACACAGAGTCTTGGCTTCATCTCATAAATTCAAACAAACAGCAAAAGATTATTCAGAAGAAGTCTAGATCTTTCCCCAAGTCCACTGTTTTAATCATGTGTTTATGGGGTTCAGACCTTAAAAATACCCTGAAACCGCCACCACTAACCAATAAGGAATGTGTTCCAAAAAGGTAGGGGTGGGGAACTTTGCTCCGCAAACTGTAGCCTTCCAGACCTGGAACATGAGTGAAACAGGCTTCACAGATGAAGAGAAAACTTCAGGCAAATAATTTTGAAAGGAGTCTGGCACCTGGAAGGGCTAGAGACATGTGGGTGGTTGCCTATCTCCAACGCAAAAATAAGTTTGTTTTATTTAGATTTTTATCTATACACATTTAACATTTTTAGCTGAAGGTATTCAACTTTGGAAACATTAGATCTTTCCTACTAGAAGCCAGAGGCATTTCTAGCTAGTGCTGCCGGATTCTGGGTTGTGCTAGTGGTGAAACAGATGTCCATCTCGATTGCATTCAAACCTCCCCTAAAGACTCAATTTTTCTGCAAAGCCACTAAACACTAACTCAATATTCATAACTTGTTCCAATCCAATCCTCAATTTACACCCAGAAATCAATGACAGATCTTCTGACTACATAGAAAAAATAGTGCTATGTTTCTCAGAAATCCAAGGAGCTTCATGGAAGCATAAGAAAGTTTTTAAAATAATGGAGATTTTGGACATCACTAATCCAAAAAGTAAAAAGAAATCAGATTATTGTGAGTAATAGCACAGCAGATTTTCCATCTTTTTAAAAAATGGTTTTTGTGGGTTAAGACCTCATTTTTTTCTGCCAAGTTAAAGGTTAGTTTTTAAAAATTATTAGTCTTTTTTTTATCCCTGATGGTACAATAAGAATTCCAATAGGTTTGAGACGGTAAGAATCTGACAGCTTGGTTAAGACTTGTCATTAGTTTGCATATATACATGAACAGTTTATTGTTGTTGAGGGATTGAAGTCTCACAAGTAATAATTCATCCAGTCATCAATCTTTCTTTCTCCATTTCTTTTTTTTTTTCACTCTGGCTGCCCTATATAACTTGGCATTCAGTCAATTGTGGACTAAATTATCACAGAGTAGGAAAATATTCATACCTTATTCCCTGACTTCTCACAGAATTGTGTGAAGTAGTAGCCTGCTCTGTTCTCCAAATAAAGAGACTGCAGCATGCTTTCAATTCCTGATCCCCTGAAGACAACACTGCTAGCAGCACTCTTCCCCTGGACAAATAAAACATAGTTATACAGCAAGGAATAAGAGGCTTTCATTATTTTCAAATGTCAGTACATTGCAGTGGAGAGCCATGAAGTGTGTTCAATTAGTATCTTCCCAAGGATGTAGACTCCATTTTCCAGTACATATGCAATTGATCATAGCCCTCCATACCATTTTCCCACTAAATATTCACAACCAATAGAATAAATCTGATGACTGAAGACATGCAGAGTAGCTAAGTGATCATAGCATCCCTTAGGTGGTTCCTCAATACTTAAAACAGAAAAACAAACCTGGCCTTAATTCTGTCATTAAGTCTTTAGCTTTGGGGCATTCCAGTGATACTCAACGACATCAGTTAGCTGTCAAGGGTTGTCTCAGCTCAGGCTACTGTGTTTTGAATTAAGAGAAGTAAGAGGTAGTTATTTGGTCAAGATTCAAAACATTTAACTATCATGGAACAAAAGATACATCTTCTGGGGTTACACCACTGACATGAGCAACAAAATCATGAGCAATTTGGGGAGCCAGAAATCCATGCTTGTTACCATGGCTAGCTCCTAGAGCATTTGAGGAAGAATACATCCATTTTGTCAATGCTCACAGAGAAACCATAAAAGGCTTCTGTAAGTAAATTAGCTTCTGATGATCACGAGAGAGAAATTATGGCTGACTTGCTGCCTCTGATAGCAGAAGTGGAAGCAGATGAGTGTGGTGGCTGGCAATCAGCTTCTTACCGAACAGTAACAGGGATGGAGAAGGGCAGGAGGAAGCCAGACTTTTGAAGCAGAGTAGGAAGGTCTCCCTTCCCAGTTTGAAGTTAAACTATGAACCTCTGCATTCCCCTTGTAATCCTATTTGTGATGGCAAATTGTGGGGTCTTGACTGTGGCTTCCGGTCTAACCAAGTGTAAATGCATGGTATTTTCCTCCCTCAATAGGAGAGAAACTACATATGATGATGTATACAAACTAATAGTTCATGGTGTGAACTTTTGCTGAATATACATTCCTAACTGCAAATGTCCCCTAATTGCAAAGACTAACCTTTTCTTTCTGTCAAAAACAACAAAGTAAAATGATTGCAGTGAAGTAATAAACAAAGTGTGATTTTGAAGTGCAAAACAAACAAGCATGTCCTCAAGTGCTCAGCAAACCTCAGGCACATGTGAGTGGGCTCAGGTTTCTTAACGTTTTTTTCTTTTCATTGTAAGGCTATGGGTATCAATACCTCCATGAAAGAGCAGACTGTTTTGAGACCATTCCACAAACAAGAAAGGTTTTGGATAGATTTTAGATTGCCAGATGATGACATCTCATATGTTTGATTTGTCAGCATTTTAACAGTTATTAAGAAAAGCCTCATCTGTGCAGCTTGTCTCTCCTGAGGTCTGCTTGACTGAAGACCTGCTGATTAGGCAATAATTCAACAAAGAAAAGAATGAAATACACAAGCAGTAAAGAGGGATTGTACACATTAAACATTTTCCTCTTATGAATGTTACAGTTTTAATGACTTTCTAAGGCAGATTCAGTTTTCACTGTAAGTCTGGTATACTTTCCTAGGCAATGATTCCACTGAAGCATTTATCCACAGAATTTTCTGTAATAGCCTACTGAACACACGGTCACTATGGAGAAGATTAACACTTTCTAGTGAAAATAAAGCTCTGTGTGTGTCATGATTTCCTATCAAATAGGTGACATATACAACAGAGAAAATGCTGACATTCTAATTATACCTCTGCATAAAGCATTAACAATGATAAAATTAAACTAATTTCTCCCCATTACTGACTACTTCATACTGCAGAATAAAGTGTTTTAACCCATGATTCAAGACAACAAATATTTTCAAGCAGTACTTACATGGAGCAGCTCAGCATAGGTGTACTTTCTATGACCCTGGTATTTTGAGTCTTTGGTCCCATCCAGAGCTAAGCTATGAATCATATCTGTGCTCACTGACATTGGCCTGGATCACAAACAAAAAAAATTTTAAATTCATATTTAAGAAAAATCTAGGGCTGCTTACAGAATAAATAAATAAGAAGAGGCAGAAAAGTGGTGTAATGACGTAGTGAACAGTAGAGGGAAAAAGTACACAGAGTTCAAATTTATAATTAAAAAAAAGGTAGAAGAATACCTTTTTCATATGGCCCTGTGGAAATCACTGGCATTGCATGACGTTGAGGGTTAGCATTTGAGACAGGTTAAAAGAATATGAATGTAGAGCATATCGACTATTACAGAGGAGAAAACGCTTGTATTTGGGGAAATAAACCCTTTTGTGTTGTGGCATAAACAAGAGAGAAACTAATCAGCCAGGGAAGAATTCTCCATGCAAACAATCTGTACCATAACTGTGCTTCACTAAGCACACAATTATATTAAAGAAAAGTATTCATGAAAACAGTAGAATCTAAAATACTTTCATAAATATTTGAGGTATATTGGTGTGCAGAAAGATACACACAGGACTTTAGTACTTACCACATTCTACTGCTAGAAATATCATCCTTTTGGAGAATCTGACTTCCTGTGAGAGTAGGTGATAATCTTGATGATCTCTTCAAAGAGAAATTTGGTTTAGCTAGTTTTAATAAAATTGTTGGTGAGTTTGTTCTACTTTTCTAAAAGACATTACAGGAAAATAAGGCAATTCTGATTATTTTTCCACCTTTGTGTTTTCTTAATGTGTTCTCATTAACTGGTCAAAAACAGTCAAGGGTTTTCAGGAGTATTCTTCCTTGTCAATCACAATATGTAAAATGGCAAGTTGCAAAAATCTCTGATTATTTTTCAAGATTTTTCATCATACCTTAATAACCACTAAAGCTTAAAAAATGCATTTTTAACAGGTGGAAATATGTTACAAGCACATTGTACAGAACTACAGAGGATGTCAGGTGAAGAGTATGTGGACATGTTTCACGAAACTTGAGGAAGATTATCTTAAGTCAGCTCACTGTAAGATAGATACAATCACTCAGACTGGGAGAGTAAGGGGTTATTCTGCCACACCATCACTGATTATTTTATCAAAATCATGCTATGACTTTTTGGAGATGCCAGTTGCATTCAGAGTGCCCTCAGAAATTCACCCAGAGCTGCTGGTCTTTCTAAGTTCTTGCAAGCACAGTGTAGCTAGAAGATTCAAAAGTCCAAATTTCTTGTGGGGAAAAAAAAAATAAGACCAAGAAATGGGCTATCATTTCTGACTCTGTGACGTTCATGGTACCAGGTCATAATTTTTGTCAGATTTAATGGGCTGGAAAACCTGCAGGTTCCTGTCTGCCTGACCTACAGCTAGTCCTGGGTCGTTAGCACACCTTGTAATCTGGTCACTGTAAGACACAGGTGCTTTTGCTCCCATTCCTGCCACGATCAACAGGAACCTAGCTTCTGAACCCAGTTTCTTCTAAACAGGCAATCCGTCCCACGGTTTTCCTCCATTATCTCCACGAATCAGATTTCAAAGGAAGTAATTGTAGCCCCAAACTATCCAACTGAAAGTAACAGGTGTGTGCTGACAAATCTGTGACATAGCCTATACAGTTCTTGATACTGGAACCACAGCTTCAATCCGCATTCTCCAAGTACTATGTGTCCTGAGGCTTAACACTGTATTGCTGAAAACCTGTAGCTTTTATTGCAGTTACCTCTCACATTCAGGCTTTCAAGGAAGAAAAGAGACAAAACTGAACTGGCCACCTGCAAGCTACAAACTGTGAAAAGGTCTGTTGAGTGGCTCATGGCCCTCTGCAGAAAGCAAAAGCCACATGTAGCTGATTGAAGGGCTGTAGTGATAGAAAATAAGCAGAATTCTGCCTTTTTTACAGACATGAGGAATAGATCCAGGTTAACTGCAGTGAAGTTGTAAGAATTACTCTGGATGAAGACAAGGCTGAGTGGCAGAAGCTGTATTGCTAGAGACTTAATTTTGCAGTTCTGAAAACTTCCAGCTAAAATATCTACCCAAAGGACTTAGGAAATAGCCAGGGTGTAGCTGAGAAGATAATTTGACTCAATTTATAGCAACTTGTTGCATGAAGTATAATGAAATTTTATTGCATTTTTATACGTAACCATCTTCAATATACCAGCTTGCTAAATCTTGATTTCCTAAAAAACCAAGTACCTTGTTCTTGTTCCATTGAATTCAAGGAGTTTTGTCATTATTTTTTGATGGGACAAAGCTTTATTTTTCAATGTTGTAATCCTACTTACCTGAAGAAGGGAAGGTGGTATGCCAGACTTTTGGGTCAGTGGTAACAATGATGCTATTTGTGGGAAAGGATCAATGTCCACTCTTGGTCTCTCCTGACATGTGTGCCAGAACTTCAGTTTTGCACTGGCAGCATCTACTGCTGTTGAATGAGTGACACAAAATCTGGGACCCCTAGGGAGAAAAAAGCTAATAAGTTGAACTTTCCAAAATAATGAAACACTGGGCTATATGGCTTAATTTTTTTTTCCAGCAATGTTGTTTACTGTACCAAGATATGGTGCTATATGCACTTAGAATTAAAAATCAGTTAGTGTCAAAGATATGTTTAGATATTGCATGCTTCCAAATCTATAACCAAACTACACATAACTTAGGTTGCAAATTCTGCACCATTACACAGTTGACTTTCTATCAGTCTGCAGGAAGGTATGGCCCATCCATCCTACAGCAAAGCACAGGAAAGGATTGTAGGCCACAGGACAGAGACCACAAGTCATGTGAGGATTCACAACAAAGTTCACAATTGCAAGTATTTTTTTATGCCTGCAATTTGTTGAACCCACTTGGGGAGGAGAGAACACCTTCAAAAATTTAGCCCATATTTTGGAAATAGGTTAGACTTTATATCCTCACTTAAGCTGTTAATATGTAAAAGACATTTTGTATGAAAGGCATTGAACAGTAAAGTCTCAGGGTCAAATCCCACATTTGGGAAGATACATACACAGAGCATCCTCAGAACTTGGGAAGGGCAGTATGGAGAACAAGTTCGGACGGAATTAACCTCCTGTGCCTGGAGGGGTTTTCCTACCTTGCAGACTAAAGTTTAGTTGAACATTATCCAAGGCAGAGAGCCACAAATCAGCTCAGATGCTCTGGTAGAAAAATAACAAGGGCTTATTAAGGCAGATCTGTCTGGCTTCTCAGCAGATTGCAGTGCAGTTTAGGCTCAACTAAAAATTCATGTGCTATTACTTACAATGACACTGCTTCTAATAATTGCAATGAGATAAGTGACATGCAATAATAGGCTTATCAAAGAAAATGGACATTTATTAAATAATAGACATTTATTTCACGTCCATTTTTTCATACCAGTAAAGAAGTAGCGGCTTCACTACTTCAGGCTGAATCTGTCTTAAATGCATTATATTCCACTGATCTCCACGCAGTAGTTCAAGTCTGAGTAACACTTCTGAACTGAGGAAATAGTCTCCACTGCTCAGCAGATACAGTTTTTTCATCTTACTGAGTTGCCTGCAGTCAACAAAAACAGTCACATAAGCATGTATCAAATGCTGTACAGAACTGACTTCAGTTCATCCTACTGCTTAAACTGCTGCCATGCACCATGTTTTTAATTGCAAGTGGCGGAAGCCAAAATATTTTTTCCACAAATTAGAGACAGGTTGTGCATAAGACAAAACGTATAGTGCTATAGAATAGACTATCTGAATCCGGCAGGATCTTTCATTAAAGCAGTTTGTCATACTGATGTCCTACTTGTGAATTTAATTTCTTTTATTCTTTATTTTCTTTCTGTTGCCATCTGTTTTCCAAATCTCTTTCTAACACAGCCTTAATAATATGATGGTTCTGACTTCATATAAGCTTTGCAAACATGACTCTGCAAAAAGAGTTTTATCAGCTTCAGGAGAGTCATTACAAACCTTGTCAGGACACACATTTAATTGTGTCTGTTTATTCAGATATCACAATTTACTCTGAGATCACAAAACCTGCATTGATCTATCCAGGTTACAAGTATTAAAGCAATGGGAGTTACTGTTAAATAATGGGAAGTACCTTTGTTGCCTTGTAGTGTTCTTAAGAGCCTTTAGTCTTTCAATATCCATCCAGAGCCACCAGTACCTCTCCCCAAGTGTTCCTTTAATGAACTTCTTGAATCTTTCAAACTCATGTCTGTTGCCTGTGTCATAAGTCCCGTGACTAATACACCAGGCAGCCCTGCTGTCTGGCCCAACACTTTCAGAACTTGAACTTAAGCTTACTTGTTCAGGACCTTGTTTCCTTACATCTTCCTTGGAGTCCAAGGCTGTAAGTGGAGAAGAACTTTGGTTAAAGAGTTACTCTGCAGTACCATGAGCAAATTCATTATTTGCTAACCCGCGTGTAAACACTTCAGGCTGTTTTGTGGAACTTAACATTACTTTCAAGGCCAGCAGCTGGCTGGTGGGTCAGGTCTGAAATGGGTTCCTTCACTGCAATTTGAGTAGATGCTGGTATGAATTCTTCTGGTGTCTGAAAAGTTGTGCTTCTCTGTTCATTTTCTTCTTTTGCTGCAGTGTCCCATTTCGGGTCTAGATAAACTCGTAACTGCGTGTGGGAAGGAGGTTCAGCAATGGCCACAGAACAGCCCTCCTCAGCCTCTCTGGATCTCTCACTGGTAACATCAGCTTTTGCAGATGCCGTCCCTGAAGGGGAAAGGAAACTGTTTGTGGCATTCCTTAGACAGGTAACCTGCTTCTTTGTCTAACTAATTAGACATTCCTTTCAACTTCCTCTGAAAATAAGCCACATCTAACCAGTGCTGGCCACTCTAACAGCCACTTGGATTAGGAACGTGGCAGAGAGATCCCCTGCTCTGCACTTATATAATTTCCTAACTACATATGGCAAAATGTTTTGATATTAACATAAAAATCAGTGTAATTTAATATATCTTTTCTTAATTCTAAACTATTTCAAATGTTTTCACTTGACAAAGAAAAATTATAGCGTCTCGACACAGGTCTGTGAAATGAAACATGGAGAATCATTTCTCAGGACCTGAGGCAATTAGGGAGAGAGATACATCTCTGAGAATGGAGAGAGAGCAAGCTCCTAACACATGAGCTGACGCTTCTCTTCCTCTTGCTACTGCGTAAAAAGCAGAAGCAAGGCTGTGCAGTCAGGTGGTATACGTCCATATGTGCATCTGTATTTTTTCTCCCAGAACCTTTGAAACCTGCTGAACAATTTCAAATAAATTTGAAGATAGACAGGATTACAAATTATTACATTTTACAAGATTCATAAAAATTGGCAGCCAAAAGACTTTTAAGTGCCCAGCTTAAATACCCTAAGAAGATGGCTGAAACAGATCATACGCTATCAAATACCCAAAGAATACAGACAAGAAAGTCTTTCAAAACATATGAATGCCTCTGCCCCCCAAAAAACCCAAATTGAAACTTACAGATTTCTATGAGACAGAAATGTGTAAGAAAAGAAGCCACTACTATCACAAAATTACCTGGCTACTAGCTCAAACCTGTCACTTAATGTTGTATCTATGGAAAGAAACAAATGCCTGTCTGGAGCCTCAGATACCATGCGATACTCAGAAGCTAACAAGTGGAGTTAGCAACAATTCCTTAGAAGGCCTTTTCTTTCCACCTAGTCTGAGCTGTGTTATAAACCACAGGGCTGAGCCTTTGTTACTTACCCAGAAGGGTATCTTTTTCAGGTAATGATTCATCTCTTTTATGCTGCCCAGGCAAATGCTGAGTATCTTGAATTTTACTAGAAGCTACAGGATGCACAGATGAGTCTGTAGTTTTCATATCATCACCTTGTTTTGCTAATGCAAACCAATCCTTTACCTGAGAAACTGTAGCCTAGGAAAAGAGTTTCATAGAACAATTAAAATTTCTCTGTTTATTGCAGTACTTCTCAGAGCTACATCTTACTGTCCATAGGAATTTTGTGCAGTCTGTTTGTGCAGATTTCTGTAAGGCTAGTTCCCAGTGCAGAGAGCTGTATGACAGTAGCTTAGCATACTTGTATCAGCTGAGCTTCTGTTTAAGTTGTATTACAATTCATTGACCTTCTTCTACAGTACAAAAAACTTAGAATATAAAAGACATTTAGAGAACCAGAGAATCAGAAAATTGTTTAGGTTGAAAGAGACCTTGAAGATCATCTATTTCCATCTAGTTCCCCTTGCACTAGACTAGGTTATTCAAGAGTCAATTGTCCCATTAGGTTGTGACCTCAGTTACAATAATTCTACCAAATTCCTTCAATCTATCTTGATGTTACGGCCACTAAACATGTTTATTTTACCTCGCCAAGTGATACATAGAACTTCTTCATAGTCAATGAAGAGTCATCCTCCTCAGGAGGGGGAGAACTTGGGCTTTGCTTCCTTATCCAGGGAGAGTAGTCACTATCTATAATGAAATTAATGCCAGTCTTGCTCCATTCTACCTGTGATATCAATTTAGCTAGTCTGAAATTAAATGTTGAGACAAGAAAATAATTAATTTTAGCTTTTAAACAGAGAAGCAGTTGATTTTTCCACAGAATTGGCAATTTTTAAAAATTGTCTGTCTAAAAAAAACTGCTACAGGGAACTTCATGATCCGCTTTTTTCATAGAATAATGGAATTGTAGAATATCCGGATTTGGAAGGGACCCACAAGGATCACTGAGTCCAGCTATGTATTATTTCAGCCTTCACCTGCTGTCACATATGTAAATGCCAGTGCTGCCACTGCACAACTCACCAGCTTTACAAATAGTGCCCTGTGTTCTATTACCAACCTTTACCAGTAAAAATTACTTCTTTCAGGATGATTTTGCATGTATCTCTGCAGTCCCAAGCCCTGCCAAGAATCCCCTGAATGTTTTGTTCACTAAAGTTGAACTATTCTCCCAGATTGCAGAAGCCCTGTATCACTGCCAGATACTACACCTCTGGTTCCTGACATGAGCAATCTTCCAGCAGTAATGCCACAGCACTGATCACACTGATTGAACTTGCAGAGGATAACAAGACAGCTGGCACTTTCACGCTCAGCTGGCTGCTCTGTGAGGATCTCGTAGTACTGAACAGTCCTCCAGTGCTACTTTGTGTGCTACATGTGAACCTCACTATGTTCAGGAAAGGCAATCTTAGAACCACATGACAAGAGTGAGGATGCTCTGGCCTCAAGAACTGGGAAGAACTTGGTTAAGTTAGAAAGAAGTACAAAGCCAACCAAGTCACAGGTGAAGGGAAGATGAAGCCTACACTTGAGCCTACAACCAAGTGAATGCTCAGTTTTATTTGTGCCCACTATTAGAGATCAAATAGGATTTGATTCTAGGGTTAGGGTGTCTTCATCTTTAAATGCAAGCTTTCCTTTTAGCATCTGAACTTATCTTGATTCTGATTCAGGAAAGCATCTTGAACTACTGATGTCAATTGAAATTAGGTACATGCTTAAAGTTGGTTTTATTTAATTCTCTTGGTAACTCTGCTTGAGCAAACAGTGTGCTATAGCAGAAGATCAAAGTTAATGTTTCATGAGGCCCAGATATGTGTGAAGTTGGCTGTTAATAAAGGTATAATTCACCCTCAAAGTTTGCTTGTTCTTTGCATACTTTTCCCCCTTGAACTTAAGGGCAGTTTCCAGGTTATCGAAAATAAAAAACATTTTTAATTTTTTAACTGTAGAAGTCTATACCCCAGTAACTACTCTGCCATTACAATCAGCAAACATGAGTTTTGTGAACCCTTCTTCCAGGCTGCCTCTCCTTTTCGGCCTCTAAAACATGCTACAATCATCTGCATCTAGACACAGCCTTAAGAGATGTAGAGGTAGATCCTTCCAAAAAAGCACACTTGATCTCCTGAACATCTGCTGAAAGGACATCTGGAAAAACACTGCAAGTGTTTAACAGTAAATCATACAACTATGCCACAGCATCCCACAGAGAACTTCGCTAAATGACAGTGGGCCCAAAGACACAAACCTAATAATTGAAATAAAAAGCACTTGCTGATTTTTTCCAAATTCATTTCATGGATTCCTAACTTCTACTTATATGGCTTACATATTGATTAGTGAAATATGCATTGCTACCATGATTTCTCTGACAGAGATTTAGAAATCAGTAATTCCCATTTTTACTCTCTTTGTAATGGTGTAGTATAGGATATAGTTCACGGTCAAAGAAAATTACAGCATGATGAGTGAAAAAAGTCACTGACTTTATCCAGGTCACTAAAATGTTACAATAAAGAAAACAGGACAAGAAGTGGGCAAAACCACTTAAGAATACTACCAAGATAGATTAAACAGAAGAGGAAAACATGCAAATTTAAAACTGAAAGACAGCATAAAAGATTGCAATACCTGTATTCAAAGTAACAGTCACTTTCTAGAAATGCTGGAAGCCTTTCTTTCTTAATCCACTGAAGTGCTTGTTCTTGATCGAGTTGCTATTAAAAAAGAAATGCCAAAGATTTGCAGTATTCTTGACTTTCTTGTCTTATTTGCCACATAACTGTTTCTCTACATCCCCCTTCTACAGAAGCATTGTCTCAGGGAAACAAATATAGAGTGAACATCACCTTTATGCTGGAGCAATTACTTTCCTATTAAAAGCTAAAAAGATCTAAATCTGATTTCACCTATTAGAGTTCAACTTTTGTAACAAATCATGAGTGTTTTTTCTTCAAAAATAATGTGTATATGAATCATTTTTTTACTATACAATTTCAAATGCAAATTAGATGCACAAAAATTTTCTGTAATAGGAAACTGCTACTTTCTGACTTTAACACATTTTATAAATAACAGCTATTGTATTTTTCCTCAAGAATTTGAAGAGTAAGGAACCCTTAAATTGTTATACTTTCAGAATGAGAAAGCTGTGGATATTAAAACCAAAATCAAACAGAAATCCAATTAGTTATCACCTCTCATGCTTTTATGTTGGATCACTGCATGACTGCATGGTACACAGTAATTCTCACAATGGAAACCTATGTGTGCTATGACCTGGGGCCACAACAAATTTCTGCTCAGGCAGTCTAAGCCTCAGTGCCTTGTTGAAGCAGAAAGAGAAGTGCCTCCAAAGAGTGGTGTGGGGGATGAAAAGGAAATGTTGAGCAGCAAGCTACACAGAGACAGCTAACAAAGAAGCTATGCTTAGATTCCTACACAGGGAGTAAGATCTCTGACTGTGGGCCACAACAATCCATAGTTGTTTCCCTTAGAAATTACATACAACACTTTCTAGTTTTGGGGGGTTTTTTTAATAATGTACTTTTTCCACTCTTAGAGGATGATCAGTTTTATTCATCTGAGGTGCCTTTTTCCTTTTAGTAAAGGTGAGACTAATTATTTTGAAGAATGCAGTAACTACCCTTGTCCATAAAAACAGGTGAAGTCTGGGCAAGGATGGATACTACTTGTTATATCAAGTAATCAGTTTATGTAGATCACAGCTTGAATTTTCTTTCCATGAGCTAATATTCCATTCAGGGCAAGGGTTATTTCTGCCTCATACGTATCTGTAGGGGATTAAAAAAATCCAAATTACTCGGAAAGTGGGTGGTTTCATTTAGAGAGAAGAAAATATTTCAGAATATGGAAAGCTTATGTTGGCAGTGGCTCATACAATGTAATTTGTGGAGATGGAGACTAATTACTCTCAACCACACAGTGTATGCTTCTTTTTGGCAATTGACAAGTTTTTTTGAAATATAGAAAATAGTTTCTTTATTTTGGCATTTAATATTTATGCATTTACTGACTTACAGCCCAGTTTTTTATCTGAATGATTCATAACATGCTCACATTTGTACACGGCTGGTACACGAAATTATATGTCATAACAGAAGGAATGGATCTCTATTCTTTCCCCATCACCAGAGAAAGATGCTACATTTAATCTGATAGGGTTTGTTACCTTGGTTAACTTCCTTACCCAATCAGCCTCAGGCCTTGCTAGGACCCAATCCAGCAAAGCTTTTAGCACATGTTTAAGTTTAAGCATGTGTTTAACTTCCCTTGATTAAAGTTAAAAACATACTTAAGTGCTTTGCTGAACTGGGGTTTCTCTGAAGTAAGGTATGTGGGATGCCAGCCAGTTTCTTTCCATAGTTGTGATCAATTCTACATAAGTCCACAGATTTTTTTTTTCTCAATGTGTTTTACACCACTGATCTTGACTATCGATGCGAAGATACTTACTTCCCTATCAATGATTTGCAAACATGCAAACACGCATGAAGAGAACTTCTGCTTATATGTAAATTTGTAACAATCTGAGAGGGAAGTAAAATACAGAGAAAAATACCACTGCGTGTATTTCTTAGTCAAGATGTGTTTAAATTCAGGCCACAGCCTGAAAGGCCTACTATGATTTTCCAGTCATAATTCCTTTTCCTAAGTAACCTGCCAGTGACGACCACTCAAGGTGACTTTTTGTAAGCAATGTAACCTTCAAAACAACTGTCAATCTCTTTAGTCAGTGTGAAGGCAGCCAAAGCAAAGCAGACAGCATCACCTGATGACTGAAAGATCAAAAACTATTTGATTTGAACAGAACCATTGATAGAGTTGATCTGGGGTGGCTTCTCCTGGTTCAGTCATCATAGTACAATGAATGGAGCTGACATTTCACCTTGTGTAGTTGCAGTAACCATTTGGGGCAAGCTGTTTCACAGGCTGTTTTGTTTCAGCTTAGACTTAAGATGCCAAGCTGAACTGGATGAGGCATCTGTGTTACCCATCCAGTAAAGGAGGAATCAAAAATAAGAAGGAATATCACCCTTTCCCCCCAAAAGGAGAAGTAAGGGTACTGAGGCATATTGCTCCTCAAAAGGCTATAATGCTTCCCATTTATGGAAAATATCCCAGGGAAAGAAATGGAATCTTAAATTACAGAAGCCCTGTTTCTCCACATCACATGAAAGAAGAAACTAATAGTGAAATGCCTTTGATTTTCTGAAGAAAGGCCATCCACAGTTGTAATGATGGGAGGTTAGCCCAGAGAGCAATCTTAGCCACACTTGCACAAACACACAGCATTTCCTCAGTTTAATACTGAGAGCAAATAAGAAATCAACATTAGCTCTTCTGCTTTTGTGCTGTCAAGCAAACTATTTGTGAAAATTATTATTTAACACGGTAGGGATGTCTGTGGGCCTTGTCTTTTTGTATCACTTGTCCAGTTTAAATGCAGTTAATTGCAATATCACGTTAGTATCATTTTGTTAAACATCATTGCCTTTTGACCTCTCTCAACACTGTTTTCTTTTCTGAAAATCATTAATCTTACACTGGGAAAAGCAGCAGTCTGTTACAACTCCCTGCTTTGCTTTCAGCTTTCCAGCTATGACATAATTTTGAGCAGCCACAGCAAAAAATGTAGCAAGACCTTAGACTGGCCTTGAATAAAATTAAGTCACATCAGTCACATCCATGAAAAATAAGCAAGAAAGGAATAAACCAAGCATCCCAATCAAATACTTTTTATCCTTGAAACCTGTTGTTTAAAGGTAAAATCCCACATCCAATTATACCAACTTGTATTCTCTCAGGTGCATAAAATGCTTCAACTCCTGATTTTAACTTGCCTAATTTGGTGCTGAAGATGGCCCTGGAAGCAGGCAGGTAAGAATATCAAAACTGATACTGTCTAAGCAAGCCTGAAACCAGCTATTTTTTTTTTCCTAAATTCCAACCCATCTTTCCATTAATTTAGCTTTCTTCTTGCCAAAGATTATTTTTTCTGGCCATTTCGAATTGATGCTAACCATGTAAATCCTTTAGGAATTAATGGAAGAGAGACTTATGTGTTGCCAGACCACAGATGAGCTCATAGCCACACAAGGAAATTAATTAATAAGGAAAGACTGAGCTGCATTAGTTTCAGTCAATTTGCACATTCCAGGGATCACTAGTAAAGTAACTGTTGTCATAATATTTTTTCTTTTAATATTAAAAAGTATTTAGACCACACAGCTGAACCCTGCCCTACAGAATCTTCAAAATTCTGTGCTACAGGATGTGCATCTGTAATTCCATTCACTTGTCTGCTAGACACATGTGCATTACAGGGCATAATTTGGCCCATCATTATGTTTTCCTAACATAAATTAACATTTTTCCCAAGCTACCAAGCCAAACACAACAATAACTATTGCCAGTATCTCTACAGTAAGATCTAAATATAAACTCAGGGGCTATAAGATGCTTACCATAGTGTTGTAATTTGGATCAATACTGAAGGCTGAAGAAGCACTGTGCATTTTGGAGAGCTGCCCATCATTCTTTGCTTTCCTTAGAACATCATAAATGGGGCTTGGAGGTTTCTGATCATGAAGAATATTTTTCGGCTGGCTTTCCAGGCGTTGTGGGGCATAATTAACTACTTCAAAAGCCCCAACATCAGAGTTAAACCTCACTGGCTGGGCAAAAGTCTACAAAAGAAGTTTGGAAAGTTTATGGTACTGTAATAAGACAACTGTCATTTTAAAAATTACTTTTTATCATATAGAGGCACCCTACAGAATACAAAATTGTGTTATGAGGCTGCTTTCTCTTGGAACCTGAAATAGTAATTTTTCTGCATTCTTGTTTTTGCTGTACAGCTTTCCAAGGCATTCCTACTTTTTTATCTCAGCAACGCTTAATTGTCAAGAATTGAATTCATTCTAGATCAAAACCCATTCTTTTTCACATGTAAATAATTGATCCAGTACATTGATGTCTAGAATATATAATTAACTGCGACTTTAGTAACCGTCCTACAGAGAAGTACTCACCTACAGGATCAGATCTCCAGTATTATTCTCCCATTCATTATTATCAACAATCAAGGCTTGAAAATATTAGCAATGAAACTGAGCTTTTAAATGTGAGATGCATTTGAGGAGGATGAATCTGAAGATTTTCCTATCTAGGAAAGTTTTGCACCATATTGTTACTTGTAGGTTAAACAAGTACCCATGTCCTGTAGTAAATTTTATTATACATCACTAGTTCAGTCAGATACTGTATAATAAATGAGACAGGCTAAACTGCAATTTTGGCCAAGCAATTGTGACTTTGCCAACTCACAAAACTCCACTGCATGTGTACACACTAAAACAGAGCCATCTTTCATCTTTTAAGCTCTGGTATTGGGTATTTCCCTAAAAGACTATCTTTCAAATTCTCTTGAAATGAAGAGGAAAAATATGGATGGATTTTACAGAAGTCATAGAGGATACCCACAACAGTTATGAATAGGAGATTATATAGAATTTATGTTCATTATATTCTCTATATTACATAGAGTTTATAAGCATCTCTGCACTCAGCTGGACAACAAGGCATGTTGTATTTAAGTACTCAGGAAACGATGGCCACACCTAGACCCAGTGCCAAAATTCATTCTGGCTTTGTTCCAGACAGGATCCCGCCTGGTGTTTGTACAGTTGTAATTCTCCAGCATTTAATAAGAATATTTTATTTGTTCAAGTACTGTATTTTTAATTTCCTTGAACTTTTTCATATATTACATATATGCAGACATAGACATAATTCATATACATTCTAAATATGCTAAATACATGCTACATATAACATAGAAATACATTTCAGAACAATTTGATTCTTCTTCACACCTGGATAAGCCCAAGGTAATGACGTTAGTGTCACCTATTTCGTTGCTTCTGTTTGAAGCCCCCTGGTTGATCAATGTCTTGTAGAGCAATGCCCAGAATCGAACCATGTGGCTGCAACATGTGTTTTCAACATTCCCTACTTATCCCATAATGTCTCACTGCGGAGGCTCAGCCTGGCAAAGCACACAGCATGTGAGAGCTCTAAGTGTATGATTAGTGCCTATGACATCAGACCATCACTGCTCAGGGCCGTGCATCGAATTGCATGAGTCTGTTCAGTTACCTAACTTCAGCTGAAGTCATGGATTGGTTTTTGTTCTCTGACACCTCCTGCCTCCTTTGGCATCAATTTTCTCCAGGGCACTCTGCAGGTTTTAGTGCTTTTTTTTCCAGATGTACTGAGCAGCATCTAAAAAACGTAGTAGATTTCCCTACATTCAGACCTCCTTCCAATTTGCTATGTGTACATTTCATTTACTTTCAAACCTAATTTGGGCTGCTACCAGCTTTTAAGTGACTAACTGCGCAACTTTAATAGCCTTTAAATGTATTCTTCCTTATATATTCCTTCATGTTTTAAAAAAAGAAACAAAAGAAAGTACACTAAGAAACAAAGTACTTCAGTCTCTTAGGATTTAGAATGCTCTCACTTGTGAAAAAAAGCAAACAAAACGCAAATTTCATAATAAAGGGCTATGTGACTAGACATGATGAGATTGTTTAAGTTACATGTTTTTCAAATTGAAAACTAAGCAAATATAATATTAGTTTATCACATATATCTACTTTTATTTAATCATTTGTAACTTACTCTAGATCTAGGGTTTTTTGGATACATATTCTATTTAGCTGAACAGAAAACTGTGGCAACTTTAAAGTAGTGAAACAGATGCTAATGACAATTTGTAGAATGTAAAGTGTATTGCTCTTTTGGGAGTCTCTCTACCAATCATTTATACGACAAATACACTAATGGAGCAAAAGAACATACACTGATGGGATAGGAAGATTTACACTTCATACACTACATACTTGACTGAAAAAGGGGGTTCTAGTCCAGACTTTTGGGGCATCCCAACACATGACACATCCCCAGGGGCATCAAAAGGCATGCATACTTCTATCAGTCAGAGAGTAGCCAGCAGACTTGACACTACTGAGGATGCATCTGGAATACTGCATCCAGTTTTGGGTCCCCTGCACAAGAAGGATATTCACCTATTTGATAAAGTCCATCAGAAGACCAGAGATGGTCAGAGGCTGGAGCACTCACCCTTGAGGGACAAGCTTAGAGTATTTACAAGGAGATTGCTGAACAGATAAAGACAGGCTTTTTACAGTGTATGGTGGGAGGACAAGAGACCACTTGTCATACACTGAAACAACAGAGGTCTCAACTGGATTATAAGAAAAAAGGTAATTGTGGGATGATTGGCATTGGAACAGGCTGTCCAGAGAGGAATCAGCTGTTGGAGGTTTTCAAGACCAACTGCAGAAAGTGCCAAGCAACCTGGTGTCAGTACTAAAGCACTGACCCTGCTTTGAGCAGGAAGCCACACTACAGACCTCCTCAAAGTCCCTTCCAAAGAGTAATCTATGATTCTGTACAAATCCCAAATTCCCAACAAAGCATCTCTCTATCTCTCAAACTATCATATAAAAGCATTTTAGAACAGTTCAAACCTTTCTGGAGAAACTTGTTTACTTAAGAAAACTAGAATGATAAATAAGAATGTTTTTATAAGCATAATAAAAGAAGAGAAAATTCTTAATCTTCTTAACTCATCACCACCAAAAAATAAAAATGATAATTTTATGAGAAGAATCAAACGAGAACACACAAAAAACCACCTCCAGAACCTGATTTCTTGTAGGAAACATTTTCCCAGTTACCATACAGGAGACAGCATCAGTCAACCTATTTTCCTTTCAGTATGTGAAGAACTTTGGGGCAAAACACACAATTTAACCATTCTCACACAGTACAAGCCACAAAAATAAATGCACCAAGAAACTGTTCAGTACGCTGCAGCAAACTTAAAACCTCTCCAGGGGAAGTCAAGTACTGTAAAATCCTGTAACAATTCACAGGACAATACTGAGAGAGATTTATGACACCACCAATATTCCGTCATTGCAATAATGAGGAATCTCTTCGGTGAAGATGCCTATGTTAAGGAGGGGATGATAGTCTACACTATAAAGGAAAGGGAAAAAATTATCCATGCCAATCTAATATACTAAGAAATGTCTTTCTTACCCCACATTTGGCAAGTGCTTTTGGCTTTTTACAGACAAGTAAAATACACTAACCAAAGACTAAGTGTATCATTCTCTTTAGTTTGAGCCAATTTTTGATGCTTTGAAGATAGAAAGGGAAATCTCCAGAGAAATTATACCTCAAGATGTTAAGAAAAAATAAATCAGGTTTGGCAGGAGCCTTGAAGCTTGGGGTTCATACATCATCAATGTAGCACAATAAATAAGATCAAGGACTTGAGAATACCAACAAATAAGAAGTCTAAAGAGTTCGCAAACTGTTTCACTCGCAGGCAATTCTCCCCCCAAAGCCAGTATGAACAATGTAACTCAGTGTAGTAATCTCAGCTTCAGAAAAAATACCCTGAGCAAATAACAAAAAGCTGTTTTCCAACTGTGGTACAGCAATATTATTAAATAAATAAACAACTGCATGTACTTTTTTGACAGCAAAGAAATTTTTTACCTGTCAAATGCACATTGAATACGGTTTTCAGCTGAAAAATAAACAGAATACATAATTCTGAAACCTGAAGTTATACACTTAACTGAAGGGAAAACAAATTTCTCTCAGTCCTCCCATAACAGAAAACAAAACAGCATCCATCACCATGTTGCCAGGATATCAGATATATAAATCTCACTGTTCTCTGTCTTAACAGTTTTCAGATACACTCAACTTTGGATACAATTAACAAATGTGTAAATATGCTCACATTCCAGACCCAAATAACGTAGTTTGATCCCAAGAGAAACAGAATGACCACAGCTTGGCTGCTTCTTAGGTTGAGGATGGGAGTGAATAGAGATCTCATCCAGGAGCATTGCCAAAACTTCCTGAAGAAGGATATATGTATATCATAAATAAATTTTAGTGAGAGTTCACACCAGAAGAGAATTTGAACAGCTATATGAAGTGTCTGGAAAAATTCACACTACACATGGTCAATGCAAAAATCTCCCATTGACTTTAATGAGTCCAGGATTTCCCTTCTGTTGATGAGTAAGACAAAAGTCATAATCACGTATCACAATCTAATTAAGAGAGAGGAACATTTAGAGTAAACACACTGTCAATAAGGAATGTAGTCAGGAATACTTTCTTTGCTTCTTTCAATGTCAAAGACATGATGCAAGTTTTAGAAAGATCGATGGGCCCAAGCTCTGTTACTTGGGCGTTAATTGTTTTCAGAATCATCACCTGCATAAAATGCTGGACACCAGACTCCTTGGAGGACAGCTTTTACAGGGAGAACAATGTTCAAAAGAAATATTCTTCAAATCTAAAGTTGATAAAATTATCATCACTTAGTAGAGTTCTGCTGCAAGGGAGACCAACAACCAGGGACCCACCACAAAACTGTCAACTCCAGAAAGTGCTTCAATTAAGGCACAAGGTAGCACTTTTGTCTCTAGTGCAACTCCTTGAGGTTGCAAAGAGGAGTGTGCCTTCCTCAGGATCACTGGAAAATGACAGGTAAGACCCAGCATGGACTTGGGATGGAATGAGTAGCAAGCAGCTTGCAGAGTGCAGGAGAAACAAGTTGACATTACTGTGCTTGCCTTCAGTACTGAGCTGGATGGCAATTTCTGACTTCTGAATTTTTATTCCTGACTAAACATATCTTCGGGTGTTTTTAATACATGGATCAGAGATTCAAATTTTAGCCTTAACTCCTAGAAATGGAAATGTATCCAGGCCAATGTTTCTCTTAAATCTTTCATTTTACATTAGCTATTAAGGAAGGTGTAACGTGTTTGTGTGTCATGTAATTGGTTTCTGCTACTGTGAAATCACTGTACTACTGGCAACAAGTGCCCTCCTGAGGTTTTTTGTATTATGTATTTCAGAAATACTTTCTGTAAATTAAACTTTATTACAGTATACAGCTCTCTGGAGTACCTAGATATTTATGTCAGATTACATTGAGTGTCATTCTAACAAGAGGATCACTTAAGGGATACACTGTAAATCAAAGCAAAAAAAAACCCAAACACATGAAAAACCTGTTGCAGCTATAGCAAGTCCCCAGTGATACAATTTTCCATCCGTTAATGGTGCATTATAAATCAATGAAGAGGCAGTCCCTTAAAATAAGCATTTGCTCCCCCTGATTTCTTGTATCAAGTCTCACAATATTTTCAGTTTAACTTGTTGCCTAACTACTAGCACACCTGGGTAATACTGTTCCCAGGCAACAGTGTATAAGCACAACAAGAATAAAGCAATGGAAATTTCAATGTGCTGTTTTAGTAGAAGCCTTCTGAGAAAGAGAGGGAAATCGGGAATGTAAGGTATTCAAACCACAGAACTCAAGGCATTAATAGAACTTAATCCTGAAGAGGATAAATCCTTAGGAAAAGATCAAAGAGAAAATAAAACCAATTATGAGAACATTACAGTTAAAAATAGCTAATAGAGCATCTGTTTTCATGAAGATATGTAAATATGTAGGAGAGACCATGCGTCATCTTAGAAACCTACCAAGATTACCAGCATAAAACAGTGTTTACTCAGGACTGACTGTGAACTCTTTTCTGTGGGCTTCCAGAGCTGTCAGGAGTGCCTGGACAATTGCTGCAGTTCAGAGCTGCTGAGCCGCGCCAGGACTGTGGGCTGAGCAGCCTCTGAGGCCAAGGAGAATTTTGGCCTCTAACAGACGTCCTGAAATTTCTGTATGTCCAAGGAGATCAGGAGACTAAAAAGGCTGAACTTCTTACCCACTCTGTCCTCTGCAATTTGGGGAAACTTGAAGCATGGTTTCCAAATAAGCAGCAAAGGCATGGAGGATGGTATTCCTGTGCTAAGAACAATCTGGCACATGGAAGAAGGCCTGAGTTTGAAACATAAGTAGTTAGGCTTGGATTTAGGCAGATATCCTAAGGCAGCTATGGGGAAGGGAGGGGGGGTTGGGGTAGTGGAGGTGTTGGAGAACGAAAAAAAACCAGGCCTCTCACCACATGTTTTGCTCCATCTGTGTCTCTCTAGCTTTGTATACTCTTCAGAATCTTGCAGTGTGATGAAAGCATGTAAAGACTGAGCTCCTGAAAGAAGTCAGTATTGATGCTGTGCACAAAACTCACACTCTGACATAGAGTTAATACCTCCAGATTCTATTTTAGGATTAAAAATTGGCATGAGGATCCCATTCTACCATCCTTAGTAGTGCAATTTCCATGCAATGTACATTTACGTAAATCTATGACGTGGCTTAAGAGAGACAGCTTACAATTCAATTTAGTAAGCCAAATCATTCCGTTATGAATCACAACTGAACTTATTGCATTAGTGGCTTCACCTAAGTCTGAGGTCCAAGGAGCATCAAGAAATATTCTGCCCTCTCCTAATGCTGGCAGGGGTTCCTACCAAGCAAGCTGTAGAATGGATACATGTTCTTGCAGTGTAGCCTGTTGTACTGCAGTGGCTTAAGAAGGAAACAGGCTGTGGGGCAACTCTGTGGCACATCGGGTGGGAGCCACAAGTGACACTGTGGAAAGGCCTGTGCCACCTGGCAAAGGACTCTGAGTGTAAGGTGTCAGGGCCAAGACTACCAAGATGAAGTTGGATGAGGTTGCCACATTGAGGGAGCAGGACTGTACATGTGACTCTGAGCAGAGTTGGGGGAGGCTAGCTGATAGGGAAAAGGAGCAAAATATAGCAGAACTGGTTAAACACGGGGTACTGGGTATGATGATCTAACTGTAACTGGATCAGCACACAGAATACAGTGTAAGGCTGCATCCTTCTAGCTGCAAATGGGAGAGGAAGAGGAGGGAAGTGCTAACTTTGAAACCTTCCAAGTCATGAAGAGAAAGAGCTGGTTCTGGAGCTTAAATGGTAATTAATCGCTGAACGCATTGCCAGAAAACTGCAAAAGAACAAACATTTGTTATGTCGTCACGTTGTGACACTGTAATAGAAGTGGACACCTTTAAAATAAGTATTTATGTATCTTTTTTATTTCCTATTCATATTATTTCAGTGCACTGTGATTTAAATACATAAATTATTCATTACATAAGTTTAAATACATAAATAACCTAGTAATCCTGGTGGACAACAAGCTGTCCATGAGCCAGCAGCGTGTCCCTGTGGCCAAGAATGCCTGGTGTACATTAAGAAGAGCATTGCCAGCAGGCTGAGGGCTCTTCAGTACACAAGAGACATGGAGCCACTGGAGTGGTCCAGCAGAGGGCTACGAAAACGATTAAGGGACTGCAGCAACTCTCTTAGGAAAGGCTGAGGGAGCCAGGCATGTTCAGCCTCAAGAAGAGACAACAGAGAAAGAACTTATCAATGTCTATCAGTATCTGCCGGGAGGATGATGCCAGGCTCTACTCAGTGGTGCCGAGAAACAGGACAAGCAGCAAGGAACAGAAAGTGATGCATAGGAAGTTCCACCTGAACATGAGGAAGAACTTCTTTACTGTGTGGGTGACCGAGCACTGGAACAGGCTGCCTGGAGAGGCTGTGGAGTCTCCATCACTGGAGATATTCAAGAACCATCTGGATGCAAATCTGTGCCATGTGCTCTGGGCTGACCCTGCTTGAGCAGGGAGGTCGGACCAGATGGACCCACTGTGCTCCCTTCCAACCTGACCCATTCTGTGATTCTGTACATTAGCAAGAGAACATCTGTTCCCAGAAATCCAGATACTGGGCTATTCTTACTGATAATAACACTGAGCAGTGAGACTTGCTACCATTAAAATACAGATATATTATAAAAGTCATTTAAGTAGCAAGTGGCAAAACATAAAATTTTGCAAGATGGATTAAGTTACTCTTAATCTTAGTAAGGTGTTTCTTGTATTTTGTGAGGGATTTCTGTAAGGTACTTACCGGAAGACTCAAAAATTCATTAAAGTAATCCACAAGCATATCATCTGTGGCTAAGCATTCTTCCTACAGAGAGACAAAACCACAAAGCACGGCTTGTAGTAAACTGCACTAACATGGTTTGAATGCACTATTGCCTCAAACAATATTTTTCCATGAGAGATGACACAGAAGCTTTTGCAAAATATTATTTCCCATTTTTGAGAATATAGTCATTGCATCACAGTTATATTCTAGGCGTTGCACACTGCCAAGGCCCTTAGGAATTTAAAACGCACACATGAAGGTAAATCCTTTGCAATAAATTTACAGATAAAGCCTTCATAAGCCCAACAGCTTCTAGATGCTGAAAGTCTGCATGTTTACTTTTGAAAAAACATGCGTAAGCTAAGCGTCTAGAAATTCCCCATGTTGTACCTTTCTCTCTTGCACTTGGGAAGAAGGAGAGTATAATATTTCACAAGGGCCAACTTCTGCTCTCACATTGCTACTTGGGGATGTTTGGGGGGATGTTTGGGGAATAAAAGGGAGTTCACTAACCTGTAATTTGGCTCAGCAATTAAGCAGTGTATGCTATATTTTGAATCTGAGAGAACTGGGAGGCTTCCTGTTGACCTCATCAGAAGTGAAGACTGCATCTGCAGGGGGTTTTGTATTCTTTCTGACCCCTTCATTTAAATCCTGCTAACATGACTCAAAAACTGTAGACTAGAAGTTGAATTTTTTGCTGTTGACAAATCCAAAAGTATGGCTCCAAGTCTTGCTTTTACTGTACTCAGTACCTCCATGCCCATTTCAATTCAACAGAGGGTAAAACTGGAACATTATTACAGTGGTCTTCAGATATGTGTCTTTAGTATAATGGAGACACTTAAATAATTTTTAATAGTTTAATTTTCCTGAATATTCTATCATTTCAGCCTTGCAAGGCAAGGAGAATGCACTTAAATCTAATGTATTTGACAACAGCAGCAAAGGTGTTGCAACACAAATCTTTTTTCTCTTTCTTAAGTTCATAGCATTGAACTGTGCTAGTGAGTAACAGCATTAAAGAGAGGTTATGCACAGTGTACACAGCATCAGATGTAGGCAGGCAGTATCTTGATCCAAATCCCAGTGGTCTAACCTAACTACAGTTAGCTTGTGCCCAGATAAGGAAGAAATCTGAGATAACATACATGACAAGTCAGGACTAGACCTGATGGTGTTTGTCTGGCCCTAGTCTGCCAGCATTCATTCCTTAGCAATTGTGGTTGCTGTGGTGACTAATACAGGACAGGCAAGGTAGCCCACGCTCATTCCTAGAAAATGCTGCCAGTGCTGAAAGCAAGGCTTTCATGGTTTGTTTGATCACAGGCCTGTGGCCCAGTGCAGCTGCAGTGCCATGGACATAGAGATGTTTGGGCACCGACTAAATAGGGGAATTTACCAAAGTGGCAACCCATTTTGAAATCAACAGAGAATCCTCTCACTAATGTTGATAGACAATCAGATTCAGGAATATCAATTCTGCAAGTGTTAACACAATTAAGAAAAGAAATTAATTAAAAACAAGCTGTAGTCAGCCTCGTGTTTGGTTTGACACTGACAAGGATGAATCTCAAGATAAGAATAGAGATAATACATTATGAAAATATTTTATTGTTTCAAAGGACATATTCAAAACAGTTTATTATTGGCTGAAGTATAAGCTCTTTAGGAATATGAAGGTAACATGCTTTTAATTTCCCAAGGATATAATTCTCTGTAGTCCCATATAACTGCAAGAAATGTAAACACAGTGGTTGATTAATAGATAAGATGTTTATGATCTTATTAATGTGAGCTTTATTACCTACTGCATCGATATATTATATACTTTCCTCTGGTTTTTGGAGGTTTTTTGGTAGACAGTCATATTTTCATTTGAAATCATAGTTGCACTTTCGTGCATAACATTATAGGTTATGGAATTGCATGTACAATACTATAGCTTAGATTTTTGTGTCAGAAAGCATTTGGTTTCATTTCTTACCATGCCATCTCTCCTGCTGCACAGTCCAAATTATGACTAGAAAAAGATGCCTTAGAATTGCAACTGGAGGCTAAGGTGTGATAAAAATTGGTCCAAAACTTATGTTTATGTCGGTTCTGTTTATGGTAATAAACACTATAAATAAAACAGTATCTAGAGGTTCCCAAAAGCGATATCAATACATTTATACTTTAAAATACACAGTTACAAAGGCATCCAAAACAGGCAATAGGCAACCATTACCCGAGCTGCAACATTTAAAGGTGCCATTTCTCAGGAGGTAACAGACAAACACATATACCTTTCAAATATGAAGACAAACATCAGGGAAATCCTACAATGAGCTATGAGCAAAGGGCAGAAAAGATAAAATAAGGAGATTGTTAAACCTGTCATGTTGAATCTTCTAGTTGTTTGTTTCCTTTCTTCACCCTAATTAACTTGCCTTTCCATCTTTATTCTCTGTAGTCTCCTGTTACTTTTTTTTCTAATTATTTTCAAACTAAGTATTTTGTCTGACAAAATTTTAAGAAATTGCTCAGTAATCCATACTTACAAAAAAGAAATGAGAAAACAGACAATGGTTTCCAAAATGGTTTTTTGCTTTTTTTGCTCCATAGCTGCATGATGAAAATAATGACCGAGCCTTATAAGCATACTTACTAACATTTCTTCTGTTATACATGGAGGTTCTGAAAAAAAGATATTAAATATCATACGTTATCCAAGCAATACAGTCAAGCTAGTTCAATTACAATACAGAAACAAAAAGTAGTGAGGCATGACAACCGCCCTGGGTATTCTGAAATAAAATGACTTAGTCTGAAGAAATAAAATAAACTAAGAATATGCTGTAATGCTGACCCGTGCATGAAAAGATTAACTATCATGAGAATTATTTAAATATAATTCAAGTATTATTTAATTATATTATTTCTCATACATATCAGTTAACTTCATGTCAGCTTTCCTCTGCAAAACTGATAACTAGAAGCTTGGTGGCTTAATGAAAATGCAGATTTGTACGAGACACTCAAAGCTTTGAACACCAAATATTGCAAATCATGTGATAAACTTCAAAAGATGCATTTGTGTTCCCTAATAATAAAACTCTCATTCATTCTAGGAGAATATCCTGTCCTTAGTGATGCCATTTGAAGGGAGTAAAGTTCTCTCTTCGGAGTAATGAATTCTGCCGGGCAAGTTTACATCCGTCAGTTCAAAATGCCCCTCTTCTGTGTCACCGTCTCTGTACCTGAGGCCGCCACCGTGGGGCCCGAGCCCCGTGCCACACGGAGCGGGCCCGGCCCCGCGGGGAGAGCGCGACGTACCGGTGGTGAGCCTCTTGGAGCGCATCCTGGGTCCGGCACCCGCAGCCGCCGGCCGCGCCCGCAGAGCGGAGACGCCGGAGAGCCGCGGGAGCAGC
>VWPU01005537.1:0-18759 GCA_013398955.1 Callaeas wilsoni
CCCCTCCCAGCCCTGCCACCTCCACCCTTTGCCTGCACAGGCTCCCATCCGGATTGGTTGTGCCGAGGACATTCTGGGATGAGAGGGAGAGGAAGGGATGCTGACAGCTGTTCCAAACCCTGGCACTCCCCTCTGGGAAGTACCTGGCCGAGAACCTCAGCCAAATGATTCTGCCAGCAGGGATCAGAGACATTCCGGGTTATTCCCACCCGGGCAGGCCAGGAGTGACCATCCCCCTCCCCAGCCCTGCCCCCGTGCTCCCGGGGCTGGTTGGTGTGTCCTTAGGGATGGGGGCTGCAGGAGGCTCCGGGTTTATGTCTCCGTGTTTCTTGGTGCATCTGGACAGCCACCGGCCTTGTCACCTGTGCCTGGGCACAGAGGGGACACAGCAATGCAGCTTTTCGTGGCAGCTCTGGGCTGAGCTGAGGTACGGGCACATCCCAGCTGTGCCACCTGCGCCTCCAGCTGTGCTGCTTCCTGCACATCTGCCAGCATCTGCCACAGGCCCCTGAGACCACCCCCAGCTGCTCAGCCGGGTGCAGCTGCAGCAAAATATTCCAGGCCAGAGGAGCTTTGGGGTGTCAGAGCCCCAGGATGCTCGGGATGAGGGACCTCAGCATCCTGGTCCCCTAGCAACCCCACTCTGGTCCCTTAGCAACCGCATCCTGATGCTGTAGCAGCCACAGGCCGGTCCCTTGGCAACCCCATCAGGAAACGAGCAGAGGGAGGGGTTGTGCAGAGCCTGGGGCAGGAGCTGATGGGGGGCTCGTCCAGCCTCACGCCCTGCCCAGCCCGGGGGTTTGTCTGTCCTGAGCAAGCCCTGGCTCCTGGGAGAATCCTGACGGCTCCAAACAGGGAACGAGTGAGGAGTCATGCCCTGGCATCAGCTGAGCGTGGCCTTCGTGCCTGAGGAGAGGGAGACAATCTCTGAGAAATCCGCTTGAGTTTCCAAGCAAGAAACAGCAGAAAACTGTTCTCCAAACCACTCAAGTGAACCCAAACCATCGGATTTCCACAGTAAGCCTTCCCTGCTGGAAGTCTTGGAAATATGTCCTGCTCTGGGAGTGATTTCCCAAGCAGTGTTAGGTGATGGGGACAGGACAGCCAGTGCAGTGTTTGGTTTTGTGCCTTAGAGTTTGTCTCTTCCTGCCCTGTAACCCTCAGCACTGGCCTGGCTCCTACTTGGAATGCCCAGACCACGCACCCTGACATCTCCCAGCATCCCTGCCTGGGAAATCCTGCTCCTGGAGCAGCTCCATGGCTGTGCTTTCCCCTCTCCCTGCACAGAGAAAGTCCCAAGGCTGCAGGAAGGCAAAACCTCGGAGAGGAGATGTGCCCTGTGGAGGTTCAAAGGAAGCAGACTTTGTCCTGATGTGGGATTTGGAAGGGTTTGGAATGTTTTCCCACAGCCTGGCTCTGCTGCAGCCCCTGTCCCCAGCACACCCCGCAGTGCTGGATGAGCGGGATGTGACGAAGGTGCTGCTGCCTGGCACCGGTAACAGGCTCAGTGTCGTGTCTGAGAGCCAGACCAGGCTGGGAGCTGGCCTGGAGCAAAACCTCAGCTCTTCCCATAAAATAGGCTGGGAGTCGGTGTGGGATCCACACGGCACCCAAGAGTAAAGCTGTGGGACAGTCTGGAGCAAACGAGTGGGATTTGAGTGCGTGAGTCATGGAGGGGGAGGCAGAGCTGCTGGCCAGAGCCACGGACGGAGGTGGATGGGCTTTCATCCTGTCCATCCCTCCAAAATATAAATTACAGCCCCCTTATCCCACACTTTGCTGTGAAGCTCCTCCGTCTCACCCTGAGCAAGTGACCCCCTCTCCCTGCCTCAGTTTCCCCGGGCAGGGGATGGATGTGATCCTCAGCACTGCACAGGGTGAGGGGGCTCCCCCCTTTCCCTGCCTCAGTTTCCCCGGGCGGGGGATAGGTGTGATCCTCAGCACTGCGCAGGGTGAGGGGGCTGAGCTGCCCTGCTGGGTCACAGGGGCTCCCCCCTTTCCCTGCCTCAGTTTCCCCGCGCGGGGGATGGATGTGATCCTCAGCACTGCACAGGGTGAGGGGGCTCCCCCCTTTCCCTGCCTCAGTTTCCCCGCGCGGGGGATAGATGTGATCCTCAGCACTGCACAGGGTGAGGGGGCTGAGCTGCCCTGCTGGG
The DNA here is from genome assembly GCA_013398955.1 of Callaeas wilsoni. NCBI lineage: Eukaryota > Metazoa > Chordata > Aves > Passeriformes > Callaeidae > Callaeas > Callaeas wilsoni. The sequence goes on from VWPU01005537.1 coordinate 2,157, forward strand.
TCACAGGGAAGGATGGGAGGTGTTCATCCAGCGTGTGATGGAGCGGGAGGAGCAGAAGGAATTTCAGCCCTGACTCCTCAGCCCTGAGCTTTGCGTGCCCAGAATTTGCTCCTGGCCATGCAGGAGGACGGTGCTGGGCAGGCTCAGGTCTCTGTGCTGGACATGCTGGAGGCTTCCATGGTTCTGGAATGAGAAAGGCACATTCCCGTTCTTCCCTCCAGCAGTTTCCAGCTCCCTTGGCCTCCTGCTGTTGAGGGGGAGACCCCGGGAATGTGGGGCTTCCTCCCGACACAGAGCCCGGGATGGGGCTGGGAGCAGGGGAAGTGCTGCTGTTCCCAGGGCTGCCCTGAGGTCCCTGCTGGTCTCCTGCTGCCTAAGGAGGCTCCTACTCCTTTTCCAGAGGATGAGATCGTGTCCATGGCCGACTCCACCACCACCATCGATGACATCGAGGGAGAGCTCTTCAGGATCGAGCGGATCCGGGAGATCCTGGTGCGCAGAGAGTCGGAGCTGCGCTACATGTGAGTCCCTGTCCCCAGTCCTGCCCTGCTCCCCTCCCAGGGACACCCCAGAATCCCCTCCTGCTCAGCCCCAGGGAGGAGCAGGGCTGAGGCTGCTTCCCACCTCGTTCCCAGCTGGAAATGCAGCCTCTCCCACGCTCCGGCCTTGCCCCCTTGGGTGGGTCCCTGTTCCAAAGCTGCCACAGCTGCTGGGGAGGTCTGAGCCAGCCTCGTTCTGTGCCAGCAGCGTTGGTCACGCAGGTTCAGCCCCTCAAACGTGTCCATGTCCCACCAGCACCACGTGTTCCAGCTGGTCCGTGCTCTTCCTCAGCGTGAGACTCTTGGGCTGGGCTTGGGAAGGGACCTGGGCTTTGGTGCTTTGGTGCTGCTCTCTGGGGATTTGCCCCAGCAGGAAGGTCTGGCTTTGCCTCAGGACAAGGGTCTGGCTTTGCCTCAGGATGAAGGTCTGGCTCTGCCTCAGGACGAAGGTCTGGCTTTGCCTCAGGACAAGGGTCTGGCTTTGCCTCAGGACAAAGGTCTGGCTTTGCCTCAGGATGAAGGTCTGGCTTTGCCCAGCACCAGGATCTGCAGCTGCTGAGCAGCCACACAGCCGCAGTCTGCTCTCCCCGGTCTGGAGCACTGCTCATCCTCCCAGCTCCCCCTTTCCTCCTCCATCCCCTGGCCCCTGGGGCCACCAGGACATGCAGGAATTGGCCTGGCACCAGTGCCTGGTGCCACCCTGCATCTCCTCCCTGCATCTCCTCCCTGCATCTCCACCCTGCATCTCCACCCTGCATCTCCTCCCTGCATCCCACTCCCAGCACAGCCTTTGCAGCCTGCTGAGGAGGGGAGGATTTTCTTTAGGGTCCATTTGAATAATCGAAGAAGTTTTGGAATAAAATTCTCCAGGCTTTTCAGATTCAAGGCAATCAAACAGCCCCAGTGTTGCAGTGGTGCCCACCAGCACCAGGGGGATAAAGGACATTTTCCATGGGTCTATCAGGAGATTTTAGGTGTTTGGAGGAAAAGGCCTGACTAGCATCCATAGCTTGGGTTGATTAAGTTTTTTAATGTCACTAAAAAAGCTGGGGTTAGCCCAGCCCTCAGATGCCACCCTGCCAGCCCAGCACAAACTGGGATTTTGCAAAGGTGACATTTCCTGGGCTGTAGCACTTCCTGTGCTGCCTTTTGGGTGTGACTGGGTCCCCGCTGGTCCCTGCGCTGAGGGACCCTTGCGCCTGGAAATCCCTGGGCAAATCCAGCGGGAGTGGGAGCCATGAGCTGCTTCAGAGGCTCGGATTTGGAGCCCCTTCGAGGCACAGCTCCCCTGAACTCGTTCTTGAAAAGGATTTTTGGAAATCATCAAAAGTGTAGCTCTTAAAGGCTTTCCATGGCAACAGTACCTGATCCTCTCAGGTGCTGTCGAAGCTCTTGTGTTTCCTTAACCCTTTGTTTGCTTTCTCCCTTGGCTTGCCCGTGGAAAACAAAGGGAAATCTGTTACAGAAACCCCACGGCGAGCTGGGCTGCAAAAACGACCCCGTGGGTGTTGGGAAGTGGCAGCATTGCCTGGCTGGGAGGTTTTGGGTGCAGTGGGAACTTGACCTCGGCTCTGCAGGGCCCAGGAGTGAGGGGCAGGGAAGGCTGGGGAGCCTCCTGAGGTGCTGCTGCTGCACAAGGGCGATGCCAGAGCTGGGCTCTGCAGGACAGGGTCAGAAAGGTGGAAAGAGGGGCTGCAAAGCTTTTTTCAATTCCCCTGTGGGGGGAAAAGGTGATATTCAGGGTGGTTGGACTGCCGGGCTCAGGGAGATGGAAAACTCCCGAGATTGCAGCAGAACAGAGCAGTGACTTCGATGAAAATCAGTGTTTGCTCCTTGCTGGACATGTCAGACTAAAACATCCCAGCATTCTGAGGTGTCTGTGCTCTGGACAGCAATGAAACACCAAACACTTCTCCTTTTACAGGGCACTGGGAAAGGTCTGGAAGTCCTGCGGGAGGTTCGGCTCCACCCTGGTCCCTCAATGCTCCCTGGGGCCAGCCAGGGACCCTTGGCTCGGGCTGATGCTGCCGTAGGGGTCACCGGCAGTGGTGGCACCAGCAGGCGTAGAAGCAATCCCAGCCCCACAGGAGCCTCCTGGGTGCTTGTCCCTGCAACCCCTCCTGAGTTTAATTGAAAAGAGAATGTATTATTTATTATCCTCCCTATCAGTTTTTCCAGAATTAATTTCCATTTAAATGCAATAATCATGCAGCTCTCGTCTGACGGTTCATTTTCATTTTAATCAGTGTGTCCCCAGCAATCCCTGTCGTTCCTGTGGCCCCCCTGGTGCTCTGCACACCCCCTCTGTTACGGTTCATTTTTCTACCTTTATTTAATTCTGCAGGAAGGCGGGATATAAAAGATCTTTTTCTATGGCAGCAGCTTCTATTTCTTTTTGGATTTTGCTCCTTGGGGATTATTTTCTGGGACCAGGAGAAACACAGCTGCTTTTGTTGGTGGATGGGCCAGGTTTTGATAAGACTTTGTTATCATCAAGGTAATGAAAACTTTTTCTCTGCTTACAACGAGCGCCCCAGCAAAACTGTGGGATGAAGAGGGCTGCCATTTCCCATGGGAAGGCAGGGAAATCTGGGATCCCCACCACAGGCACTGCCTGGCTGTTGCTCTGGGGGTTTTGAACCTCTCCTCTCCCAGCTTTCCCCCTCAGAGGTTCCGTTTTTGTCTCCACAGGATGGACGACATCCAGCTTTGTAAGGAAATCAGCCGGCTGAAAACAGAGCTCCAAAAACTCCTAGCCCTGCCAGGTAAGGCTTTGGGTAAGCTCCCCGGAGCTCCCGGGGCCCGGCGGAGCTGTGGCAGGGACGTGGGAGCGTGCAGGGCCAGCTGTGCACAGCTGCTCGGCCCCTCAGTGCTGCAGCTGGGCTGCTCCCAAAGCGCAGGGGGACCGTGCCAGCTGCTGCCTGCGCCGGGGCAGAGCCCAGGGCTGCTCGCTGCCACCAACCTGGCTCTGCATCCCCGTGGGGACTCGGCCGGGAGGGGAACATCCTGCAGGAGGAACAGGAGCTCCTCGCAAAACAGACCCAGATCTCCTGGGGGCTTTTAGTTCCAGCACCTTCCAGTCAGAAACCAAGACTTTCCCTAAACCATGCCTCAGAGTAGAGATAAATTGGTCTTTTCTGCCACTGGAGAAACGAGTCTGGCTTTCCTTCATCTGCTTTGGGCTTTCCTTTCTTGCCTTTTCAGCACTCCCAGACTCAGCTGAGAGCAGAAATTCTGCTCTTTTTGTCTTCTTTATAAGTTGACTCAGACCAGTCAGTGCTGGAAAAATCCTGCACATCCCTGTTCTTGTGAGACAGCCACGGCAGCCTTGGGTTTGGATAAAGACGGGAACACGTCAGTGCTTACTCAGAGCCCAGCCAGGGCTGGGGCTTGAAATGTCCCCAGCCAAGGTGCCCTTAATGATTCAGATCCTCACCGTGGTCTGACATCAGCCAGGGGCGAGGAAGGGGCAGTGATTGTCCAGTGGGACTTTAACTCTGACAGGTTCTTCCTCAGAACTGCAGGTTGTTAATTAACTGCAAATAGCCGGTGTTAATTAACCCCAAACAGCCGGTGCTTGGGCACAGCCTGGTGCTTCCCCCATTTGTGTGGCAGCCGAACCTGAAGTGCCCCAGCAGGTGGATGGGGGCTGCTCAGAGACAGCGCCCAGGTCGCCCTGCATTAATTCAGGGGTGGGAGAGCACAGCCTCCGGGCCAGAGCAGCTCCCTGAGCCGGGGAGATCATTCCCTGCATGAGACCACAGGAAAATCCTTTGTTTGCTGGGAATGTTTTACAGCAGGATGGCTCTGAGGGGTCCCTCCTACACAGCAGCGCCTGGATCAATCTTCCAGCTACAAATCACTCCTTGGTTTAGGACCTGCTGAGACCCAGCTGGCTCCGTCCTGTGAATTTTGCTGTATTCTTATTTAGCTGAACGAAGGCTCGTGCCTGATCCAGTCTGGCTGGGCTGGTTTTGAAGCTGGCTGGAGAATTTGGGCTTGGCATTGATCAGTACAAACAGCCAGAGTTCCCACCTCAGGTGCCTCTCCATTTCCCACTCCTTATCCCCCGACTCTCATCTCCACGTATCCCACCGTACCCCATTCCATACCAACTTACCCAGGACAGGAATTCTGGGAGAGTCCTCCCGGCCTTCACTCGCTGCCCAAAGAGCTGTGGCACGAGTGGGTCCTGCCCAAGGTAGGTCAGTCTGGGGTTCAAAGGCAACCAAAGCTGCTGGATTCCAGAAGAGCCTGGAAACACCTGTGGCTCGGGTGGGACGGGGTTTGGAAGGGCAGGTGGAGAGGATGGGATCACCAGGACCGGCGAGGAATAAGGCTGCAGACCCAGTGGGCTGTGTGGGTTTCCGTGTCCCTCTGTGTGGGGTAAGTGGTGGGAGGTGTTCCCAGGTATCTGCTCAGGTTGGCCATTCCCTGGACACCTGAATTCCCAGTTCCTCAGCCATGGGAGGACCTGGCTCCGAGGGCTCCAGCTCTTACCCAGCTCAGGGCCAAGCTGGGGCTCCGTGGCTTGGGAAATGGGGTCAGACACATCCTGGCTGTGGGACAACATCCGAGCTGGCACTTGTGAGCTCGCTGGGCCTGGCCAGCAGCCCTCCAGCAGAGCAGGGGCAGCGCCCCGCGCTCACCTCCCACCGCAGAGGGCACCTTCAGGGGTCCTTTCTGTGCTCTGCAGAGTCCACAGTGGCACCTCGTGGTGCTCAGCCCCGGGAAAGCTTGGGGAGAAGGTAAAACTTCAAATGTGATGACAGCAGATCTGTCACCTCCACCCAGGGGGCTTGGGATGCGATTCCTGCTCGTTGAGCAGCCGAGCCTGGATCCAGCTGCTTCCTTTGCTTGGCTTTCCCCCACGCTCAGAGCTGAGCAGAGCAGAGCAGGCCTGGCCCTGGCAGGGGGACGGCCCCTGTGGGGTGTGAATTGAGCTCCCTGTGGGTGTGAACCGTGCTCCCTGTGCTGCAGAGAACCAGAAATCCAACGAGGAGAAGCAGAGGGAAGAGGAGCTGGTGCAGCAGATCCACAAGCTGGTGGAAACGCGGGATTTCCTGGTGGATGACGTGGAGTTCGAGAGGCTCAGGTAGCTGGTGCCGCCCATTCCTTGCGCTGGGGACAGTGCAGTCCGTCCTCTGAGCTGTGTCCTGCCTTCCCACAGCTCCTGGGGGCCTCGCTGCCGCTTTCCCGAGCAGTGACAGAGCTCTTTGTCACAGGGAAAGGGAAGAAGACAAGGAAATGGCCGAGTTCCTGCAGAGCAAGCTCTCCAAAAGCTACCTCCAGAGAGCAAGTAGGTGCTGCGGGGGTTTGCTCCTTGCCCTGAACCTCCCTGGCATTTCTCCCCTTTCCCAAGCACTCTGCCTCCAAGATTTCATAGCCTAGGACTGGCCTACATGGAGGAGGGTGGGGAAATGTTGCTGGGGGATGCTGATGCTTGAGATCACAATGTGGGAACGTCTGGAATGGGAACAGATGTTAGGAATCCATTTCCCTCCTGGCATTTCCCAGCCTAGGAGAATGGGATGAGTTCTTTTAGCGCTGACAGACTTCCTCTGGCCCTTTAACATTGCCTCACACCTCGCGTGGATGCAGGATGGACACCACGTCCTCTGATGACAGCCACCCCCTTCCTTGCGCTCTGTCACCTCCCCAGGGTGGTGGGGGGCATTCCCAGCCCTGGGGACACCCCAGAGCACCCACGGCAGTGTCCTCGGGGTGCAGGAGCTGGGGACAGCCCGGAGCACCCGCGGCAGTGTCCTCGGGGTGCAGGAGCTGGGGACACCCCGGAGCACCCACGGCAGTGTCCTCGGGGTGCAGGAGCTGGGGACAGCCCGGAGCACCCACGGCAGTGTCCTCGGGGTGCAGGAGCTGGGGACACCCCGGAGCACCCACGGCAGTGTCCTCGGGGTGCAGGAGCTGGGGACAGCCCGGAGCACCCACGGCAGTGTCCTCGGGGTGCAGGAGCTGGGGACACCCCGGAGCACCCACGGCAGTGTCCTCGGGGTGCAGGAGCTGGGGACAGCCCGGAGCACCCACGGCAGTGTCCTCGGGGTGCAGGAGCTGGGGACACCCCGGAGCACCCACGGCAGTGTCCTCGGGGTGCAGGAGCTGGGGACAGCCCGGAGCACCCACGGCAGTGTCCTCGGGGTGCAGGAGCTGGGGACAGCCCGGAGCACCCACGGCAGTGTCCTCGGGGTGCAGGAGCTGGGGACAGTCGGAGCACCCACGGCAGTGTCCTGGGGGTGCAGGAGCTGGGGACACCCCGGAGCACCCACGGCAGTGTCCTCGGGGTGCAGGAGCTGGGGACAGCCCGGAGCACCCACGGCAGTGTCCTCGGGGTGCAGGAGCTGGGGACAGCCCGGAGCACCCACGGCAGTGTCCTCGGGGTGCAGGAGCTGGGGACAGTCGGAGCACCCACGGCAGTGTCCTGGGGGTGCAGGAGCTGGGGACACCCCGGAGCACCCACGGCAGTGTCCTCGGGGTGCAGGAGCTGGGGACAGCCCGGAGCACCCACGGCAGTGTCCTCGGGGTGCAGGAGCTGGGGACAGCCCGGAGCACCCACGGCAGTGTCCTCGGGGTGCAGGAGCTGTGGCTTGAGGGGGGTGAGTGCAGCCCCAGAGGAGTTCTGAGCACCGGCCCGGGGTTGCGCCGCCGTCCCCAGGCAGATTGGAGTTCCTCTTCCCACAGCTCCTGTCCGGGAGAAGAAGATGACATCGAGGGGACAGCAAACCTCCGCTCCCTACATGACCAAGACGGGCCTGACCCTGCTCAAGGAGTGCTGCGGCTTCACCTGCTCCATCATGTAGGGCACTGCCGTCCCCTGGCACAGAACACGGCCGTGGTACGGGCACACCCCGGGAATCTGGGACAGGCGGGAGGGCTTTCCTTGGTGCTGGGCCTTCCCTGGAGCTGGTTCTTCCTGGAGAACCTGCAGGGATGAGCCGTGATTTTGGGAACAGAGATTGCCCAGGGTGCTGTGTCAGTGGCACAGGACAATCCCGTGGCTGCTGAGCCAACCAGGCACTTCCCATCCGTCAGCGGGTCAGGACAGAACTCATCCTAAATTCTGTGGGAACGGCAGACCCACAGAGGTGCTGCTTGCCCGTGCAGCCTGGTGTGGGCTCCCCACCTCATCCCAGCAGGAAGCTGAAGTGATGTGACAGGGATGGGGGTGGGATCCCCGCTGGAGCGGCTGTGCCTGGCTCCAGCTGCCTCCCTGCCCTGTGGGCGGCTCTGCTCCACAGCACCTGCTGCCAAAATCGGGGTTCGGGGGTGCAGACAAGGCCAGCAAGGCCTGAACACCTTGGGGTGGGCTTCCCCCAGAGGGTGGTGAGCACAGAGCTCAGCACCTGGCTGACCCCGCATGGGACAAGCTCCGTGTGAGGGGAAGGCGATGGTGACAGGGGTCCAGGGGGTTGCAGCCTCGCTGGGAGGATTCACCTCATTCCAGTGGAGATTTCAGAGTGGCCAGAGGCAGCAGGAGTTCATCCCAGGGCAGTGGGTGCTCTGTACAGCGGGGCTGGCTCCCCTGGAGAAGGGAGGCACAAGGGGAGCTGTGGCTGTAATTCCTGCTTTCCCACCTCCTGCCTTTGCTCCCCAGGTCTGCAGCCAGAGCCCACTCCCCGCTCTCCTCCGAGAGATCCAACGTCCATCATCGTCCACGATTCCCCTGCAGCAGCACCCGGGGCTCCCACGCTGGCTGGGCAGGTCTGGCTGGTGGCACAGGTCCTGGTGGCCCCTCGTCCTCCGTGGCAGCGCAGGCACCGCGTCCCAGCCCGGCTCGGCTGGAAGCTGTGACAGCAGCAGGGAGCCCACGGCACAGGACTGGAGCATCCCACGGCACAGGACTGGAGCATCCCGCACCTGGGCTGAGGCACAGAAACCACCTGGAGCTGCTGTTTGGAGAGCATCCTGCTCCACCATCCAGGACATGCTGTGGTCACTGATGATGGTCTCCCCCTCAGCCTTGCACCGCCCTGGGAGTGCCCATGGGATGATTCCTGGGGACTCCTGGTGGGGAATGTCCCTGGTTTGGGTCTCGTTTTTGCCACGGCTTTGTTGCAAGGAGCCCTTTGGCTCTGGTGGAGCTGAGCAGGGCTGCAGGGCAGCCTGGAGCCAGCTGGAGCTGGAGATCCCTGTGGAGTCACCACAGGAGCACAGGCTGGGGCACAGGAGCCTCTGTCCTCCCCTCACTGTGACTGGGGTCAGTGCCCAGCTCCAAGGAAAAGGAGGAAATCAGAGCGAAAGGAGCAAAATTCAGAACAGGGCAACCTGAAGGAGGGAATGGAAACCAAACAGGAGCTGGGAAAAGTGGCAGAGGAAGGCGGAGACCTCAGGTGAGATGGCTCCTTCCATCACACCTGGCCTCACAGTTCTCAAGTGCTGCAGGTGGGATCCTTCCTGGGGCAGTGCCATGGGCAGGTCCAAGCTCCTCCAGCATACCATGGAATCATGGAATGGTTTGGGTTGGGGGTGACCTCAAAGCCCATCCAGTGCCACCCCTGCCATGGCAGGGACACCTCCCACTGTCCCAGGCTGCTCCAAGCCCCGTCCAGCCTGGCCTTGGGCACTGCCAGGGATCCAGGGGCAGCCACAGCTGCTCTGGGCACCCTGTGCCAGGGCCTGCCCGCCCTGGCAGGGAACAATTCCTTCCCAATATCCCATTAACCCTGCCCCCTGCCAGTGGGAAGCCATTCCTCCTTGTCCTGGCACTCCAAACCCTTGTAAAGAGTCTCTCTCCATGTTTTCGTTTTGGCTCCTTCTGATACTGGAAGGCCACAATGAGGTCAGCCTGGAGCTGCCCTTGCCCAGGCTGAGCAATCCCAGCCCTCCTGCCAGAACACCCCCTGTGTGGGGAGCTGTTCTCCAACCTCTGAGGGGGTTTCCACTCCCTTGTCCTTCCCAGGCAACCTCCTCCATCCCACAGCCAGACGTCCCCAAACGAAACCAGTCTGGCCCCTCCCAGCCCAGGGTGCGAGGCCCCAGTGGGCCGATGTGACACCCACAACTGGCTCCAGGAAACATGGCCCTGCTTTGGCTCTGTCACCTGAGCTGACACCAGTGCTGAGTTTGAAGCCTCCTGCTTCCTGCTGCTCCTTGTTAATGCCCTCCAGCCTCCCACAGCCATCCCCTGCCGCGTCCTGCTGCGCTCCTGGCTCGGGGAGGCTGCGGTGCGTGCTGGGGAGCACCCTGCAGATCCCAAATGGAGCCACGGAGCTGCTCTGGGCTCTGCCAGCCCTGTGCGGTGGGGCAGGTGCAGGGCACAGGTGGGGCTGTTGTCCACGCTGTCCAGCAGCAGCATCCACCCAGCCTGGAGCTGATCCCAACCTGGAGCCGATCCTGTCCTGGAGCCGATCCCGTCCTGGGCCACTCGCTCCCTGCTCCTGCAGAGGCTCTCCAGGGCTGCTTTGCTTGGCAGGGGTTTGCTTTGATCCACGCACACCAAAGGCTCCTCACTGTCGGACAGTGAGGGACTCAGCCATTGAGTTTGGTGGGGCTGAGAGTGAGCCAGAGGCCGGGAAGAGCCCTGGATCCCAAACTTGCCCCCTCTGGACCCAGCCTGGGCTGGGAGCGGTGCCGGTGCAGGCAGGAGGACGGGCAGGGTCTGTCTGTGTCCCACCTGTGTCCCTGAGGCTGCTCCTGGACCAGGTTCAGGCTGCTCCCCTGGGCACACGGAACTGCTGGGAAAGGTGCCCAGCCCACAGGAGTGACTCTGGTTCATGTGCATTGATCTCAATCCAAACCAATAAACGTCTGTCGGAAGCTCCGTAGGTGTTTTCCCCACCTGGGATGTTTTTAGGAGACAGCTCAGCTGTGTCACAGCAGGGTGAGCAAAGAGGGACAGAAACCTGATGCTAAAAAGTCAGGCTGGAATTTGGAGCTCCCTGGAACGCCCAGAGCAGCTCCTGCTGCTGCAGCAGGATCCCCAACCCTTTCATTTCTGGCTTTGACCCCCGTTTCACTTTTGGTCCCTCCGTGTCCGCCACCAGCCCCTGGGGACAGCCGTGTCCCCAGCTGTCTCTCACAGGGCAGGGCCAGAGCTGCTCCTCTCCCCCGAGCTCCTGCCACCACCGAGAGGCATCCAAGGGGGTGATGGAGTGGCCGTGGGTGGCCGGGGAGGGCACAGCTGAGTCACCTCTCAGGAGGGGTGTGGATGATCCCGTCCCTTTGGAAATGTCACAGCTGAGATGAGATGCAAGGGCACAAAGGCGCAGCATCCTCCGTGCTCTGGGATGAGTCAGGAGCTGACTTTTCCAGAGCCGCAGCAGCTCGTGGTGGCACCGTCAGTGTCTGGGAGACCTGAGAGCCACGCAGGGCTCACTCCCTCCTGCTTTTCTGTCTTCTGCTGCTGAGCATGTGGGCTCACAGAAGGGCAGGGAAAGGCCGCAGGAAATTAAGAGATGCCTTAAAATATTTGCTATTTTTTTAGTCTGCAGTATCTGCAGGGCTCTCTTGTCCTCTCCTTCCCCTGCCCGCCCTGCTGCTCCCTCGCTGGCAGGGCAGGTTCTCACAGAGGGCGGCTGTGCTTCTTCATGTCCTCCGTGAAGTCATGGAGGTCGTGGATAAACTGCTGGATCTAGGGAGGGAAAGGGAGGTGGCAGGGTCAGGGAAGGAATGGGAACAGGAGGCAGAGGGGAGCCTGTCCCTCTTGGAGGGCACATGTCCCCAAGCTGAGTGACAGGACAGTAAAGCACTTGCACCACCACGATGTGCCTCTGTGGGGGAACGAAACCAAACCTTGGCCATGGCTGGGTCTGCATCCCTGCACCCCCGGTCCCTGCCCCGCTGCAGCCCTGCGGCCCTGCACCCCCTGTCCCTACCCCGCTGCAGCCGTGCGTCCCTGCACCCCCTGTCCTTGCACCGCTGGAGCCTTGCGTCCCTGCGCTCCCTGTCCCCGCACCCCCTGTCCCTGCACCGCTGCGGCCCTGCATCCCTGCACCCCCTCTCCCCGCCCCCCCTCACCCCTCCGTCCCTGCCCCCCCCCTCCCCGCACCCCCGCGGCCCGCCCCCCCCCCCCCCCCCCCCCTCCCCGCACCCCCGCGGCCCGCCCCCCCCCCCCCCCCCCCCCTCCCCGCACCCCCGCGGCCCGCCCCCCCCCCCCCCCCCCCCCTCCACCGCCGCCGCCCCGCGTCCCTGCACCCCCTGTCCCTGCACCGCTGCAGCCCCCCCCCTGCCCCCGCACCCCCCGTCCCCCCACCCCTCCAGCCCTGAATGCCTGCACCCCCTGTCCCTGCGCCGCTGCAGCCCTGCGTCCCTGCACCCTTGCATCAGGTGTCACAGCTCTCTCCTGCCCCCGCAGGGCCCCACTCCCTGCTCCACCTTCTGGGAAGGGACAGGTTTGTGGGTGTCCCCACCATTCCCGTGCCCAGGGACCCCAGGGGAGAAGGGAGGGTCTGTTGGGCCTGGGGGCTCCCCCTCCCTTTGGGAGAGTCATTCCTGCTTTTCCTGGGCAGGGAGCAGGGCCCTGCTCTGGCTTTACCATGTCCAGCTGCCTGTGGCTGTCACCAGCTGCCACCTTGGCCCTGGGCTGGAGCCGTGCGCTGGCGGCCTGGAAGAGGCTGTGGATGGCCGTGTGGAGGGACTCCAGCTCCATGGCTTTCCCGGCAGCCCTGTCCCGGACCTCAGCCCAGAGATCCTCCTGGGGAACACGAGACACATCCCAGCAAAGCTGCTTCAGCACCGGGGCGCCGGCTCGGAGACCCCAAATTCCGCTCTCACCCGGGCTGGGAAGAACCCGGCCTTGCCCAGGGCTGGGCTGGAGCTGGTTCAGCCTGGTGTGGTGGGAGCGGATCCAGGAACCAGCTCGGCTGTTTGCCAGCTCCTGCAGTGCTCGCCCTGGCGCGTCCTCCCTGCCAGCCCCATCCCCTCCCCACAGCAGGGACGGATCCCCTGCAGCAGCACTGCCCCGTCACCCTCCCAGACCTGCTGCTTCCCAGGAAAAACCTGCTCCGCACCTGGGCTCTCACTCCTGCTCCTGCAGCCCCGTGGAGGGATGGAATCAGGCATCTCCTCCCACCACGAGCTGCTCCTGGGCTCTGCCACGAGCCCCTGGAGAGCTCCCCTGCCCGCCCCACATTCCTTACCCACTGACGGATGTCACTTTGAGCCTGGTCAAAAGATTCTTTGAGCTGCACCAGGTCATTCTTGCACTGAAGCATCTCAGCTTCCTTCTCTGCCCTGATCTGCTCCTGGAGGACCTTGCCCTGCTCCATCAGCTCCCGGTGCCACCACTGGGACTGCAGCAGGTCCTCGCGTGTGCTCACCAGGGCCTTGCAGTAGGAAATGATGTCCTCGATGTCCCGGAACTGCAGCACAGCATCCTGGGGTCAGCGGCACCCTGCCCTCCCCTCCCCTGCCCAGGGCCAAGGCCTCCCCAGCTGGAAGATCTTCCCTTCTCCATTGTCCCCGCCGGTCCCTGAGCGTGGCCACGTTCCCCGGGCGATGACAGGCACGGTGCCAGGCCTGCAGCTGGCAGTGGCACGGGGAGGTGTCACAGCTCTGCCCCGGGAAGCAGTGCTGGCATGAAACAAAACAGCTCCACGGCCCCAGGCCCTGGGAGGCAGCAGGAGCAGAGGGATGCACGGAGAGGTGTCCCAGCATCCCGGAGGGAGGGCACAGCTTTCCTGACAACTGCCTGGGCCCCATTCCTGGGCAGCTTTCACCTCTCCCAAACCATCGGTGTTAGCTGGAATGGTGACACCAAGGGGGCCCTGTTCCCCTCAGCCCTGAGCTTTCCTCCCTTCTCGTGGTTTTTGTTCCGTTTTCTCAATCCTTCATCTGTCCTGGTTCTCCTCTCCTGACCCTGCTCCCTGTGGCTCCCCTTGGTTACAGGGAACCCCTTCCCACCCCACCTGGAGTCCCTGGGTTTGATCAAGGGTTGATTTCCCTGGCCTTGCCTCACCCCCTCTAGTTCAAACCCAGGTTTCCTCTGAGCCACGTCCCAGCTCACCTGTGAATTCTCCACCACATCCTCCAGGTACCTCTTGAACAGAGAGTACTTCAGCAATTTTTTTGAGAGTTTCTGGTGCTGTTTTCTGAGGGCTTCCAGTTCCCTCCTAGCCCTCAAGAGCTCGTTCTCCTTTTTCGTATTCTCCTCTTTCTCTTCTTTGGCTTTCTTCAGAGCCTGAGTTCGCAGCCTGTCATTCTCCTGGTGAGGTTTTCCCGGCACCACACAGAGCCAGAGGGAAAGGAAGGCAAGGGAAGGTGGAGCTGGATCACTCAAGGGCACTGGGAGGAGACACCTCCAGAGGGGAGACCCCGGCACTGCGGCACCCCGGGACCACTCCCCCTCCCTGTTTCCCAGGGCCACCCTTCCTGCATTGTCCCTTTGGCCTGGGGGCAGCACCTGGGATGGGACTGAGCATTTCAGACCTCCTTTACCTGTCCTGGGAACATTGCTGGGGGTCTTTGGTGGAGACAAGGCTGGGAGCCTTCCGTGGGAGAGCACGGGGCATGCGACAAGGCTGGGAGCCTTCCCTGCGTGACCACGGGGCACGGGACAAGGCTGGGGGCCTTCTCTGGGAGAGCACGGGGCACGGGACGGGGCCGGGAGTGTGAGCGGGGAGAGCACAGGACAAGGCTGGGAGCCTTCTCTGGGTGAGGACAGGGCACGGGACAAGGCTGGGAGCCGTCCCTGGGAGAGCACAGGGCACGGGACAAGGCTGGGAGCCGTCCCTGGGAGAGCACAGGGCACGGGACAAGGCTGGGAGCCGTCCCTGGGAGAGCACAGGGCACGGGACAAGGCTGGGAGCCGTCCCTGGGAGAGCACGGGGCACGGGACAGGCTCTCTCCTACCCAGGGTACAAATCCCTGCTCCTCACAGCTCCGGAATCAAGGGAGCCTTCCCAAAGGAGAGGAGCTGGTGCTGTGGCTGAGCAGGGGCAGTGCTCCAGGTGTGCCAGGTGTGCCAGGAGTACCTTTACAGTCGTCTCAGATCTCAGCACGTGGGCTTTCAGCTGGGCCCTCCTGGTGTGCAGGTCCCTCCACTGCTCAGCAAGGGCCTCCCTCCTCTGCCTGAAGGCCTGGCAGCACCAGAGCGAGGGTGACACAGCTGCCACAGCCAGAGCCACTCCCTGACTGCTCCTGCCACCCTCCAAAACCTCACCAGCCCTCCCAGCCGTGTCCCAGCACCCTCCCACCTTCCTCACCTCCTCTGTCTCTTCCACAGCCTTCTCCATCGATCGCACTTCTTTCATCTTCTTCAGGACGCAGATAAATGAGTTCGTGGAGTCCTCCTCTGTGGCCCGGAGTTCCCTGCCACAGATTTCCTGAGGTTACACTCTGGATCCAGCTCCTGGCAGGATGCTGCATTGCTCTGGGAGCTGAACTGTGTCCCAGGTGTGGTGACAGGACCCCAGCCCCACCTCAGAACCCCCTGGCAGCGTGGCCGCCCCAGCCCTCCCCTGCAGGGACCCCCCAGCGCGGCCAGGGGGGCTCCAGGGAACGACGGGGCAGGGAAAGGGAGGTTCAGGAGGGAACAGGAAAGGGAAGCAGGGATGGAGAGAGCGGAGAAGAGGAGGGAGGAGCCCCTCACCTGAGCAGGGGCAGGAGTCTGTCCCGGTACTGCCCCCGGTAATAGCTCACGTTCTCGTGCGCCATCGCTGCGGGCCCGGCACGGCCACGTCCTCTGCTGGCCCTGCCCCGGCCTCCGGGCGGCCCGGGGGCTACTGCCACACCTGCAACAAGCCCAGGGGCTACTGGAACAGCCCAGGGGCTACTGCCACACCTGCAACAAGCCCAGGGGCTACTGCAACAGCCCGGGGGCTACTGCCACACCTGCAACAAGCCCCGGTACCACTGCAACAGCCCTAGGGCTACTGCCACACCTGCAACAAGCCCAGGGGCTACTGCAACAGCCCGGGGGCTACTGCTACACCTGCAACAGCCCTGGGGCTACTCCAGGCCACCAGGACAAGCCCTGGGGCTACTCTCAACCCCAATGAGAGGCACTGCGGCTCCTCCAACCATTGTGACAGCTCCTGTAGCTACTCCCAGCATTGTGACAGCTCCAGTGGCTCTTCCAACGATTGTGACAGCTCCAGTGGCTCCTCCAACGATTGTGACAGCTCCAGTGGCTCCTCCAAGCACCGTGACAGACCCAGTGGCTACTCCCAGCACTGTGACAGTTCCAGTGGCTCCTCCCAGCACCGTGACAGATCCAGTGGCTACTCCCAGCACTGTGACAGATCCAGTGGCTACTCGCAGCACTGTGACAGCTCCTGTGAACTCCTTGGCATCAGAGGGACTGACCACTGTATCCAGGACCAGCAATTTTTTCATTCATCTGCTCTGCTGCTTCCTCTGCCCAGATTTGGCGCTTGTGCCCTGTGCCCTCTGCTGCACCAAGACCTGAATTTGAATGTTGCTGTTGTTTTGGTGTTTTTAACTGAGTTTTTCATTGAGTTACTCTCAGGAGAGGCTCTGACTGCCCAGTGCCCACATCTGCTGGACATCCCTCTGCGGCCAAAGCCCGGGGCAGGAGGTCACTCTGCACAGGGACAGGGGGCCAGGAGGGGTCAGGCCCTGCTGGCACTGAAGGGTGTCCAGCGCAGCCCAGAGCTGGGGCCGGAGCTCCCGGAGGAATCCTGGGATTCTGGGGACATCTGCTGGAGGAATCCTGGGATTCTGGGGACATCTCCTGGCCGTGGGATGGAGCGGCACTGCTGGAAGATCGCCCACACGCGAGAGCTCTTCAGCTCCTCTCCCTGGCCACTGGAACGTGGGCACGGGGCTCCAGCTCAAGGGAACACACTCGTCTGAAAGAAAAATAGAGAAAAAAATAACTTTTTGTTAAAAGTGACTAAAACCCACTTGTTTTAAATCACAACACCTCCCTTAACCACCCTGAATGCCAGAGCAGAACCTGCCTGGTGCTCCTGGTCACATTTTATTTCACAAGTCTGACTTTCCTATTCAGCCCCTCAAAATATACACCACAAGCAGCATTTCCAGCTGATTCATCCTTCTATCAAATATCAGTGTCTTCTTTCCACACCTCTCCTTGTTTCTATGCAAGATTCCTTACAAACGTGAGTGACATCCAGAAAGTCAGCATT
>VWPU01005538.1:0-42648 GCA_013398955.1 Callaeas wilsoni
GCAGCAGCAGCAGCAGCCACAGCCGCAGCTCCTGGCCGGCGGCGGCGCGGGGTCCGCCCGCGGCGTGAAACGGGAGCCGGAGCTGGAGCAGCCCATGCCCGGCGGGGACGGCGCGGAGGGCGGCCACAGCAAGCGGCTGCGGACGGAGGCGGAGGCCGACGGCGGCGGCATGCAGGTAGCGGGCAGGGCCGGGCCGTCCCCGACTCTCGCTCCCCGGGGCTCGGCCGGGCCGGGCCGCGTTTGATTTCGGTTTGCGGGATTCGGCGCGTTGCGCTTGGGCGTGCGGCCCTTTCCCCTCGGGCAGCGAGGCGAGCGGGGCTCCCCCCGGGCTCCCCGGCCCGAGCCAGGCGGGTCCCGGGGACGCAGCCCAGCACGTGGGGCGGCGGCGCGGGGCCCTGGGGGAGCCGCCGCCGGGTCCAGCGCCCCGGGCACCGCCGGGCAGCCCGGGGAGGCCGCGGTGTCGGGGCCCGGCGCGGGGCACCGGCAGCGCTCCGGGGTCGGCGGGGTTTACTCTCGGCGCTTGGGGCTCGTGCAGCACCAGGAGAAATCCCAGGTGCTGCCTGGGAAGGAGGAGAAGCGAGGTAATGGGGAGTCTTCCAGCTTGGTTCAGGATCCCACGGTTCTGTCTTCTCCTGCCAGCGCGGTTTGATCGTCCCCAAAACATGGCTTGTTCCAGGTGCATTGGCCTTTGTGTTTGTGGGGTGATGCTGCCAAGGTGTTTCTGTCTCCCTTTGTCTCGGTGTTGTGGAGGGTCGTTTTATTATGGCAGTTGCACTGGCCTTTTCTGCTTCTGTCTCTGGTGATGAGTATATCAGAGCTCTTTGGAAGCAGCGTGATTTATTCATCTGAACTTGTTCCTCTTCTCACCTTTTCTCGGGTTGGTAAGCGCTCCTGGCTCTCCAAGGGGAGCATTCTGTTCTCTCCGTGGTGCTTCTCATCAGGATGCCAAATGCTGGCCAACACTCTGCCCTTTTTATTTCCAAGGCTGTCCCCAGTTTTCATGCTTAAGAATTATTTATTTTTTAAACAGCTTGCAGCAGGAAGGTTTTGTTTGTGGTTCTGTCTGATGTTCAGCCTTTCATGGTGGTCTCCCCACCCCATAACATCATGTTTTCCCAAGTGTGATGGTGTGGCCTGAGTGCTTGCTGGAGCTTCGCACCCAAGTGCTGCTGCTTGTGCTCTCCCAAGGACCAGTGAAAATCGTGCTGTGCTCTTTTATCTCTTGAAGTAGTGTGTTCTCCCACACGTAGGTGTCAAGTATGACTCAGGCAATGTGTACAATTGCAAGGAGAAAGACGCTCAGCATCGAAGGAGTGTTTATATGGTGTGTCTTGCTAGGAGTTATGAATGAGTGCACAAGCAATGGTGATGTGAAATTCTTCCAGCTCTTCAGAGTTGAACTGAGGCAGAGGTCCTGTGTAGTTACAGAAGATGCACCGGTTTACCCTGCATATAGTGATTTAACTGGTTGTTGTTGATATAAACCTGGGTAAATCAACTTAAAATTGCTCAGGAAGGGACTTGGACTGGTTTAGCAAAAGTCTGATGTTTTTTGTTTTTAATTGCAAATGGGTACAATTTCTCTACAGATAAAAGACTCCTCCCCTATTTTTACATTGAAAAGTGTTTTGTTGTCTGTTCAATGAATAATGCAAGATAGTACGATTGCAGCGTTCAGCCATGGGGCTGCAACAGTGTGTGTGTGCAGCAGTGTGTAATGCTGGTGGTCATGATACTAGGGATTGATTGTGGAATTAATTAGCAGAAGGTTGGGGTATATTTCTGTATCAAATAGTGGGAAACAGTGGAGAAATTAGGTGAGGTGCAACTAGTAGAGCCAAATTTTTAAGCGTGTCTGTAGTCAGTGTAGCTATTCTTCAGATTAGGACACCAAATTTGTACTTATTTGGCATTCTTAGTGTAATTTTAATCTTTCCACATGTATATATATGGAAAAGATTTTTCGATCCTTTTATTATAAAAGATGAAAATAAACACATATATGAGTGTATGGATATAAGTATAAATACGTACCATTACTTGGAATTAGGTGATCTTTAAGGTCCTGTCTAACCCAAACTGTTCTATGATTCTTTGTCCAGAAGTTTCCCTTGACTGCTTTTAGTTTTTAAAGACTGCAGTTTATATATTTGGAAAATCTTCTCATGTTTGCAAGCAAGAAGTACCAACTTTCAAGCCAAACTTACAAATAATATCAGAGGTAGGAAAAATATGTTCTTTGATGTTTGGGAAATTCGGTATCTTTTTACTTAAAAGACAAAACACAAGATTGCACTTCATGAGGATTTCTGTTCAGATAGTGCCTTCTTTTGAAGTACCTTATTTTAGAATAACGGGTTCTTTTTCGTAAATCCTCTATGTGTAACTGTATGTAATGCTTACAAGAGGAATAAAGAGCCTATTCTTTGATGGTTTTTTTTTCTCCCTCTCATATGTACTAGAGGCTTTCTGAAAGCTGGAAATAACACCAGCAACTGTTGTACCTTGTTTTTCCTGGAGATCCTGTCAATTTTCTACTTCCTGTTCCAGAGCCACAGGCTGTTGCTGTGTAAACTTGGTGACCTCGTGTCTCTGGGCTGATAGCAAGGAATCTCGGAATGCCATGCCCACCACCATTTCTTCTTTGCATAACCCATACCTACCAATGGCTCAGGGTATAAACACAGTGTGTAATGCCGAGATAAATCATTTAGCGGTAGAAATTACTAATGCAGCTGTAAAACTAATAGATTTTTTGGGGGTCTGTTAGCGTGAAATATCAAAACTAGCCTGTAGGAGGATAAGATAGTAGCTCTTTATTAAGACCTTGGGGCAAAGGGTGCCTAAAAGCTTTGAGTAGCCCTTAAATTTGCTGGGCTTCTTGTTTTCTGCTGTCTCAGGCCAGCATGCTCAGACAGCTTATGCAGTTAGGGTTTCATTATCTAATCCATCTTTGATCAGGCCGGATAAATGGTGTTTGGCCAGTGCTGATCTTGTTAGGAGGGTGGTGTAAAGCTGCTTGAGTTGGGATTGGGACAAATCGGATCATGGCTGCTATCTGCTTCTGGGACATATTTCAGTTAATCGTGGCGTGGGAGGAAAAGGTCTACCAGGAACTGCTGGTTTTTAGCTCCCTCTGTTCCATAAATGGCAAAAGTCAAATGCCACCGTCCAGGAATGTCACCTGGAAGTATTTGGATAGGTTTGTGAGCTTTGGAAGTAAAGGGCCCCAAAGGTACTGCTGCTTTTTAACTGTATAAATACTAGCAAGGAACTACCTTGTGCTCAGTTTGCTGACTTGGATGGTTGAATCATTTGGATCAGCTTGCTGATCTGGGTAAAAATAATGCCTAACACAGGGGAGAAGACAAAAAAAATAAAGTTATGTTAGCCTAAGTCACTCGTGAAACTGCACTGAAATGCAGTTGTTGATGCAGCTGTATTTGCTTCCTGTCAGAAAATACGGACTGCTCCACAGATGGAAGAGAAAGTACCTTTGCAACAATCTCTCTCCTCCTCCGTTTCTCGCGTGATGAAGGATGAGAAATGTTATGGCTAGCTGGGAAGTGTCCCTTTCTCTTTAAAACTGCAGATGAGGATGTAATTCCAGGGTGCTCTTTTTATCTTTCCCTTCCAGGTGCTAGAGGTGTACCAGACAGCTTACACTGCTAAAAAGTTAATAAAGTATCTTCCCCTTGCTTTGCATGGGGTTGAATGAGTTAACCAACTCCTTGTTCAGTCCCGAAGCTGAATTTTGATTTAACTTTTTTATGGGGTCTAGGCTGGTTAGTAAATTTAAATCATACCTGGTAGTAATACATGGGTGGAATTAGATGCAGGGTGTGAACAGAGCTGATCCTTGTTCCTCTTTCATGAATGACTTGTGTGCTCAGTATCCCTGAGTATTTGGGAGGATTGCTCTTCTTGCAGCCGTGAGCGTGGCTGACTGGTCAGGACAGCCAGTTAATGCAGCTGTGGTCTGTGCCTTGCCCACTCCACACAAACCTTTAGTGGCAGCAATGAGTGGTGACTTTGTGTTGTCATTCAGCCACGTCTGCACAGGGTTCATAAAGATGACTAGTGGTGTTGAGATCAGTCCCCTGTGACTAAAAGATGATGTAATAGATGATAAGTCTTTGCTCCACAAGAAAGTCTGTGGTTTCTCATCCTGCCGTGAGCCAGAAGATGGTCTGTAACACCCTCTACCAGCCTGACTCCTTTCCAGCACAATGACTAGAAACCTTGAACTTGCAGTGTGCCACAGAAAGGGAAGAGTGGGGACATGACTGGTGTTTCATGACAACCAGTCCTTGTACAAGCTGTGGCCTTTCTCTGGTGCTCCAGAGGATGGCAAGAAGTCAGTCTGCTGATAATTTCTAGATGGGTTTGGGTTTACATCTAAGAGGGCTGACTGGGATTGTAATCGAGAAGGGGCCAGTGAATAACAGCTTTTGTGCTGTGAGGGACCCTTTGGAAGTCTGTATTTTTAAATCTTACAGAAGAGAACATCTAGTTCCAGTAAATTGTGGAAAAGCTTTGTAATCAGGTTAGCTTCTTCCTCCCTCTTATTTTTCATGGCATGGCTGCCTTTGTAAAGAGATGCAGAGCAATGCAGAGGATACAAGATATTATAGTAAAAGAAATGAAGTTCCAATCTATTGAAGCTGACTCCTGCCTTGGATCCAGGATGCTGTTTCGACAGAGTATTACTGATGTGTTGAGATGTAATTAATCACCTCTAAGTTTGTTGTTGTTTCTCTGTTTGCTTTTGCCCTTTGTTTTTTTAAATATTTGAATGTTTTGAGTTAGACTTGACACAGTCTGGGAACACTTAGAAAATCTCCAGTTCAAAGAAAACCTTTGGCAAACAGACTGAAAGTTGGGATTTTAGAGTTGTTAAGAGTGCTTTAATGTTGGCTCTTTTCTTGCCATATTCAGGAAAATGGAAAGCCCAAATGAAGTATTCTGTATGCTTTAGTATTTCTCCCGGCTCTCTCAGTATTTCTCTGTAGATTCCAGAGGTTTGTGTTCAAAGGTGATGGCCATGGTTGTGAGGTTGGAAGCCAAACAGAGGTCTGGCTCTACTGGAGATGGTTTCCTTCTGCATATGTGTACCAGCTGTAGACATAAGCTTTTTATTTTTCCTTTCAGAATTTCTGTTTAGAAACAGGAGCGCTCTGGTATTTTGCAGGAAGCCTGGTCTCTCCCTTGCATGTTGGAAAGGTTGCCCACCTAGCTGAGTTTGGGGCAGCTCCCAGGCACATCCTGTGCAATACCCTCTGTTGGCTGTTCCTCCCAGTGATCCAGCAAGCAGGGCCCCTGCCTTGCCCTTCTGCACTGGGGGTTTGCACCTCTGTGTTGTGTCGTAGAAGTGCTGGTCACTGAAGGTTTAGCAGCTGTGTTCCTGTGCTGGCTTCGTGCTTTACTGTGACTGCGCTTTCGGCGACTGCTGTGGTGAGGCTGGTGGCAGCAGGAGTACCAGAACACATGAGATGCAAAGGAGGCAGCAGCAAAGTAAAATAAAATAAATCAATTAGTGCTTCAATTGCACTAGAGGTAGGGAAGCCAAACTGAAGTTGAGATGGATCTGAACAAGATTCTGTGTGTGGTCTGTGGCCCCCTGGAAACTGCTGCTGAAGGACATACCCCTCTTAGCTTGGAAAAATAAAGCCTGTTGTTAGCAGTGTCTGGTTGGCTGCACAGAAACCTCTGCCCCTCTGGAAAATGTTAGGAATCACAATAGTTGAAGATGTTTTAAAACCTATCGCTCTGTGCTGCTGACTTGTGGTGTGGCACTCCGCAAACCTTAGTTTTTGTATTAAGTGAAAGAGAAGGGCAGATGTTTTGGTTGTCTGGAAATCTCTTATTTAATTTGCCTGTCTCTGATATTGCTTGACCTTCTGTGTGTGTGTTTGCTGTTGAAATGTGGTGGCTGAGGGATCAGAGGAACATCCAGAAGAGAAGTGAGAGAAGCAATTAGAGGTAACGAGTTCCAGTTCATTGAAGCATTCTGTTGATCTACATTTTACAGTGGTATTGAGTGGACACCCGAGTGTAGCTGTCATGAGATAATCCCGATGTTTAGGGATTAGAGCTGCTTGACTGCATTTGGGGCCTTAACTCCCTTTGCTCTCCAGTAAATTAAATTTTGCCAGCAATCTTTTGTAAATTCAGTTTGAAAGGTGTGTATACGTTTTCCCCAGCATGCTTCCCCCTCCCTCTGCTTCACTTTCTTGCGTGCATCTCCTTTTTTTCCAGGTTCAATTAGAGGTGTTTGTAGGAGCCAAGTCCAACGATGGCAGGGGCTGTATGAAACAGTTCTTACCTGTCCGGGACCATGCCACCGTCCTGACCCTGCAGTGTTCCCTGTCAGGGCTCTGCCAAGCTGTCCCACTGAGCTGTGCCTGGGTACCTCTCCTGCAGGAAAGCTTTGCTGAGAAAAGCCACATAGTTTTCTAGGTTTCTAACCTGTGTTCATGGTGCTGGATGACTTCCAGGGTGTTTGTGAACCGTTCCAGTCTCTCTCTCATTTGGCTTGTCACACGTACATGCGGCATCTATCTAAACCACCCCTGTCCAGCTCTCTTGCTGGACCAAAGGAAATGGGACTCCAACTCCTTAGCAGTGATACAAGGTATTTAAGTGGCTGCAAAGAAAAGAAGGTTGTATACAAAAGCCCCCTTGTTTAATGAGCAGCATCAGCTGAGCTAGAGCTGGATCCAGCATCTGCTTGGGCAGAGCAGCAAACTTTGGCAGTTTCTGTCAGCTCACTTGGTGCAACATCGGTGTTCGATCAGCTATACCATTGTGTCACCTCCTATCCTTTGGAGTGTGGGCAGAGGGTACTTCTAATTCACAATGATTAGAAAAGATGTATTGAGATCTTCTACTTGGATAGGACAGTGGGATTCAATCTGGCATGTTTTTGGAATGGCTGTGTGTTACTGGGGCTGTTGCTTATGTTTGCCTTTGTCTAGGAGAGTTTGTGGTGCAGAAAGATTGGATACTTGCTTCAAAGAGCATGGAATAGAAGCACTTGTTACTTTTCTGGTATGACTTTATTGGGTTTTATCTGCTCATAATTGCCTCAGCAATAATACAGGTATTAGCATAGAAATCAGGAAGAAGCTGCACCATTTAAGGGGGGAAAAAACCCTTATTGTGTCAGCACTTTTTCCCTCTGAGTGTACATAGCTAAATTTCTTTTAATAGAGCAGCTAAAGAATCAACCTTATGTGGCTTTTCTGTGTGTCACAAATATCAAAATATGCTCCCCAGAGGCCTTGGAGGCCTTGGGATCTGGATCCGGCTCAGGTTTCTTTAAGGGACTGGAGCATTGTGCTCTTTTAACTGAGGCTTTCCGCACAGCTTTCCCACTGCTATTTCTGTAGGAGATTCTTGCAGACATTTGGGGTGGTTGTCACTGGTGAGGGTGATGCCCAGGAAGAAAATCCCACCAAGGCGTCACTAAAAAGCCTTGATTTAGTGCTGTGTGGGCTGAGGGGAGGCTCTAGCTGGGATCCTGGTGCTATAATTTGCTGCTTGTGGTTGCTGTTCTCTTGCCTGGATAGAGGTGGGAGGGTCGCCTTTCCTCCAGCCTGCTCGCTGACCTCAGGCAGCGAGGCGGGGAAGGCCAGGCTCTGCCCTGCTGCAGGGCTAGGCACCTTCTTGCTGGGTCCCCGGGTCTGCAGGCGGAGTAGCCAAGCATGACCCTCTGAGCAGCTCCTGTGAGAGATCGTGCTTCTGAGCCATCTCTGTCCGGCTTTTTGATTTTATTCTGTTCTGTGGCTTTGCTTCCTTTTCGTGGGAAGAAGAAATGAGGGGAAGTGCAAGCAGTGGCTTCTTCATTACCCTTTGTACTCTGCTGTCCTGGAAAGCAGGTCCATCAGAGGCCTCTTTCCTACCCTTATTTCATGTTAAAAGCCCTGTGCAGCTTTGGAGCAAAGCTGGACCAGAATGGAGTGGGTTTTTTAGGTGTTTCTCCTTGCCTGTGAGCACCTGTTCTTGAAGCTCAGCTTTGGAGTGACCTGGGGTCGTTCCTGGGATTAAACACCTCTCTCTGAGTGATGCTGCTTCTGCTCCCGTGAGTAGGACCAGCCACACAGCCTGGGGAGATCCAAAAGGTTCATTCAGGGAAGGAAACCTAGGCTGTGATGTTGCTGCAGCAGATGGAACCGTGGGGCATACCAAAGGAAATAGGGGCTGGCAGCATGGTACAGGCAGATGTCCTGGGGCTGGTGGCATGTATGACGATGGGAAACAGGGGTTTTTGTTATATTGGCCTCAGGAATGATTTGAATCGTGGAGGAAACTGAGGCAATAAAGTGTATGCAACACTGCTGCTGATTTGCAGCAGCAGATCTGAATGTCTCTTGGACAGCCTGCAGGAGAATCCAGCTGGCTTCTGAAGCACCTGCCCGTCCTGTTATTTGTTTTGTCCAGTATCGGAAGTTGAAGTGTGTGGAAATGAAGAATGCTCTCCGTGCTCTAGTTCTAGGAAGAGGTGCGCTGCTCTACAGTGGTGCTGGCTGGAGTTACATTTGTCCTGGGTGGTCTGGAGCTGCAGGTGCTGTCTCCTTCATGCAGAGGGTTGAGGAGACAGAGAATGAGCCAGGATGAGAACCTGTGCAGGCTGCAACCGGGGAGACTAATTCGTGGTGCATCTGCGTTGAAGGGGCTGGAACTCATAGCCAGTAACTGCCCAGCAGGAGAGTGTGACAAGAAGGCATCATGTGAGGTCATAATTATGTGGTCATACCTTTTATGTTTTTAGAGATGACTTCACCTCCGCAAGTGCAGCAAATGGATGGTGCTCACTGAGGCGCTATTAAACTTAATGGGAGTTTTGTAACCAGTTAAAATGGATGTAAGGTCATGTTTTGGACTATCCAATATTTCATTTCTTCTCTTTCATCTCATGTATGACCCTAAACTGAATTTACTGCAGATAATCTAAACCTTGCACTGAATACAGACCTATTAATTTTTAATGGTCTCTTCTACAGTACTCACCACTTGTAGTATGGGTGCTTCACTGGTACTAATGATTTTATTCTTTAGTTTCCTGAGAGGTAGAAAAGGTATACTGTGTCATATTGTGGAAATGGGGGACTGAAGTACCTGGTAATAAGACCAGTTTTGCCAAAAAAGGATTGACACTCACAACCTAATTTATTTTTATTTGTATTTTTGATTGTAGCTGGCGCTTTTTTATTGAGGTGGGGTTTTGGTGATGTTTTCATCCTTGATCTACAGCTCTCTACAACTTCCACTGTATATATATGATGCTTACTGCTTCCATAGACTGATCCTTAAGTGTGTCATGTTGTCTTTATCTTACAACCCAGTGGAGTAGGTTGAATTAAGGAACTTGGTCAGCATCATAGTGAAATTTTACTTGGAAGATAAGGTTTGAAATCTAACTTTTTAAGTAGAATGGATACTGCTTGTCTGAAACTAAAAAACCATCTACCTTTTGGTTTTTGCAGCTGTTTATACTGCTCAGAACACAGTGCTTCTTAGGCTTGAATGAAGCAGGAATTAGGAAAAAATAGCACATAATCCTGATTTGTTGTAACATCCCTGCACATGAGGAAACACTGGAAGTTACATGGATAGTTGCTATTTTTTGATCTTCAGCCCTTGACTTTTGCAGTTGCTATTTTTGGAGAGAATGTAGCTATGTTGCCTTTTGAGTTAAAAAGCGTGTTTGGGCCTGTTAGGAAGCAGAGATCTGCCCTGTGGACAGCAAAGGCAGGAACCAGCTCCTGACCCGTTCCCTGTGCTGGCTGCCAGTGGGGACTGGCAGCTCTCCCCTTTCCTCGGAACACAGGTCTCAGCGTGGTCCCCTGTGGGCTCAGTGAGGTTTTGCTGAGGAGACTTTGTGACACATTAGGGCTGCAAAGCAATCTCACTTGGGATACAGGTGTCTTGGGTGAAAAATACACGAGTGATCGTGAACTTGGGTATCTCCTTTTTGTTTGCTTCATGCATCCCATCGCTGCCTGCTTTTTATTGCTTCTGCATGGGTGTTCAGTTCTGTTCTCTTCTTCTCAGCTGAGTGAAGGGGGGCCAGAATTGTGTTATATGGCTGGGGTTCTGTCATCTTCAGAAAGCCCCAGACAAGCCTGGTTTTTGGCTGGATGCCTGATCTTACTGCTAGGATTGTCAGACTACAACACGAGAAGTAGTGTAAAGCTGTAGGGGAGGAATAAACACCCCATCCCACTGCTTTTTGGAAAGAGGAGATAAAGACCAACCTGGTAATGCCTTCTTTGTGCTTCTGCATGTATTATGGGAATTCTTGTTGCCTTGAAGTGAGGGGAGAAGATGAAGCTGGTGTCCTCTCCAAAGCTCACATGAATCCAGTGGAGACCTGGCATCTGCTAGTGTCACTAGCTGTATCTAGCAGCTTTTTCCCTATACAACCTTTATACCTAAGCACTTCTTGGAAAAGTCTGACATTCTGGGCTGGTTAGATTTCCCTAAGAATGGTGGTCTGCATGCCAAGTGCCTCATATTGTGAGAGCTGAGCTGAGAGGTCAAAGTCACAGACAAAGGAGGCAAGGCCATCGTTTGTGATGGTGGCATGGACTCAGGAGGAGGTGACAGTGGCATTTGGGAACAGTGCTGTCTGTATGATGGTTAGATGTCAACCATGGGCCAGAGAACACTTCAGATAAGAGAAGGAGAGTGTAAAAGGAAAGGGTCCAACTGTGGATTTTGATTGTCAAATGAAGAGTGTTACAGTGGAACTTAACTCTGTAGTGTTTCCATCTGTCGTGGTTTAATCTTAGCTGGCAACTAAGCCCCACACATCTGCTCACTCCTTCCTGCTGGGATGGGGGAGAGAATCAGAAGGATAAAAGTAAAAAAACTTGTGGGTTGAGATGAAGGCAGTTTAACGGGTAAAGCAAAAGCCACACATGCAAGCAAAGCAAAACAAGGAATTCCCATGGGCAGGCAGGCGTTCAGCCATCCCCAGGGAAAATGGGGCTTCATCATGTGTAATGGTGATTTGGGAAGACAAACTTCCCTCTAAATGTCCCTCCTTTTTCTTTCTTCCCTCATTTTTACATCCTGACCATGATGCCATGTGCTATGGAATATCCCTTGGGTCAGTTGGGGTCAGCTGTCCTGGTTGTATCCCCTCCCAACTTCTTGTGCATGCTCAGCCTCCTCACTGGTGGGGTGAAGCCGAAAAGACCTTGACTCTCTGTAAGCACTGCTCAGCAGTAACTAAAACATCCCTGAATTATCAACACTGTTTCCAGCACAAATCCAAAACACAGCCCTGTAACAGCTACTGTGAAGAAAATTAACTCTGTGAAAGCCAAAACCAGCATAACGTCTGTCCATCCCTTCTTTCAGTGCCCACTTGTGACCTGTCAGTGCTGTTGTGATGGACGTGGATGTGGTGAATGAGACTAAGACTGGTATTTGAGTATATATTGTCTGACCACCTGATACTTGTGTGTGTGTGTATATATATGTATATATATATATTTGTGTGTGACTTTGCCAGGAAATTGAAATTGTGCTCATAATTAGGTCTGGTTTTGGTGTTTGTCTCTATCCCCTTAATTACATCCTTCCAGAAAAGGCTTGCTGCATTTCACCATCTTGCCTGATCTCTTCTGACTTTCAACAGCAATATCATATGGTCAGTGCCAAATGCTGCAGTTTTAGAAAAATAAGTTTTTTTATCTGTTGATAAATCACAAATTAGCACCACTAAGAATTCTTCATACTTCATGTTCTGTCTTGAAACCCCTCTGTCTATAGGTCTGATAACGTATCAGAGTGTATGTCTCTCAGCCAGACCAATGTATAAGTTCTCCTGGGGGTAGTTGTTTCCCATGGGGAAGGTGTTGACTTGAATACATGGAGGTGCTATGAGACTTCTTGTGTGTGTGTTTTCCTCCTGTTACTCATTGCTTAAAGGGTTGAGTAAGAATTCCTCCTTTGCTGGTCAACGGGCTGATGTTTTCATCTTGGGCAGTATCAGGTATTTGTGACTGCTTTCCATGCCAGGAGGAGCATGAGCTGGATTTGCTTCAACCATGACCCCTTTAAGGACTAGGAATTCTTTGATGAGTGATTACACTTAACTCTGGACTCTTAGTTGATGGATGTAGATGGAGCACGCCCATGTTTCTTGGGAAGGTTTCCTTAAATAGGCATGACCTTTCTAGTGAAAACAGGAAGATAGTTTTTGCTTTTTTTTTCCCCCCAGCGTGGTATTTGTTTCATTTTTGGACCTCATGATTACTGCAGACATTTACCATAGGAGTAGCTCGTAGACTTGGTAGCTTCATGGGGCAGAGTTTGGCAGCTCCACTGGAGTTTTGATAGAGATATTGGCCTGCTTTGCAGTGTGGCATTTGATATAGCATTTGTTCCTTCTTTTCTGTACCAGCCACTGTTTTTCACCTTTGGTGACCCGGTTCTCCTTTCTTATCCTTTCTGGCATCCAAAACTCTGAGGCATCTCTATGTGCAGAGAAAGACTAGTCAGTCTGCATGTTTTCATATGTAGATGGGGAATGGATAGTGATTCAGCAGATCTGGATCATCCTACGTTCTTGTTTCTGTTGGGTTTCAGATGTGTGGAATCTGCAGGCAAATTGGAGAGAATGGTCCTCAGAATGTTACCTCAGAAAGAGAAACTCTCTGGCTGTGACTTGAATGTGATGACAGTCTGCCTGAAGTAGTGCCTGTCGCTGACCATCCTTGGGAAGTGTAGCAGGAGATGGGTGTGTTTGACTCTCCTGTGCACTGAAATCTTCCAAGATGCCTGCTGTCAGCTACGCACTGTTGCTGACAAGCTGTTAGCAAGCTCTTTTATGATGTTTGTGTTTAAGTAAACATAGAATCTCTGTGCTTGGGCTCTCATATCTATTGTAAGGTATTCTGGGAAGTTGCTTCTCTTGGATTTGGTGCTTGGTAAAGAGATTATACATATAGTCTGGAAAAGATGCAGTACAATGGACAAACTGACCGTCCCTGCTGGCATAGTAATATCAAGTGCTTTGCTTGGCTTGTGTAGTTTACCTGATTCTCAGGGTTAGTCTGAAATACAAATTTTATGTACATTCTCCTGAGCAGTTTCTTATACTGCACCAATTTGTTGATGCCTGAAATGTTGGAAGTTTGCAATTAAAGATTCTGTAGATCTCTCTGACTGGCTCTGGGATCGGCAATTTTTACTTTTGTTTTTAGGATAGGATTTTAAAGACAATCCCTAAATCTCTGGACCCCTTGGGCAGGAGTAAACATGTGGCATTGTTCCTCTTCCATGGGTGAATTCCTACCATTGTAAGGCTTTCTCTGCCTCTGACTTCCTGGGCAGGTTATTTGATGATGAGTACAGTAACATTAAGTAGTGGAGAGCTTCTTAATAGGTCACTTCCCAGCTTTACTTCCCAGGTAAATACTTTTGTGTCTTGTATGGATTTTCTTGGGGTGCAGAGTCTTTTGAATGGTTAGCTTTGTGCTCTGTACGATGTGCTTATATACAGATGATTACTGCATAGTGCTCCTCGTGGAGGCAGCTATCTTCATGAAGTTGCTTGAAAAAATTACTGTTGCATTTGTACAGGCTACATTTGAACAGGTGCACTGTGAAAATAAGATTGCAGTGGGAAGAGAGGATGGGATGTGGTTATCACTCCTCTCCCAAAGGCTGCTCTGTCCCAGCAGAGCCAGGGCAGGTGGTCTTGCCTTCCCTGGTGGCTCAAAGGGTGCCCTGACGTTTGTTAAATTAGCCCTGGATTGGAGTTGCTGGAAGTGTGTCTAGTCAAATGCTAATTCAGCATGTTGTGTGTGAAGCTAATTGGCAGGGTAGAAAAAACAGTGTTGCCTGTAGGAAACTTTCTTCTTACCTGCAAAAGCTTAAACAGTAAAAATGTAAAATATCCAGTAGGAAAATTTCTTCTTCCTCGCATGGTTAGCAATGATAACCAAAAGCAAATTTTTCAGTTCTGTGTTCAGAGCCCTCTGATAGTATTGTCATGGCTTGTGCTTCTGTTTACAGATTTCCCATGTAGCTGAATTAAATTAACAAGACCAGTCAATTCATTGCTGCTGTATTTAAACCCCTGGGCAGCAATGAATCTGGCAAGGATGGAGCATCATTTTCATGTGCTGCTTGGAAAGGGAGGATGTACAGCGAAATGAAGTAGTGTAACTGCTTGGGGGAGGGGCTCACAGTCACAGCTCAGGTGGCAGATGAAGAGAACAGTGTAGGTTCCCAGAAGTCTTTTTGTCCACTGCTTCCAGTGTGGCTTAGTCACTGGGTGGCGTGAGGTTTTTTCTGTCATGTATGGGCTAGCCAAAGACTAGTGTATCCACAGAGTTTATTCAAGGCAGATAGCATTACAGGAATCAAAACAGATCTTTTGGTTCCTGTTCATTGATTTAATCCTTTGTTTTTAGCAGTTAAATATCCCTGTATTCTTTAGCCTAGCCTCAGTTATCCTGGATTTGAGCCCTTCTTAAATCCTAATTGCATAGTATTCATGTTAGGAAGAAAGGTGGTGTGAGGTAATGCACAGAGAAATGAAACAAGTCCCTCAGGTCACCTGCAGAGGAGCAGAAATCTTAGAACACTGGGTTCAGTGGGCCATCTTTCCTCCCCTAGTTTGAACTAGGTGGCCTCCTTTATTTCTGCCCCCTCCATCCAAAGGCTGGTCCTTGGAGGCTGTTTGGAACGCATGGTGAGCTGCACACTGCTCTTGCCTTACTCCGCATCAGCTTGCTATGTTAGGAGAAGGTAGTTGCAGCATTTTACAGCATCTTTCCCTAACACCAAAATTCAAATGAATTGCATATACGGATCTGCATCGTGTTGTTAGATGTTTCATATTTTCTTTAGGCTTGTGCAAAATACATGATATGGTGGAAAAGGTGCTACAGATTTATCTCTTTTTTTTTTTGCCCTCTTCCATGAGTCTGCATAGCTTGTGAGACTGGGATGATACTATATGCTTGGCTTTGCAGCCAATTTGGAATTCTGGGCTTCACTGTGCCATGTTTGCTTGTCTTGTCTGTTTCCTCCAAGTCTTTTATATGTGGAGTTTACAGCTACTGGTGCAGTTTGTATAGCAGAAATTGTCCCTTTGTAGCAGCTGGTGAGTGGATGATGGACAGCTGATTAAGCTAAACCTTCAAAAGGCTTTTGAAAAAAACCCCAGTAGTATTAAATTTATGACTTGCAAGTGTTGGATCAGTATTCCTGGTTTAGACCACCTGGTGTGGGTTGGACTGATTGATAACACCCCTTTGCTCTGGGCCACCAATCCTTGTGTCTGTGGGGTATTTACAGTGGGCACAGCCTCTGTGTAGTGACCCCCTGTGTTGGGGTGCATGGTGTGAAATCATATCCCGAGGCTAAGCTGGGGGTAAATAGGTTCTGAAAGAAGTGATCCTTTCCCTCGGCGCTCCATTTGGCTCAGAGTTTCTTTTTCATGATCTCAAACAAAATAAGTAATGCGAAAGAGAAGAATTTATTTCTAAATCCAGCTGACTCCACTATGGTTGATGTGTTGCCTCTGCTGTCCTTTCAAGAGGCAAGGTGGCGTCCAGTGCTGGCTGTGCCCATCTCAGCAGCGCTGACAGCAGCCGTGTGCGGGGTGATGTGGCACGACATACCCACAGTTCAGCTGCATGTCACTTCTGTCACCTGGTAGTATCTGTAGCTCCGTAAGGAAAGTCCTTTGCATGTTTAGTACCACCATGCCACTGTCAGCCTGTCTCACATCCACATTGCTTTAGAAGTGAGTGGACGTCCGCTCCTCCTGCAGTGGAGGGGGGTAAATGTTTGCTCATCCATGGTTTCTGATCCAAGCGTGTTTTCAGCTCTGCCTTTGTGTTTGATGGCAGGTCCTCCTTCCCCTTGGCGCGTGTCTGCAACGTGCTCATGTGCCGGCACGCGTGTGCTGCCCTTGAAAACAGACCAAACTTATTAAAATCATTGCTGGTTGCCATGGCAGCTGTTGTCGCTGTGGGCTAATAGGAAAGGCAATTACTGCTGCATGCTGGGGAGTGTACGGGGAGGGTGTGGGCAGGGGGATACAGGCGACTGCATGCTGATGAGTTGTGTGACTGATAGCTTGGATGTCACAGTGAGCAAGCAGCAGAGGAGAGAAAGGCAGGAGATACCCTGTAATGAGGTTTGGCCAGATATGCTGTATTTCCACCTCCTGGGCAGGCTTATTGAGAGATTCCCACCCTTCCTTTGATTGTCAGGGGGAATCTCGGGGTTGAGTTTCACGTTTTCAGCTGGGCACAGCACAGTGCTGCTTAGTGACTCTCAGCTGGCCCAGGAAGTGAAACAGAGCTGGAAAACTTTATGCATGTAAAAGATACTCATCTAGTCCCTTTCCTGCTGTTTCCTCTCTGAATATTTCTCTTCAGTTCTTACTTTGCTGTTTCCTGTAGGTTGAATGTCATGATATAAAATAGCTCAAATTTTCTTGGAGTGAGTAGGATCACTTAAGAAAAGTGCTTCTCATAATGAATTTAAAGCTACAGGAAAATTGCATCCTTCATCTTTATTCTCTGAATTTGGGCAGCATGTGTCCAAGCAGTGCCAGCGCTCTTTGTGCCAAGTGCAGACATGAAAAGAACAGGGATTGTTTTATAGTGCAGAGCTTGTAGGAAATAAGTAAATTCCTTGAAAGATTTGAGTTGGGGAACTAGGTAAGAGCTGTAAATCTCGGGAATATCAAAAACTACTTTGGCCGTGTTTGACGAGCACTGCACTCCCAAATTGAAACCCTCGGTCCGCTCCAGTTTGTGCTGCTTTCCCTTGTGCTAAGAAATGGCCTGAGACCTTGCTTGCACAGGAGCTCTTCCAGGGGGCTCTCTTTGTACATTAAGAAGCACATCACATAAGTTTCCTCTGGCTTATAGAATCCATGATGGTGTCATTGAAGCTAAAACGATGGCTGTAATCGCCTCCTTCAATAGGGAGACAAGTCCCTGGAGGCATGGAGGAGGTTTCTGGTCCCGACAAAATGAGAAGATTAAAACAATCCTCTTGGAGCAGGCAAAATTGGGACCTTGTCTCAATTTCTCTATTTCAGCTGATCTCCCAGCAGCTGTTTCCAGCGGCCCTCTGGATCATGCCCGTTGGCATAGCTGTGGTGATTCACCCAGGATCGTTTCCGCAGCGTGTGAGAGCCTGGCTTCCCAGGGAGCCGTGGCACCAGGAAGGGGAAGGTTTCTGGTGCTTTTGATCCCTCAGTGAAGATTATGCTGTGTCTGTTAAATTAGAGACTGCTGCTTTCTTTACTGGTGTACTAAATATAAATGGAGGAGCTGGTCTAATATACTTGAAGTTGCAAATGTCAGGAGTCAATAGCTTTATTTTCCTCTCGCCAAATCTGATTTGGTTTTAAGTACTGCCACTAAATCTAATGATGCAGTAATTCCTGTTTGTTAAAAGGAATGAGAGATTTAGACTGAGACGGATTTCATGCTCTTCTCCCATCTCTCTCTCATCCCACCTCTGTTTTACAAAGGGAGAGCTACTGGTTTGCAGGTGTTTGTACAGTAAGATCTGAAGGTCAAAAGGCTTGATCTAAATACATGGTGAACTGAGTTTGTATTCAGCTAATATACCATTGTTAAGATTTTCTCTCTGCACAGTTTTTGGCACAGAATTTGTACGTTTCAAGCATTACCTTTGTGACAGTTAGCAGAGTGCCAAAAAAATTTTAAAAATATAAAAAATGCAGTGAAGATAAAGAAGCTGCTTCTGGAGCCCAGGCTTCATGTTCTGTTTGGGATTCTTTGTTTGCTGAACTACAGTCTAAGGCCTGGCAGGCCCCAGGGAGATCTGTAATGGGACAGACATCTGTGCTTAAGATGCCTTGCGCTGTTCGTCTGCTGTGCAGGAAAAGGAATAAGTATCAAATGAGATATTTTTTCCCCCTCTGGGGTCCTACTGAGCACAGTGGACCCAATATACCTCCATCTGCTTAGCCCTGTACAGTGCCATTGCAGACGCTGTTTGCTTGTGCGTGTCTGTGAGCTGTAGCACGATGCCTGGGAAGTACAGCCCGCTGGGAAGTGCAGCTGGTACTGCCAACCGCTGTGTGAAATGTACGGTCCCAAATTGGTTGGAAAGTCCTTGAGAGCAGAAACAATGGGGAGAACTCCTCATGGAGAAGACTGATTCAGTGCTGCTATCAGCGGCGGTGAGGCTCTGCATCTTGCCGACGGCTGCAGTAACCGCTGTTTGTTCATGCCCTGGCCAATCTGGAATGCTTTTCTCCTGGCCAGTAGGATAACGTGGGCTACCTTGTCTTGGGGCAAAGCTGGCTGCTGGGCTGGAGGAGGAGGGAGCCATGCTCATTATGTGCTGGAGGCATTTTTGCCGTGTTGCAGCATGTGCTGGGAGATGCGTGATTGAAAAATGAGAGCACCTAGAACTTTGGCCTGTTCTGCCAGGTCTGTTCTGGCCTCAAGACTCGAGGCCTGGCAGAACAGTTTCAGCATTAGATGTCTCTTTGTGGAATGGGGAGGAAAGAAATACAGAGATACTTTTTACCCTTCTTGAGGGTTTCCCGTTCCTGATGGTGGCAAGAAGAAACTGTGTTTCAGGAGTATGTTGAGTTGTAATCATTGTCTGTTCTCAGTCTGCGTAGAGTAGATGAAAACTCTCCCCAGTGTTTGTGTGTGCTCCAGATTATCATTAGACGTGGCCTGACATGGACGGACTGGCACAGAGGATTTTTTCCAAAAGCTGTTTCCTCTGCTGTATGACGCAGTGTTGTAACCCTATTGCTTTGAAGGCTAACATTTTTCATATCCCCAACACTTGTATATTGTCTTGCCTTATCCCTCTTTCCCTCCCCACAGCTTTTCCTATTTTTGATAGACTAGTCTAACACAAACATTTCCAGGGATAGAGCAGTGGCTGCAAGAGACTAGCCTTCAACCTCTTCTGCTTTAAGCTTTGGGAGCCGGGCTGATGGAGAGAGCACATGACGCTGCCGGTGGCTTTTCCTTCCCGGCGGGACACAGGGAGCTGTGTGTGCGAGGGGAACAAGCCGTGCTGTGTAGTGTGTCGGCGCTCCGCTCCCGCTGGTGGCGAGGGCAGGCCGGGCTGCTGCCAGCGTGGCACGGCTCGCCGAGCCGGCGGCTCCCGGGCGCGGCGGGGCTCGTCCAGCCGGGTGCCGCTCGCGCACCGCCTTCGGTGCTGACCCCGGACGGGAGCGCGCGGGGCGGCTGACGGCACTGCGAGCAGGCTTCAGCTTTCCTCGGCGTGGTGTGAGCAGAGCGGAGCGCCTGAATTATTCACTCCTCCTCGGCCTGCTGTTCCTATTGAATTCCCGTGTCGAGGCACCCTGCCAGCACCCGCTGATGAATTCATTGCTGCGCCTGCCCCAGGGGCACCCTGTGTGTTCGGGGCTGGAGGGGGCGGGGGGCAGCCGCCTGCGCCGGGCTCGCCCTGGAGTTGTGTAGCTGCAGGTCGGTGAGCCTGGGTTGCCCCGAAGCCCTTCCATCCGCAGCGTAGGTGGGCGCCGGCCCTTTTGCTGCTCAAAGGGTTGTTGGCAGGTTTGCGTGTCTTTTTATCTGTCTCTGCCTTGCAGCCGTGCTGAAGCCTGCCTGATCCTGATCTTCTTGTCCCAGCCCTCCACATGGGGTATCTGGTATTGTGTCCTATTCGTATTTAGTCTTGGCAGAGTGGTTTTCTTTGCAAACCACAACCTTATTTTTTACACACCATCTGAGGTTCTCCTTACTTCTTTATCCTGAGCTTTCAGGCGTGACTGTGCTAAAAAAAAAAATCACGTTTCACAATATCTGATAGGAATTTTTTTTAATTATTTTAATAGAAACCATTTCCCTTTTGTCTATGATATTACTCTTAGTAATCTGAATAATTTTTTTGTTTAACATTTAAAAGATGTCGACTGCTTACGTTATCGCAACTCATAAAAGCTGTTGAAGACACATTTTACACTTTTGGAAGGAGGTTATTGCTTCTCTTAACAAGAACTTCTGGATGTATGTTTGGTACCATCTACATTGTGTTGATCCTCTGCTTTGTTCCTCTGTATTTTCTTTTTTAAGCAATTACAGCAGGTGGCTGGTCCTTAGGGAAGCTTCCTTTGACCCGAGTGCTCTCTGGTCCCAGTTGACAGGGGCGGATGGAGTTTCAGGTCCTCCTCCTGGCTGCACAGAGGACTGTTTTTTCACCTCTAATTGGATCATGTAAATCGGCTCTTTCTTTGTCTGGTCTTCTTTGTCCAGAATCTCCTTCTGGATTTTGACCAATAAATCAGCCTTGACAATAGATTGACTTTTCCTTTAGTAATTACACTGATATTTGAAAACTGGTGTAACCGATTAGCAAAATAGGTGTAATAATCAGAATTGTGACCAATAATTTGCCTCAAAAACTGATTTCTGTAGTAGAGGCGATATGTAAGAGATGGAGTACAGTGACAAGGGCTGGGTTTTTTTTAGATCCTGTGCTGTTACACCCCTCTGGGACTAGTATTTGATAAAGTGCTAAGGGGTCCCCATGGTCTGACAGATGCTGGAGAAAACAGAGCTCCCTTCCAGAGAGAAACCCAGTCCTTTCACACCAGTGCTAATGCTGGATGCCGGACTGGTTCACCTTTCTCTTGGGCCATGGAAAGCTTTTCTTGCTGAATGCTGTCCCCTCAGCCAAAGGCAAAAGTCTTTCAGAGTCACTGGCTGCAGTTTGCAGTGTGCGGTTGTGTTGGGTAATGTGGGAGGAAGGATGTGCTATCCTTCTTTTTCCCACTTTGGCACTTATGCTTGGAGCAATGGAGTGTGCTGTTACCTCTGAAGTGGTGGCTGCAGTATTGCTTGCTGTGGCTTCTCTGCAGCACGGATCAGAATAATTCAGTGGAGAAAGATGAGCAACACAAACCCCAGGAAAGCCTAAATCACAAATTGCATGAGCATCGACTGGTTTTTGAATCAAAAAGGCTAGAAGGAAGGGAACAAAGGGTAAAGTCATCTGTTTTGTCCTTTGTACAGGCAAGAATGGAGAAGAGGTGTAGTATTCCCTGTCAAAAGAGGAGAGGGAAATGTCTGAAGCAAGCTTCCTCCTATTGCTTTTAAAGTTGGATGAGTGGGAGATGTGAAGTTGCAAAGGTGTGAAGCCTTCATGCAGCAACCTAGAGAAAGTCTAGGACTGCGCTTCCTGATTAGCACACAGGGCTTGCAAATATGTTTTTGCTGTGGCAAAAGCATCCAGCCCCTCCAGAAGTAAATACAAAAGGTGGCAGACTGCAACTTTTAAATGGTTAGGTCTACATGTAGTCAGTTGGGAAGCTAAGCCTAGTTGTAATACGTGGCTTCCAGGATGCAGGAGAGCCAGAATTGCTGTTGCCAAAGCGTGGGACTCTGTGCTTTTATGTTCTCTTTGTGTAGTAGAGATTCTAAGTTTTGGAGATTCTCATTCATAGCCATTTTGGCTTCAGTAATGGCAGCAAGAGAAACAGAAAACTTTTTCTTCCTTCCTTCTTTTTTCTTCCCCCAGGAGATTTTTGACTGTTCTGAAGGGAGCAGATTTTGGTCTTTTTCTCTCATCTTTCTGATCTGATTGAAGAGCAGTGGGGGGCAGAATTCAATCTGTGATTTGCATGTGTTCAGCTCTTCTGTCCTGAATCTGTACAGTGTCTTTCTGTGCAGCTGATAACAGCTTTCTCATGCAGCACTCACATCTATGTGAAATTCCAGTATCCTTTATTTTTTTTTCCTTTTTCTTTTTCTCTTGCCGCTTTAAAGCCACAAGTAATCCTCCAGGCACCAGTGCTATCTTTCAATAGACTCTGACTGATGCAATGCTGTCTCATGTGGGATTGGGATTTGGGAGGTGCAGTTTTTCACCCAGGAGGATTACAAGCTTCATCTTGATACAAACATTTTTACACTACAGGTGGTAGTGTTGGTGCCTCAGGACTTTGTTTTTGGCACTAGGAAGATACACTGCAAATTCAGCAATGCTCCTAGACCTTACTTCCTTTTTCTGTTAGTTTTAGAGCTGCAAAATCTCCATTGGTGTCGGTAGTTACCTAAAAAGTTTAAGGGTCTGTTATATTTCAGTTTTGGTCAGGTTAATATATAACTATGTATAATATAGGTGCAAAAATAGATGTTTCATATACACATAACCTTATCTGCTGTGGTCATCATTTAGGTGCTTTCTTGTAATGCATTAAGCAATGTGACTACTATATGAGATTTGTTTTGTTCTTTCCTATCCCCGTGAGGGAAAGCAATATATGCTCTTTCAAGATTAGTTTTTGAAAATTTTTTTTGTTCACATTTTTAATGTGAAAGAAAAGTTATGTATCCTTTAAGTATGCCCGGTAGTGAAGTCTTCTACATGCCTCATCCTACCCACTGACATTTTCCCCAGAATCAATGTTCTGTGCATTTGGTCTTGTCAAATCCGTGGTATCTGTTTGTGACATTGGTAGATGGGCCTGTAGCTAAGAGCAGTGCTTTTTGTCTGGAAGTCATGGAGGTCACAAATCTGAAGCACTGAAAACAGAACGAGTCTGTGTGTGCTTTTGCAATTCCACTGGGGTAAAAGGTATTAGCATCTGTTTTTGTAGGTCTTCTCCCATTACTGATCTGAAAAATAGCTACCAAGTGTAGATAGATTTAATTGATAAAAATGCCTTTTCCTTCCCGGATTCTCACAGCTCTGACATGATTAATGGACTAAGCATGACAGCTTGGTTTTGAGTACTCATTGCTGCTATCCTTAGAGCATTACTTTGCTCATGAAAACTCACTTAAGCAGCTCCAGTCTCTGGTAAAGCAGCAGCAGACTTGAGTTGCTCCTTGCTTTTGAGGGAGAAAGGAGCAAAGTATGAGCCAACATTGCCTGTATCTGATTAGGCCATACAGTACTGGCGATGTTTCGTCATGAGGAAGGGAAGCCATGAAATGTGATGACACCATGACTTTCTTCTGCTGCTTCAGATGATTGCTTGATGTTTCTGATGATCAGTTCTTCAAGGGAGTAAAATTCTGAATCCTGAGGCATTGTAATAGATGCCTGTGTAAAAGGCTCTGAAATGCATGGTGGTCAAGGACTGGTAGTTTCTAAGGAGGAGTCTTGTCAGCAAAGTTCTTGTCGCTGCAGTTAGTTTAAGCTGATGGGAAACCATGCTTTCATTGAAAGAGAAGCCCTGCCTTCTCCCTGACTCCAAGCATGTGGTCATACACCCTCCCATGTACAGGTGTTAGGGATTACGTGGCCTGTAGCGACCACCTTTGTTCGTGAATCTAATCCTTCTCCTTTTTGAGGGATTAGTTTCCAGGAGGATCAGCAAGCTGATCTGACTTGCAGTTTTCTTCTGTGATCCCTACTGTGCATGCAAGAGGTGAAGTAGGGATGCACACTTGGGAATGGGAGAGGGAAAAAACCAGAGCGATTTACTTTGTTGGTACACTGATTTTTGAGGTTGGCTTAATCTGACTGTAAAACCCATACTCTTAAAAGGTTTGTATCACTGTCTAGCTCAAGGGAGTTTGAGGTTTAATCCCCTTATACCTGGGCCGAGCAATGTGCAGAAGGAGCAAGTAGAACTGAATTTACAGGACTGCAACTGTCTAGAGCTTTGACTAAAAATGTTGGCTATATTTACAAGGGAACCTTGAGAAATACAACAAAAAAACCAAGTGGTGCTTTGGCAGGGTTTTAAGAGTTGACTGGCCCTCTCCTCTGCTATTTGCCACAGTGCCTTAGGTCTGCTCCAGCTCAGAGGTTTGCTACACTGCCAGTTTCTCTGTACCTAATTTAAGATGTTTGTGTGTTCCATTGGAGGGTGGCTCTGTTTTTTATTTCCTTCTTCTGAACGTGCTGCATAGGAAGATACAGGATGCTGTAATTTCAGGAGCCCAATACTTTTAGATCTCTTTTGTTCTGCATTTCATCTGTAGGCTCAGGGAGGGAAATGTTACTTCTTAATGCAAAGAAGTCTCCAGGGATTGCACACAGGAGAGGTTTTTAGACTAAATTGTGAAAGTAACAAGCTTTAGGTGAATGTGCTGTGATAATCCCTGCCCACACATGCACGCTTACAAACCAAGCGGTAATTTCAATTCCATTTTAAAGCTGGAGGAATTGTAATGCTATTGCCTTCCTAAAAGCTTTGTGAAAAATGGTGATGGGGTGGGAGAGATGCAGACAAATGCCCCACAGAAAGCAAGACGGTGAGGACTTTTGGATTATGCACTCCATGTGGAGCAGCTGGACGACTGGTCTGGCCGTGCCGTGGAGTTTGCTCCCTTTTGCCCGGAGGGACCATAGCAGGGGACATGGCGAGGGGGGCTGTGGTTATAGCTGCGGGAGGCTGGAATGGGAAGCAGTCAGGGGGCAGAGGGTACAAATCCCGAGGAACTAGTTTGGGTTAGTTCCACCGCCTTGTTTATTACATTGTCTTGCAGGCGGGGCAGGGAGGGGGCTTTGATGCTTTTGTGTGGTGCTGGCAGGAATGTGCAATCCGGGGGTTTCGAGACCTCCTGGAGGGGGGCGTGGGTCTTTTTCCAGTAGCTTCAGACTATCCATAAAGACAATAGGGTGGAACTGAGGCTCTGTGAGGAGTTTCTATGCTGTTCCTGAGGACTTCCTGAGCTTTAACTAAACCTAAAGCTCGTAAAAAGAGAGAAATGCGTTGGAGGCATGTAGAATGCTGCAGGGAAGAACTGTGTCTATCTCCTGCCTGTTTGACAGACCCCGATCTTGCTATCTCCCAGGTTCCTGGGGTGCAGCAGCCTGGGACTTTAATACTGCAGTCACCACAAAGATCTTTGGCACCCGTCTTGACCTTTCACAGGCCCAATTTCTTCCTATAAGTTTGTGCTGTTTAATCACAATCTTATTTTTGTTGTTGATGGCTGTATTTACACACAGGATGTATAAGAATATACAATACCTGAGACTGCTGGAAGTCTCTCACTTCATTTTTCCATTAATACATAAAGCTCTTGTCCCTTCTGGGCAGAATACAAGCAGCAGCAGCTATTCCCTTATACGCACGGCTAGCATTCCCATTTGGACAAAACTGGAGAAAGCAGGCCACTTGCAGATACCTCTCTAGTTAATTTTGCATTCCACAGTAGCATGATCTTTCTTAGAAAAGTCTGCAGAGAGGCTTGCCTTGCTTCCGTCCAATGAAATGGAAACAGTAACTTACTCTAAGTGTCTGGTTTTGTCCCCATAGCAGAGTTGGATGGTGTTTTGTTTTGTATCTTCCTCTCTTTACAGAG
Organism: Callaeas wilsoni; assembly: GCA_013398955.1. NCBI lineage: Eukaryota > Metazoa > Chordata > Aves > Passeriformes > Callaeidae > Callaeas > Callaeas wilsoni. The sequence continues at coordinate 25,275 of VWPU01005538.1, forward strand.
CACTCTCCCAATGTTTTGTTCCTTTTTTTTAAAATTTTGAAACAAAGCATGTACTTAAACTCAGACCTTTTCTGGAGAGGAGGTGTTCCTCCTCTGTGAGGGAAGGAGATCCTTTGATAAGTGTTTCTTTTCTCTTTAACAGTGTTCTAGCTGTGACCATTGCTTGCACGGGAATGGTTCATCCCTCCTGCATAAGTTATTTGGCTAGGTCGGGACATCAGCTGTAGCCTGCCATCCTGACCAGTTTGTCCAGGCTGGGTATTTCTGGTGTCTTAGACAGGATTTCTCTCTTTTCATATGCTTTGCAGTAGGGAGGTGTGACCACAACTACCGTGCGGGTATCTCAGGGCAATCATGTTTAGCAAGAGCTTTGCATGAACAGTGAGGAGGTTTGTATAACACAAGTGGATTCCAAAGAGTCCTTGGTTAATGGCTTAGAAAACCTGTTAAGACTTTTAAATTTTTTTTTTTAATAAATTGCACTCTAGAGTTGTAGAGAGCTTTGGCATGTGGCCACATCCCATTCTGCCTGTCTGTGGCCCGTAAGAAGGTGGCAGTCAGCTATGGGGTGGATGTTAAAAGAAAGGCAAAGGTGTGTTTTCTGTAGTGAAATAGCATTGTGTTATAACAGGAATCACTCATTACTTTTCATATGGAATTGCTTAATTGGGATGTTGAAAGGTTAGCTTTAATTTTGTTTTGATACTTCTCTGCATTTTTGTAGGCAAATGTGTAGCACTCTGGTGTCTAATTAGAAGAAAAACCCTGAAAAATACTGATGTGTTTGGGAGAGACAAATAAAGGTAAAGCAAAGAGGGAAGGGTAAAAGCAGACTTTATTTCCTCATGGAGATAGCAACCCTTGCAAGGGGAGTAACCCTCTAATAAACTGTTACGTGAGGATTTATTCTGGTAAAATTCAACAGTCATGACCTCTACTTTTCCCTTTTAAAATACTAGTGAATGGTACTTTGGAGACAGACACCCTCTTTGTCTTGGGATGTGCTGAGGCACTAAGAGGCTGTTCCCTTATCAGAAGGAGCCTGTCAGGGGTGAAATGGCTGGATCAGTCTCTGCTGCCCTTCTGATCCTTAGTACCTCTGAGACAGTAGGGGAGCCATCACCATGATCATGTGCTTTGCATCATGGTCCTTCTGTCCTCTTAAGAACAGAGTTAAATATTTTGTGTGTGTCTGGAATATTTGTCTCTTCTGGAGTGGTTTCTCTCACATCCATGTGCTGATTTATGGCAGAGAATTGGGAGGTTCCAAGGGCCAGAATTTAGGATATCCCTGAATGCGCACAGCTCCCATTTGGGGATATTCTAGCTGCACAATGACTTGCTGTCTATGTTTTCCCCAAGCTGATCATAGGTGCAGTTAGTGCCCTGGATACTCTTTGAGATGCACTTTGGGGTGTCCCTCGTAAGCAGAGGGAGCTGCTATGGCTGTGCAAGTTGCTCCTGCAGCAGCACGAGAGGGGGTTCATTCCCTTTTAGAGATGCCCTTTTGTTCCCTGCTGTTGCAGGGAGAGAAGCTTTCCAGGAGGGGGATGAGGAGGCCAGACTTAATGGTCTTAAGAGTGGATTTATTATTTTTTTTCTATTTTGCCAAGGAAGGCCTGGGAGTTGTTCTTCTCTAACTGTTTCCAGATGGTGCTGCTGGAACACAAAGATTTCTAGTGTGTTTGGGATGGCGGCTCTGAGACCCTCCAGCCCCCCAGCGCTTCCTGTGCAGCTCCACAATCCTGCAAGCTTAATCAGAAACAGTCCTGTCTGCTAAGGCAGGCTGCCTCAAGCCCTCTGCTTTCTCCCTCCTCCAGGCTTTTTAACCCCTTGCCATTGCAGCTCCAGCCCATCAGCCTGCCCACCTCACTCCTCTCCTTTTTCAAGCTGGCTATGGGCACTTGCAGTGTTCCAGAGATGAAACTGCATTTGGCTAGACTCCTTGAACGCTGTATGTCTGTGGGGAAAGGGAAGATGGTTTGTAATGTGAACCTGGGAAAATAATTTCTGTAACTATGTAGGGCAGCTTATGCAATCAGGCCATTGTGTCCAGGGCACAGAAAATTTTTCTTGCACCTATTTGCCTGCACTACTTAGTGTACAGTATGATTTTGTCAGAGTCGTGAGCTGTTGAGCCTCTATCTCTTTTTTGTGCCAATTTCCCTAAGAGCAAGGCAGATTTAATTTTGTATCATATCGCAGCCTCTTCACACCCAGCTGACAAATTAGCTTCAGCTTTTTTCTTCTGAAGGTAATATGACAACTGTAATTTCATTTCTTTTTAGCCTTTGAGCAACAGCCTGTGAATATTTGTAAAATCAGCCAAGAAGCTTGTGATCAACTGACTTCCCTTCTGGATCCATGGTGTCATCTCCCTCATCCTGTTCTCTCATGTATTCTCCATCCTGTTTTTTAAGAAAACAGAACAGTGAAGCCATCTACTTAGGCAAAACTCTGTAGTCCTCTTCACCTTGTGAAAGCTTGTAGTCATCATGTTTGAGCAAGCCAGATTTTTATGCCATGAGCATGTTGCCCTGTAATGAGTTGGCTTAGTGTAAATTACATGCGAAATGCTTCCTCAGCCCCATATAACAATTATGGCATCCAAAGGTGCCCCCAGTGTGGGATTTCAGAGCCTTGTTATGAGCCCTGTCCTGTTTCTGTTGAGTAAGAGTATAAATGAAGATGAACTGCCATTTTAAAATGCTTCTGCTTAGTAAAAGAGGAGGGAAATCAATATTTTGTGCTATTGACTTCTGTGCATGCAGAGTGTCCTTGTATTTGCTGGATCACAGACGTCACACTGTGCACAGTATTCCCAGGGGCTTTAACTTGTGTTGGATCTATTGTTGCCACTGTAGGTCATGGACCAGCAGACTGTATTTTCTTTATGCCTGGAGCAGTATGAGGATGTTATCATATGTAGTCCAAAGAAAGTGTATGTTTTGCACATTTAAATTATGCTAAATTAATGAAATCTCATCTCTTTGAGAAGCTGAAAACATGCCTTGGCTGATCAGGAAAATGAAAAACCTAGCTGGGGGAAAGGCTGCTTCTTACCAGAGAGCTACTTCCTTTATTTGGGGGGAAAAAAAAAGTCAGAGAAGAATCAGCATTTTTATAAAGAATATGTGTAAAGTACTTCAATTTTAGCTGTGGAAGTGCTTTTTGTGTATGAAAATCCCCCTTCTCTGCAGCATTAGACATCTGTACTATAACTCCATACGGACACTGTCAGCTTAAAGGCTGAGTATGCATTTGTAAACTTGTTGCATCATGAATATTTTAACAGACCTGAAAGTATTTAAACTTTTCTGTGCAGACATATATTTGTCTGTATTCCATTCTGCAGCCTCTGCTATGCCGGTCAGGTATTCTTCCTATTGTATACATCTGGTTCCACGGAAAAGAAGTGCCAGGGGACTGGAGTTAAGAAAATACATATTTCAAAATACAGAAAATTGCACTTACACTTATTTGTGGCATCACCGGGTCTCTGTTCAACAGGGATGCAGCCATCCCGAAGTTGCCCTGTTCTGTCTGACCACCTTGTGGGCTTCCCTAGCTGACTGCTCCAGACTATTCAAACTCTGGTCAGGGCAGGAGACTATTTTTATTAATCTGACATCACTTTCCTTTCTTGTCTTTACTGTGTCACTGGGCTTCCTGCCCGGGGAGCCTCTGGCAGGCCTGGCCTCCCTCCAGCTGGGCTCTGCCGGGGTCCTGCCCCTTCCTGATGGCCAGGCAGACAATCTATGGTCCCACAGTGGGCTGTGGGGCCGTGGGTACCATGTCCCTGCTAGAGCTGGGTGTCCAGCTGGGTGTCCAGCTTTGTGGAGCTGTGAGGCTGGAGTGGACACCCAGGACAGGGACCCCTTTACGCTGTGGGGCTGGAGTGGGTGCGAGGCCGCAGGTGAGGAGCTGCGTTCCCCGGAGCCCTCTGAGGCACCAGGGACATTGGCAGCATGGGAGCTCTCCTGCCCCTTCTGTCCCGCATCGTACTGGCTCCTGCAGAAAACACGGTATTTTTAGGATATGGGGAAGCCTGGAGTGGGGTGGGCCTAGGCCGGAGACTGCTGTCGCTGCAGCAACGGGGCCAGAATTCCAGGAAGGAAGAGGGGCCGGATGAGCCTCTATCCTGGCCTCTGCTAGGCTCCAGAGCGGGGAGCCCGCGGGCGCTTCTCTGCTCCCATGGGCACAGCCGCTGGCATCAGGCCCCCACAGCCAGAGCCCTGCGCTGGCAGCTGCACCCCTGCTTTTCTGCCCCTCAAGAAGTGGCCTCGCTCATTGGGGCGGGTGTTGGAAGCCAGGGATGTGCTAGCCAGTGTTCTTCCCAGCCATCAAGGGCAGCCGTGCACAATGTACTTGTTGTGGTGATTTTTATCAAAATCTCAAGCTTATAGTCCCCAAATAAAAAGAAAGGAGAGTGGAGAGCAGGGTGAGAAGTGGGTGAAAAGTAAAATGTAAGTCCTGCTACTTGCATCCGGCAAATTGTACAGGTTGTTGATGTCAGGGCACTAACAAGGAAGCAAATAAGTGGAAGGTCTTTGCTAGATGACGTCTGCACATGTGGAAAACAGCCAAAGCCATGAAGCAAGTTTAATTGAAAGTGAAGACAGCTGAAGGGAAGTGTCTCATACTATAGACACAGTTATTGGTGCTGCAGAGTGATTAGCAAGAGCTGTATATCAAATTAGGATAAGTATCGAGGGAGAAGGGTGACATTAAGATCCATTTAAAAACGACGTAGTTCAGTTTTTCATTAATAATTGGTAATTCACCCTTAGATGCTGCTTCCCCATTAATTTTATGCAAAGACAATTTGGGGTAGGAGACAGCACACACAATTGAGAAGGCAGATTGAATGCATCAGATACACTTGGACAAAGAAATGGTTATTTCCTTTTTGTTTATATGCAATAATTTGTGCAAGTAAGGGACTGGTGAAGAATTGCCTATTTTCTTAGCAACTGATAATAAGATCAAGGCATTTACAGTTTTAGCAGTGCTCTGCCACAGTTAAATACTAAAAAGCTTTTTCAAGACAATCCCCCCACCCACCCCGCCTTTCCCCAGCACAGGGTTTCTGTCTTTCCTGCATGCAAGAAGTAAAACAAAAAAGATGGTGAAGCCACTGGGCTGTGATGAAGAGCACTGGGATTTCTGTCTGGCTCATGATCTTTACTTTTTTGCAACTGTCACTTTCAGATTAATAGCTTCGTAGCCAGTGTTTTCAGCCTTTTTTTTTTTTTTATTGTGAACATCTTATTCACTGTGTTCTGAAAAAGCAGCTTCTGTTTTTTCTAGTACTAGTCTCTGATAAATGTGTAGCTTGTGCTATCTCATCACTTCAAAATCCCATTTTGCTTTTGGGAGGAACAAGTTATTTCTTGTTGCCTTTATTTCATTGCTCTGTGTAGTCCAAGGGTTTCTGGCTTTCTGGTGCAGGGACTGTCCCTGGTCACTTCTGTCCAAGCCACCAGGCTGCTGTACCACCCGTAGGTCTTGGGGGCAGCCAGAAGAGAGACAGATGAGCTGTTCCTGTGAGTTTTGCTGCTGCTGTTCAGAACCCAGCAGGTGGTTGTGGATCTTGAAAGGACTACATTAACTTCACTCCACTTATCCTGGCATTGTCGGGAAAGCAGGAATGCTGCAGATCCAGGGAAGAGATTGCTTGGTCATGTTTCTGAGGTTATCTTTGCAATGCAAAGGACTCAACACTTCAAGCTGAAGCTTGGATTCAGCAGGAATTGATTTTCTGGCTGGGGAAATGTGGATGAACTCACTAAGCTAACGGTTCCTATGAGCAAAGTTCTAATCTGCAGACTTTAGATTTGATTCGGCTCTCAGGAAACAGTTGCTGATTGGGCCTCAGTGATTGTTGCATCTGGCAAAATAGCAAGTTGTGATGCAAGATTGATTGATTCTGGGGTCAGGTTAGTCCAAAAATAGGATTATGGCCTTTTAAAGCTAAAATTTAGTTTGAATTTTAAGAAAAGGGTAGAAGGACTTTCAGACCTTCCATTATGTGTTAGAGCTGTGATGTTTTCCCTAGAGGAATGACTTTACTCCAGTCTTTTGAGGCCTTTCATAAGTTAGTGCCACCTGCCGAGATGATCACTTCTTAATGGCATGCTGGTTTATTGGCAGTTCCTTATGTTTTCAAGATGTGTCTAATTCAGCAGCTCTTAGAATTTGTCAAGTTGAGAGGTATCCAAACCCCCCAAAACTCCAAAGCCTGGCTGTTCTGCTCGTGCAGGAGCATCTACTTTGAGCTTCAGTCATCTGCAAATGACTGTGCTGAGTTTATCTTCTGACTTGAGGCAGCACCTGTGACTTGCAGTTTGTGGCAGACCTTACTATTGCAAGTGCCAGTGGAAAAGGTCTTGTATTATCAAGGCTGGGAAATGAAAGAATGGGAAAACTTTGAAATAAGGGGTGGTAAAGACTTAGCGGATTTGACTGAGTTGTGACTTTTACCCTGTCAAATCTAGTTGGCCTGCACAGAGGCTGTTGCTAGGGTACAACCACAGTGGTCACATCCTATGGAAATGTGGAAGCCCATGTGTGAGATCATCAATATAGTTTGAATAAAATCCCAATACGTGTTGCAGAAAGCTGATTTATGGTATTAGCTTCCAGTTTTATTCTCCCTACTCTAAAGCAAATTGCAAGTACCTGAGAAATGCCTTTCAGTGGTAAACAAAGTAATGAAACATCCCTGTGGCAGTTTGATTTGATTTCGCAGGCTAGTGCTATCTAACTCAATTTCTTTATGAATGTCTGGTTGCATGTTGGCATCGAAAGGGAATGTAATTGGCAGGAGGGAGCTGTGTAAGAGAGATGGAGTTATCTGGGGATTCCCTCTCCCATCAGGCTGCTGCCAGAAGGCAGGGTCCCTCTGTTTGTGCTGGGTACTTATCTGTGTCAAACCTTCCCTCTCTCTTTTTCACTTCCATTTTGTGAGATTAGTTTTGTTCATGTGCAGTCAGAGGAGGAGATTGAGTTGTATCCCCAGCCTCTGCTGCCTTAGATTGCCTACTAGCAGGGGTTTTCTGTCTGGATGTTGCTGGACTGTGCTGTTCCAGTTGCAGGAGTTTAACGCTTTCACTTCTTGCTCTGTTTAGTTTTCAACAAAAGCAAACTCCGTATGGAATAATCATGCAGCAGGCCCCAGATTCACCATTAGTGACCTGTAAAATTGGCAGCACTGGAGATTATTGGCAGGAGACGGTTTCCCTGGGCGCTTCCTGCCTTCTCTTGGAGAGTTAAGTTCAATTAGAGCAATGATACGCACAGCGGGGATTTTGCAAAGAGTCCAGTATTTGGTGGTAGCACTGCCGTATGAAAGGCAAAGAGATATCTTTGGCCTTTTTGTGACCTTAATGCTCCAGCTGCTGCCCTCTTTCTAACCTCTGCTATCTCGGAACTCTCACTAATGTAACCCTCTTTCACCTCTTCTTTTACCTCCTGATGCAACCATATCCCTCAGACATTTTTAGTCTGCATTCTGTGAAGTTGGTCTTCCAAAAAACAAAGTGGAGATTGCGGGATGTGTGGCATTTCCCCATTCCATTCGATTTTTCTTGTTTCTTTCTGGCTTCTTACGTATTGTGGGCTGCCCTCAGATCTCTGTAATCATCTTTCTCTTCACACTTTTGTAATTTGCTTCTACTTTCGAAACTGTTCTGTTTCTGGATGTGGTTTCTTGGCATCCAGGTTCTTTGATTTCAGGAAATCCCACGAAGTTCAGTTCTGTCTCTTTTCTGCCACAGCCTTGTGATGACAGTCTCTCTTATTAGTCCCTTATGTGAAGAACATCATCCTGAAAATAACAATTTCTTTTTCCTTTCTTTATTATAACTTTCAGCTTGCATTCATTGCCCTTATCTGTAGTATCTGTAAGGGCAGCTTGTCCATTAATTCCTTATTCTCTGTGTGGAAGTCTTTCTGGTTTTCAGGGTGTTGAGAGAGACTTGCACAGGAACTTGTCGGAAATACTGACCTTGCAGGTGTGTGTATAAGTATTGTTAAAAGCATGCCTGAAATAGTCTTTCAGGAGAAGACCATCTCTTCTGTTACAGGGCGGATATTAATGGTATTTAGACATACATTGGTAAACGATAGTTTGAGGGATAAACAATCACAGTGCTCATAAGGTGTACTTACATTGGAGGAGAAAAAGACGAACTGTGTGTTTTCATCATGGTATTGTTTGTTCTTGCTTAAGTTCATAGTTAAAACCCAGAAGCTTTGAGTGGTGCTGTAGTTGATGGTCTCCATTTGCTTCTTCCAACTTCTGTGTCTTTCCTTCTGTTTCTGAATCGGTTGTGGAGTTTTGTGCTTAACCTGCTTTCTGGCTGTTAGTATTTGAGAAGAATGTACTCACACGGTGGCCAGCCTAATTAATTACTGTTAATCCCCAAAAATTGGCTGCCAAAAGTTTTGTTGTCCTTGAAGCTTTCATACTGTGCACGCTACTGTAGCATGAGAGCATGAGGAGAGGCTAAGTGTTTCCTGGCAGGTTTCCACAGAGAATCCCTTGGGAAGGCTTGAGGTAAAGAGGAAGAGAGGAAGGATGGATACAAACTTTAAATAGCATTGCTAGTCCTTGCATTGAAATATTAGCACCTTGCTTTTCAGCAGGAATTGTGTTAAAGCGTTTTGTGTAAACTCTGAAATTGTGCCAGCGGCCACATGCCCTGTGTAGGGTAGTTAGACCTGCCTCTGGTAGGAGCTGGCTTTTCACTCAAATGTGGCAGCACGAAACCTAAAACATCTCAAGACAGACTTTTTCCTGACAGTGATTGTACATCTCAGTCAGCTTCATGCCCATAATATATTTGCTTTTGACAATTTGAGATTGTTTTGCTGTGTTTTGTCAGGACCTTTTCCTTGGGCCTCTCTCCCTCCTCTCCTTCCCCAAGAGCTGCTGGAGAAAGTGCAGGGCTGATTTAAGAGTTCCTCCTCACAAGTCATAACAGGAGATAGACTTAAAAAGTGATTGTGGAGGGTGTCTGTTTCCTTTCCTCCTCTTCCTTATCCTCCTCCTGGTATTCTGCTGGGAGTTGCTTGTGAATGCACAGGGGTACCACGGTGGAACTGATATAGACTTCATCTAGTTTAGTTTATCCTCTGCCCAGACAGAAAGATGCATGCCTGAGGCATGTGAGTGCCCTTTCCCCATTCCAAAAAAGATGTGTTGGAGGGAGAGGAACCGAAAATAAATTAAGAAACAGAAATAAACATTTAGGAAGTATTATGTTATCTTAATCCCCACTGCACTGCTAAAATAGAGATGGGTCTGGGAATTTCATGGAGAAATTCCAAAAGTGTTGGACGTTCATATATTCCCGCAGAGCAGGATGATGCAGCTGCCAATATCACAAAATGTGTAGGCTCAGAGTCCCTTCTGGGCTGAAGCAGTAAGGCCTAGAGGATTGATTTCCTGTTGGGAGTGTTGAGGTATTGCACAGGCTTACTGGGGTGTTTGAAGTTACACTGACTGCTTTTTAAGTTTGTGTTAAACTATTAATGTAGTTTTGAAAAAGAGAAAAAAAAAAGATACATTTACAGCTAATGTTTAGGGAAACATTTCTTCAAGACTGGGCAAGGTGCATGATAGCATCTGTAATTTTATGTTCTGTTTTGTTAAGTTTTCATGATGGTAAATGTGTTTGCATAACAAAATGTTTTGGAAAATGACCAAAATTGTACACAACTGATATTACAGAGGGTAAAGTAGGACTAGTTTATGCTTATTTTATGGCTTTGGTTTTTTTTCTTCTACACAATTTGGCATATGCAGTTGCAAATAAATTTTAGGTGTATTGGCTTACATGGAAAAAAGGAAGTTGGCAGAATACTTCTTCCCCCATTTCATGCAGGTTCTTGTCTTTGCCTGAGTTAAGACAGACTTATATTTCCTTGCTTTCTATTCCTTGTAACTCCTACATTCACTACTTGTTTTCTTGTCTTGCAGAACGAGCCTCTGACTTCAGGTTATCATGGATATCCAGCAAGAGACAATCAAGTAAGTGTCTGATTGCAGTAAATGCGTGTGTCTGTGCGTCTCTGTACACTTAGGGATGTTTTGTCTGACAGCTTCCTGGCCGTCATGTTATGGAGTGGAAATAGTTTTGTTCTATTGTGGATTGTTTGTGGAGACATATGTGATTAATTGAATGGGTTTTTATGGCTTCTAGCAGTATGTGGCAAGGTGCCTGGTAAGGGGTTAAATATCATCCACATTACCAACAGCTCAGGAAATTCTTGATTCTTAAAAATGTCACAGCTTAGAATCTCTGTCCTAAGCTTGCACTGTATCTCCTCAGTGTTAATGAATGTAGATGTTCAGTGCCAGTACATGCTTGGCCCTGTTTTATACTTATTGCTGTAATTCTGGCATCTGGGGAGCAAAACAACACTGAGTTTTTGTGAGAGTCTGCTTTGCTGGTGGAGTAGGGAATGACACGTCCTGTTGCGTTGTTTCTAATATGTGTGAACTTGTCTTGCATTCCTTTCAAGTCCTGCAGGGCCCCTGCCCCTTGCTCTTATTCAGGATGCTCTCCTTCTACAGCAGTAAAAATTACACTCTTCAGTGCACTGCATCTGTAAGCATTCTCTTGCCTCCTGACAGAAGACAGAGAAATCCCAGCTGCTGAATTTGCGCGATAGAAGGAGGAGGTGCTTTGGAACAAATGAAATTTAATGGTTGTAAGATACAACTGTCACACATTAAATCTCCCTTCTTAGAATGAAGTTTTTTTCAGTGTTCTGCAGTGCTACCGCAAAGCAGAGTATGAACCAGTGTAGCAGGAAATTAATATGCACGGAAAATCAATAATGCAGCACATTTCAGTAATGAGCAAATAACAAAACCATAATCAAATTTTTTAATACTCTCAGGTACTGCTATATAAAGAAAGCGATTTTCATCATCTCTTGATGAGATCTGGGTATATGTAATAACAGCTTAATGGGAGATGTTTTTATGAAGGAAGTGCAGCATAGTGCAGCCTCAGCAACCGAAGAGCTCAAATCTTTGGTGCTTGGTACATGTGTATGAGTTTCCATATAGGAGGAAGTTATTCAGAATGTCTTCTGGGATATATTAAAGTGCTAACTAGCACAAATAAATACTACGCACTGGGATGCTGTTGAAGTTGTGTTCCTACTCTGTCCAGGCTAAGGTGAGGTAATCTAGGTTGAGAGGCAGAGCCAGTCTCATATCCTTAAGTGGTTCATATCTGCTTTTGGCTTTCCCATTCTGGTAGCACCTTCTGTACCCGATTTTGGTGCTTCACTTTACCTACCCATTTAGGGGTGTTTTATGGTGTTTTGATACCTACCAGCACATCCCACTTCACAGGCTTCCTCTTTCTCATCCTGTAAGAACGCTTCTGATTTGAAAGTACAGAAGTGCTATTGCTGGCAGGTTGCCAGAGCAGCATAGATGGGCATGGGAAGCTGTACTACAGCCAGGACATAAAATGAGAATTATAGCCTGGGCAGCCCTGGGGAGCTCTATATGGGTGAGCACAGGGAGTAATGAATGCTAGCAAGTGGGTGTATGTATTTCAGATGGCAGATAGCTTTATGGAATTTTCTTGGAGGACAAACAGCTGCAGTTTAACTTGTGTGTTTTCATTTAGCAAAGACTTGTAAAAATTTTTTTTGGCTGCTTTTTCTTTGTTTTGTTTTTTTTTCTTCCTTTTCTCTACACCATTTTGATCTGTAGTAAGTGTTTGTCCATCTGTCTTGCTGTGTCCCTGAAGCAGCTTAAATTCAGATCTGGTTTTCACTTAATGAGGTTTCAAGGCTTTTAGCTAATCTGATTGCAAGCCTCTAACTTGATAGCAGCAGAAAAAGAAGTCTTCTGTTGCCACAGGCTGGGGCTGGTGTGGGAGAATCAGCAATGGCTGATCCATCACCTGCCTTTTTGCACTGGGAAAAGAGGAAGTGGTATGGGATTATGTGTAGGGGTCCTTACCCTGTAACAAAGTAATTATGAGATACAGGAGCAATTGTGTTTGATTTCCTCTAATTAGGAGCTGAATTTGAGCTGGTGAGGGTAAGTCAGTGTATCGTGCTCTTCCCTATTGCACTTCTTTACTGTAAGTGCTTGTACTGTGTTTTTTTCCCCCTCAGTGTTTTCTTAAGGAGAAGTAGCAAAGCAGAGCTTATTTTTAGGGCTTTTCATCCTGTGACCACAGTAGTTAAATTCTGACTTGCCTTTTCTTTCACTTTATGTAGCATCCTACTCCTTCACTTGTTTGAATGCCTTTTTCGTTCCTTCAGGCTCTGAATGCCGTTAATTGCTGGCTGCAAACCTTTCACTGTGCTGTTTTTACACCCTCTAGTGGTTAAATCACACCCAGATGTTCCAGATTATTGGAGTTTTTCTTCCTGCCAGTGGAAATATGTGATTGGTTTGCGTCCTCACTTTGGCCGCTTGGGAATGCTTAGGTCTCCAGAACGGAATTTATTTTGTATCCTTTCCCAAGTATTTAAGCATTCTGTTGTCATCATGCATGGGCAGCAGTACTGAAACAAAGGAGATGGGGTTCATGTTGAGGCTCTTTCTCTCAGAATTCTAGTGTTGTGTGGTTGCTTTATGATAACCCAAAGCTCTGGGTGGTTGTGCAGCCTCCTTGTTCCTCACCTGCCCTGCCAGAGTGCTGGCTTGCTGGACTTTTTGTCACGATAGGACCTGGGGAGCATGTGTGCTAAATCATTATTGTGTAGGTTTGCCTAAAAAGAGGCTTTCTGTTGCCGAAGTGTTGCACTACGTGATCTATGTTACAGTCATGTAAGGAGCTGAAGAGCTCTCTGGGACTGTTCTCAAGAATTCAGGGTTTGCTCTGTGGGTGTCTAACGCACATTCAGGAATGGCAGGATGCTCTTCTTTTCCCAGAGCTAGGCTGATGGCAGGGACAAAGCCCATGACAAAGGGAAAAGGAGGGAACATTGGTGTAACATAGTGTAACATTGCTAACTGAGATGAGAACCAGGTCTCTGGGTGAGGAGAGCTTATTCCCTGGGGACTATTCAGTTTTTCATCCCTCTGTTAGGTCTGCCAACCAAATGATATTTCTTTTTTTGTAATGCAAGCGCCTGCCTAAAATGCAGTGAACCAAGACTTCCCTGCTTCATTTCCCAAGCTGTGACAAACAGCTCTGAGGTACTTTGAGTTGGTCTCAACGTGGAAAATGACTGGTACAGCTACACTGATACAGCTTTTACATACAGACAAACTCATCAAGAATACATATTCTGCTTCCAGAAGGCTGTTCCATGCTGACTGTGCCAGCTCATTTTGTATATAGCCAAGGCCTATATCATATTGCTCTAGTGCTTTTCATGTCCAAATGTATTACACATGATATCTGAGATTTGTTAGAGTGCTGAATACTGGCACTTCTGTGGCAGAATTTGGCAGCTGCACAGAATAATTTTCTTCCCCAACAGGAAGCAAAATGAGCAAGAACACCTTGTTTAGCTGCCACTGAAGGGAAGAGAGGATGAGAAAGAGTTTATGGAAGCAGGAGGTAATTGCACACACCAGAACTGGGTCAGGATGTTAGAGCTATTATACCTCTTCTGTTACGGAAAGTGATCCTCAGCTATCACAACGGGTTAGGATACTGGTTTGAAGCCTCTTTTAAAAGCTTGTACTTCTGTGAGTACAATTCTTAAATCAAACTGGGCCGTTGGCTTGGTGCTAATGTGGTGGAAACATCGTTACCAGTCACAAGTGACACTTCCTTCAACAGCTTAATTTTGGTGGCTGGTTTTCCATCTGAGCACTCACCAGGTCTGACCTGTTGTTCCCCTGTATGTAGATGAGGCTGCAGCCCAAGGTAGTTGGTGCCTATGGCAACTGCTAGGAACAGCTTTATCAGTATCCTCTCAGTTTTGAGTTCAAGCTTAAGGTGAAATGCTGTTAAATCCTCTCCAATTGTCAGCCTCTTCCCCTGGGTCTTTACTCGCTGCTCTGGAATATCTGACGGGGCATCGCAGGCTCCAGGCGGATGTGTGCGCTGCCTTCCCTGGGGCCACAAGCTGGTGAGGGGGAGCTGAACAGCAGTGGTGGCAGCCTGTGAGAACAGGAAGCCTCCCCGTTGCTTTTTTCCTCCTTATTTGTTTTCTTTGCCCAGTCCCTCCTGATGTGGGGAGTTTGGCAAGGAAGCCCTTCATCCTGAGATGTGAAGGGTGTGTGAGAGCTCCCATGGGGAGGCAGGACAGCAGGACACCGGGCCTCTTGTTGGAGCTGGCTGCACAGAGGCACTGCTGTTCCCATTGGTGGTCTCTTGGCAGCAAGCAGCAGGGATCTAGGCACAGAGTTCAGAGGGGGAAGGAAACCTGTCCTCTCTCATCTGTGTGGTCTGAGACTCCTTCACCTCACTTCTTCTTTTCCATTATGTGGATGAAGTGTGAATTTGGGGATATTGCCACAACTTGATTAGCAGCTAAGTGGCCCAGCATTGATTAGGATATCCACCCAAAACATCTCTTGATTTAGTACCAACAGACTTGAGATACTCTTTGCAAATAAAAAATGTCATCCTGGAGGAAAATGGTTTGGTCACTTGTTTGTTTTCATTTCTACCGTGATAGCACCAACCACAGTCTCTCCAGTGCCCTGCTTGGTCAGTTTTGTAACAAAGACTTCCTGTCTCAAAGTTCAAATCTAAGTAGTCTTGCTGAAAAGTTTTAGCGTTGAATTTGCTTTCCGCCTAGTAACTGACCATGAAAATAAACCCGCCAGTGTGTATGTTACATGGCTCCGTAACCCGTGAGCTGGTGGCAGTGGAAGTGTTAACCTATTCAGGAGCTAGAAAGGAGCATGGTTTGTGTGGTTTTGGGTTGTTTGTTGCTTACACTCTTTGTTTGAAAAGTGTATTTAATACAAGTTCTGAAACTCAGGGACAGAGAGAGGTTCTAGAGAGGCTCAAATAAAGTTTTAACACCTTACTCTGTGAGTAAATAGCCAGGACAAAGATCAGGAAGCTTCTGAGATCCTCCATATAAAATGGAGAAAACCAGGCTCGGTGTTCCTGGTACTTTTGAGAAGTCCCTCGGCTTGAAAGCAATCAACCTAAAATTTGGGATAGGACCAAGCTAATGAGGGGAAACTGCTCTAAGCACTTTCCTTATGTTTAAAATTAGGTGGATTAGGATAAATCTGCCAAATCTGCTGCATTCTGGCTCCTACAGTCTCTCTTCAGGCAAGCAATGGAATATTTCCACACTGTACTAGACAGGACTGTAGGGATATTCTATTACTGACCTAACAGCAGTGTCCCGTAGAAAATAATGAGCTTCATTTCAGAGAATGTAGTCTGGGCAAAAATGTCCAATGTGTTCAGGAGGTGAGAAGCATCTGTGAGGCAGCTGCACACAAAGGGGTTCAAGAGTGTGTAGTGGGAGAACTGCTGGGATGTTACTGCTTCACGAAGCTGTGAAGAGTTTGGGCCGGTTCAGATGTGCTTATGGAAAGCCATTTAACACTGCAGGAGGGAAGGAACTTGACAAGTCCTTTACCAGATTGCATCCCGTGCTGCTTAAAACTCTCAGTACATTCAGAAGGTAAAAACGTGTTGAGAGAGTAAAGAGAGTTAAGTCAAAACAATGTAAATTGTGATATGTGAGAAGGAAAATAGAGAGCAGAATGTTTAGCTAAAAACTGAAGGAGGAGTTGGTTACAGACTGAAGTTTAAACAATTAAGGATGAGTTGGAAAAGTAAGATCCACTGAGACTAATCTAGTGATACATCTCCCCTGAATCCAGAACTGTCTTGGTCAGGCACTTGCTAGATCATGTGAAGCATGAAGAAGTGGTTCCTTGTTTTCTCAAACCCAGACTATATCCCTAAGAAGTTGCAGGAAAGATACAATAAGTGAGATTTTAAAAAGTTGTGAAACATACATTACCAATTAGCTTAGTTTGTTATAAACCTCCTTTCTGAAATTTCACTCTGAACCAAGTCCCTGTTATGTGGCTTATATTGGCCATATTCCCCCAAGTCTCTCCTTTCCTTTGTTTAGCTGATTTCCTAGCATCAAACCCCTTAAATAATACAGGAAGCACGATGTCTTGCAGTTGACACGAGTCTTGCAAATAGATCACTCTGGCTGTATATTTTTTTCCCTTCTCCCTCATGTCTGCTGCCTTTGTAATCTCTGAATACAAGGCACAGAATCCTTTCCTTATAGAGCCCTGAATACCTTCCATAAACATATCCAGCCAACTCCATGCCAATGCATGCCTTTCTCGTAATCAATAACAAGAGATAATAAGTAACCACGTGGAAGAAAGTTCTAAGTGAAGGAATAGTTAAGGAGTGCACCTAATTCAGATACATAGGAAGACTTCCTCACAGTAAGCTCCTTAAGTCCTATAAACAGCTTCTCAAGGGAAGTAACAAATACCTTGCTGATGAATAGTCTGGCCAAGGCTCTGGGGTTGTAAGGCGTTGGCAGGAAATGGGCTCGGATGATGTAATACAAATTCTTTTCATGTTTTAGTCCTCTGATTCAAGCAATTTCTCATCTCTGCTTAGGGTTAAGGAGAGGAGATGTGAGTCATCCTTGGGAGAGTACCAGGAGACCACTTTTTCTCCTGTGATGACCATATGAGTGTTACTCCATGTTGATATTGGAGATTCCCAAGCCCCTCAGTTCCTTTGGTGAGAGGGACAGCATCCTGTTTCGATTTTCCCTTCTGAATGATTATGCTGGAGTGTGGCATGTGTGTTAGAAGTAGTCTGCAAAAGGATCAGTTGTAGGACTAAAACCAAATGATGCAGAGAAAACGGCCTGTTGATAGCCATGATATCCTATTGAGGGCATGAAAGCAGCTATTCTGGGTCAGACAGAAGGTCCCTGCCTTCCAGTGTTCTGGCTTTGACAGTGTCTAATAGCAAGTACTTAAAGCAGAGGGAGCAGCGCCAAGATTCGGTGATACTTCCCCTCTTCTGTGCTCTTGAAGCAATCCTGTGGCTTTGGGATTTCCTGGCTATAGATTTTTATTCTTTTTTAAAGTCACCTGTGATAGATTTTTTTCTTTATTGAATTTCTCTAAATGGTTTCTGAGCCGGTCTAAACCTTTGGCATCCACAGCATCCTGTGGCAACAAGTCCCTTCTTTAGGTGTGTTTTATGAGGGAAAAGTTCTGTGCATCACTAACTTGAAACTGAGGTGGTTTTAAATCTCTTGGCTGAGGGGGACTTGGGGTCCTCAGCTTGCACAGCTGCACTGTCACTGTGTGGGTTGAGGGTTTTCATCGTAACTGGAAGAAAAAAACCCCACAAAACCAAAACAAAGGAAAGAAAACTGAAACAGCTTATGTGATATATATATATATATA
>VWPU01005540.1:0-20372 GCA_013398955.1 Callaeas wilsoni
CCAGGAGACAGCATCTGTTCTCCTGCCACCTGAACTCGGGGCTGGCAGAGGGGGAGCACAGACACGCAGCCATCCATCCGCACTCACCCTGCTCCTGGCCTTGATGCGCTTGTAAACGAAGTCAGGGAAGGGTTTCCTGGGGATGTACCTCCCAGAGCCCTCGGTGACGTGCAGGTTCCCGTCCTCCAGCACAATCTTGCCCTGGCTGATCACCACCAGGGGAGACCCACGGCACTCCATGCCCTCGAAGATGTTGTACTCCAGAGACTGCAGTGAGCAAAAGCAGCACATAAGGCAAACATATTCACCCAGCGGAGCCTGCTGGGCTTTAATTAGCAATCACCGGCCATGCTAATTGCCAAAATTTTAAGCACAGATGGAAGTAAACTCAACAGTGTTTACCTGAGCTGTATTTGCTGTGGTTTAATAAAGGCTGCTCTTAATTATCAGTCTAAGTTCAGGGGTTTATTAATGCGAAATTTCCCTTGAAATAAGGTTCATAAAGAATCCAAGAATGGTTGGGGCTGTGAGGGACCTTAAAGTTCATCCCATTCCCACCCCCTGCCGCGGGCTGGGACACCTTCCACTAGACCTGGCTGCTCCAAGCCCTGTCCAACCTGGCCTTGGACACTTCCAGGGATGGAGCAGCCCCAGCTTCTCTGAGCAAGAGGAAAAACAGTTTCAAATGAGAATATCTCAGAGCTTCCCTGTTTAAATACATTTAGGCACCTAGTTCTGCTGAGCTGGGGGCAGATTCAGGAGCCTCAGAAAGCTTTATGTGAGTTTCCTACTAAAAGAAAAATCTGTATTTCAAACCAGTGTTTTGGTTGATGGGTCAGGGACCAGGACAATCTTGTTTTACTCTAATGGGATTGCTCATCCTCAATTAACAGGATTGGAAACATCACACCGTGGAAAAACGGCAAGTTTGAAAAGAATCACTGCAAATGTGAAACACCCTGGAACGAGACGCACTGCAACCATGTTATTTGGGGACTGTTACTCTAGTGACCATCTCTGAGTCAAATGTAGGTCTTTTTTACCGAGTTAATGATGGAGTTTGCCCTTGATGTGTGTTATAAGTATGGGCAGGCCTGAGTGCAGATTTGCAATTAGCCAGGCCAGTGGTTAAACCGAGTCTGAACTGGGTCCAGCCTGAAAAAACTGTGGTGGCAAAGGAGGAGGCTGGATCAGGAGCTTATGGATTAGGCTGCTTCCAAGAACACCAGCACCTCCCTCTCCAGCTCCTGATGTTTCCTTGCCAGAGAGTGGCAAGAGCAGTGTGAATTCTTGGAAAATATCTGCAAGTTGCTCGAACATTTCAAGAAGTAACAATCATCCAAGGCCACATAATCAGAGGGTGTCCCTGTGCCTGACTGTCGAGGGGCCTTTTGTCCTTTGGTTTTCTGCCTGGCCAAACCAGGATGCCTGGACTCCAAGAGCATCACTTCTACGAGTTTCTCCTTTAACACAGGGCACTGTGCAGTGTGAGACCCGCAAAAACACAGAATTTCAGAACCATTAAGGTTGGAAAAGAGCTCCAAGGTCACTGAGCCCAAGGTGTGCCCGATTCCCACCTTGTCACGGGCCCAGAGCTCTGAGTGCCATGTCCAGGCCGCCTTCTTTGGACACCTCCAGGGATGGGGACTCCAAACCTCCCTGGGCAGCCCCCTCCAAGATTCACCCTAAACCTCTCAGACCCTTCAGGTGTGATGCCAAGTACAACAGGCGAAGTGATGAGGGGAGGAGGTCAGAGATGTATTTGTACAAGCTGTGATTGCTCAGCCTTTCAAACTCTTGGGAACGAGTGCCCTTCATCCTCCACGCTCTTGGTACAGCTTAAGGGTGCAGCCTTTGGCCACAGCTGAGTGCTGAGGCCTCTTCCACAGTGTCAGGGTTTCGGGGGATCTGCAGTTCTCAGCAGAAAAAAATACTCCTGAATGGAGCTGGTTCTCCTTGGCCCTGTCCAGATCCATGGCAAAATCACGGAGCCAATCCTGACTGCACTGGGGCATATCCACAAAAGAGAAAGTCTGTGACTTCTGTGTCAGGAAATGGAAAGAGCCCAGTTCATTTCCTAAAGGCAACAGCCATTAAACAGCAATGACTTTCAAGCACTCCACCCAAACTGCTTCCAGCTCTCTGAGCCATTCATAAGCACAAGCCCAGGTTCAGACCATGGAATCTCGCACCCAAAAGCAGTGAGTCCCTGGGCTCCCTCTTCTTAAGGCATTCCTCTCCAGACTGGAAGGAGTCTGGAAGCACCTCTAAGGTGACTGAAGTGACCAGACTCCTGAAATTCCTCTGTCAGAAGCCTAAGCAGAGGCAGGATGAAGCCAGGCCATCTGTGACCAATTCTGGCAAAGAGTTAAGTCACAGGGAAGTGAACCAAACCTTTTCAAAAGCAAGATTCTTTGTCAATGTGCCCAGGGATCCAAGTGTTGAACAAAATTTTGCTCCTTCAGCTCCAGAGTGAATGAAAGCATTCATGGGAAAAAAGAACAAGCAGTTTTTTCCAGGGAAAGATTCCATAGGTTCATGGCCAGCAGCGAAACAAGTTGTCAACAAATGCAAACAGTGGCTGCTTTCTCTGAGGCAGGGCTCAAATGTCACGGGGAGACTCCAAGCAGCCCCCTGCACTGGGACCTTTCTGCAGATTCCCACAGGCTGGGACAGCGTGGTCACAGCCAGGTGTAAGGCATGGGACCCAGCCAAAGTGTCCCTAGGAGTGCCACCACAAAGCTGCAGAAGAGCTCACTGCTTGGTTTGGGTACTGCCCTGTGCCAGCTAACGTAGGGATGACCACCAGGAAAATGCTGATCCACACACACGTGCCAGATCAGGAGGTGGTGTAAATCCACTCAGATCCTGGCTCTGGGCCAGATTTCCAGAAAAAGTGTCCACGAGCTGATAAGGCTTCAGTGAACAGGGGCAGTTCCCATTCCCACCACTGGCAAGCCTGGATGTCATAAACAACACATTGTCCTAAGAGGCCTTTGGATATTCCAGAGGATTTAAAGAGCTTTCTGTGTGCTCAGATCCAAGCACCCAACACTCAGGAAGAGCAGACACGCTCCCTGCTCCGGGAGGAATCCACATGACTTCAGATGGACTCATCCTGCTCACACAGCTGAGCTCCAGAGTGAGACCAGAGAGGGCTCCAGGCACAGGGAAAATGAGCCCTGAGCTGTCACAAGGTCCCGCTGCTGGCAGCACAGCCTGGCACCGAGGAAGAGAGGGGAAAGGAAGTAGGGAATGGTAGGGAACATCCTTACTATGTTGTGAGTCTTGGCAGAGATTGTCTTGACGCTGTCGGGATCCCAGATGACCAGGTCGGCATCGGAGCCCACGGCGATGCGGCCCTTCCGCGGGTACAGGTTGAAGATTTTGGCCGCGTTTGTGCTGGTCACAGCCACAAACTGGTTCTCGTCCATCTTGCCAGTCACCTGAGGGGACGCCACAGGAGTCACTGCACGAGCCAGCAAAGAGCTGGCAGCACAGCAGATTCCCAAGGATCTCCACGGGGGTAAAAACCCCGAGTGGAAGGACCACGACAAGGAAATAACACATTCCTGCAGCTCCTTCTCCTCTGAATGTCCAGCTGAAACCTAAACCCATGAGAGGTGTGACCTACCACAGCCTTATCCCAGATGATGGACATCCTCTCCTCGGTGCCATTGGTTCCTTCAGGGATCAGGGTGAAGTTGTCCTTCCCAACAGCTTTCTGAGCAGTGTTGAAGGTGCAGTGGGCACTGCCAGTCACTTGGAGGTCTCCACTGGGAAAAAAACCAAAAGGTATTTAAGGTATTTTATTATCACAGGTTTGCTCCTGAAGGTAAAACAGCTTTTTGCCTGCTGGCAGCAACATCCCTGATTTTATCACCCATTTTCTCACGATGAATCACACGTTGTTTGAACACAGAGAACTCTACTCACCATGACAGTAGCGAGTTGAGAAAATCAGGAGTGGTCGGGTCAGGACTCAGTGGTGGGGATGTAACAAAAGCTGCTGCCTTTGCCCAGTTCTTGCTCCAGTAATGGGATCCATCGGTGCCCAGGCTGGCTGTGATGGGCTCTCCATACACCACGGTGCCTGTGGGACAGGGACACACACAAACCCTCCGTGAGCACCGAGGAACGTGCGCTCTCAGCCCGGCTTCCAGGCAGAAAGCATCCTCCTGGGAAAGGACACCAAGGACGGGTGCTCTCAGCCCGGCTTCCCGGCAGAAAGCAACCTCCTGGGAAAGGACACCAAGGACGGGTGCTCTCAGCCCGGCTTCCCGGCAGAAAGCAACCTCCTGGGAAAGGACACCAAGGACGGGTGCTCTCAGCCCGGCTTCCCGGCAGAAAGCAACCTCCTGGGAAAGGACACCAAGGACGTGTGCTCTCAGCCTGGCTTCCTGGCAGAAAGCATCCTCCTGGGAAAGGACACCAAGGAACGTGTGCTCTCAGCCTGGCTTCCTGGCAGAAAGCATCCTCCTGGGAAAGGACACCAAGGACGTGTGCTCTCAGCCCGGCTTCCTGGCAGAAAGCATCCTCCTGGGAAAGGACACATGCTGCAGGGCTGCCTGGTGCTTCCTCTGAAGCATGAAATAAAGATACTGCTACTGACCAGAGCTGGGAGCAGCAAAATGTGCACAATCCTTTACACAACTGCAGAGGTTGGCACTGATTAACTGTCCTTGAAATGGTTACTGTAAAGTTTCATTTTATTGTTTATATTCATTTTGCTGTTTATTTATCCTGGGCCGAGAATTTTGTGGAAGAGGCTGAGGGCAATTGTAACGGTGTGAGGAGATTCAGTCTGATCTAGAAGAGATGTGCGAGAAAAAGAATTTAAAAAAGAGGCCTGCAATGTTTTTATAAATGAGTATGAATTAAAGACCTTCTAACAAGGCCAGGTTTCTTGGAGCAGAGTCTATGCATAGACCAGGTGAGAGAAAACTCCTACCAGGAAAGTTTTTCTGCATACAGAGGAAGCCCATCAGAGGGGAAATATCCCTGGCTCCCCTGGTTCACAAACGCAGCTCAGGGGAACTCTGGGATCCCCCCAAGGCACACAGCGGGTCTGTGGCAGAGCTGGGAAATGGAACTGCATCTCCTGACTCTGTCCAGTGGGCTCCCCAGCAGCGCATCCTTCCTCCTCATGCACGAGTTTGGAACCACATGAAGGAACAGCAGATCCTCAAGGCCAGGATTCTCTGCAAGCTGGAATGCACCAGCACCATCTGCACACCAAGCAGATGCTGCAGCTTCAAAGGCAGCACAAGCTGGCACTCCCAGGGATCTGCTCACCAAACGCAGCCTCGCCAAAATCTGCTGTGTCCACCCACCTGCCTCCCCAGCCCAGGCACGTCGTGGGCTTGGATCTGCCCACATGGGGGCAGCTGAGATGCCAACCCTAAATGCTTCAGTCAGGAAAGAGGGGCAGAGGGACAACCAGAGCTGCTCAGCAGGGTCTCACAACTCATCACGCAGAGTGAAAAGACAGAGTATTTCTTTCAGCATATTGCCAGAGCTGCTGCTGAGTCTCTGGGGTCTCAAGACAGCTGGGAAGGAACCCAGGACGATATTAACTGGCTCCATGCTGCTCCCAGGACCCTGCTGACACAGAAGGTGCAGGAACTGCCTTTGCCAGACGGTTTCCAGGAGCAGAGCAAGAGGCTCCCTGGCATCACTGGCCACAAACAGGGTTCTGAAATCAAAACAAGGCCAAACACATGCTGGGTATTTACGGGAGGCCTCTTGTGGCCCAGAGCACTGGGGGTATTGTTCTGCAGGGAGTGATGTTTTCGGGCCCCAGATCTGCCAGCGACAGTCTGCAGGGAATCTCCTCCACACAAAAGCCACTGGGAACATCTGGCTTTAAATAACGTCCGCACTTTTCCATTCAGCAAATCAATCCTGGCTTGTTTTCGCCTTGGATAGTCTTCGGTTATGCTTCCTCTGTTGTTTGGGAAGGCAAGCCCAGTGTGTGTGGCCCTCCTGGGTTATTGCACAGCATTTAACTTGAGTTATTTGAATAAAGGAACAAAGGATGTGGCGCCATTTATATCCCAAATTCTCCTTGTGAGGAGAAAACGCATTTTGAATGCAAACTGTGTGCTCAGGATCACTCAGGAGGCTGAGTGAAGCGAGCCCTGTGGATCGTTCATCTGGGACAATCTCAGCACCTTCTGCAGGCAGGGTGACATCCACCCAAGCCAAGCTGTGTTTTATGGCTTTCTGTGATCCAAGTGTGTGGTCCCTCATCCCAGCGCCCCGCTCCTCTTCCAGCTGGTGGTCTTGGGACACTGAGAGTAGCAAGAAGGTGTTTCTGTTGATGCTCCGCCTTCGTGGGGCACATGCCTTCCATATTTTATCTGGAAAAGGGAAGGGAGGCTGCCCTGGCTCTCAGGATACAGCAGCACCACGACATCAAGTTCTTTCCTGGGGGGATGCAAGGTGCAGCCACATTGCTGGGTCAGTGCATCTTCCTTGGGATGATTCCCTGTGGTGGAGCTGGGAGAGCAGGGTTTATCCCAGACGGTTTGAGCTGCTTCCATGAACAGCCTTGAAAATCAGTCCTCCTCACCAACTCCTTTAACAGCAATCATGGGACCAAAATACTCCTCAGCCGATGCACAAACACCAATCTGTTTGCTGGAAATCAGCTCTCTTCACACCAAACACCCAGATGGAAAGTGATGTCATTTGTATACCCATCCAAGGCTTATTTAGGCTGCAGAAAATGAAATCCAAGCCTTGTGAGGAAAGAAGGAGGTAAACCATCCCTCCTGGTTACTCACCCATCCTGAGCAGCTTTAAATAGAAGTGAAGGCTTTAGTCACAGGATAAAGCAGCAGACAGCACTCACTCTGTGGGCAATCCTGACTCCTTGGAGGGCCAGGCAGCAGGGGCAGGGCTCGGGGGAAGCTCCTGCATCCCTCAGAGCAGCTCAGCCCCCTCACAAGCCTCAGTCAGAGAGGAGAGACACAGGCAGCAGCACCCACAGCAGGTCTGAGTCTTGCTTCTTGCAGCATCCTCGAGCAGAGTTAGCAGAGGCAGTCGCAATTCCCAAACCTAACCCAGCCTGCTGATCCCAATCCCTGCACGGATGCCAGGCCATGAGTTACAGCACACGGAGAGCATCTATTCCACAAGAAGCACAGCAGGCAGCTGGACTGGTGGCCTCTGGCTACTCCAGCTAAATACAACACGGCTCGTGAGTGAGGAACTCTGTCAGGAATTTCTGCTGACCCCAGGAAGCTCAGCAGGAAGCACCAGGGGAAAACCACAGCAGCTGGAAGGAGGGAGGACCCAGCTGCCGTCTCCAGGGGGATTCACGGATTCACTACATGGAGAGAGCATGGAATGACTCTGTGATGTCAGGAAGGCACATGCCTCGCTGGGGAGGATGAGTGTGAAGAGACAAGCTCAGGACAGAGCAGAACAAGCAGCTCCTGGCTCCGACACAGCCACTGAATCCTTGTCTGTGGGACATGAGGCAGAAGGAGCTGCTTGGGACCTTTTTAAAAAGAACCTGGACAATAACACTAGAAAAAGAAACCTTTCCTGTAGGGATGAAGCTGATGTTGGCAGGAGCTGAAGTGCATGAGCTAAGGAGGAAATAACTTACCCTTTTTCCTGGCTTGAGCAATGACATCAGCAGCACTTTTGCTCATCACCTTGGTGATGTACAGGGGGCAGTTGGTCTGGTTGGCAATGGTTATTGCCCGGTTCACAGCCTCTGCCTCCACCTGAGGAACAGAGGCAGCAGCAGGTCAGGGACACCCCACAGCAGCCCAGTCACCCTCAGAAGTCACAGACCCTGCTCTCCCAGAAAACAGGGAGTGACGAGGCATTTCACATCTCCGAGCCTGACAAGGCACCGTGTAATCACAGCAATTAAGTGACATCAAGCTGCAGTCCCCTCTCATTACCACCTTTTCTCCCGGGCTGCTTCAGAGCCTCTCTGCCTGAACTACAACACTCCAAGTGCTCAGGGTCAGAATGATTAAGTCCCTTCTTTAACCTAGACAAAAATAAGCAACTAAATGTTGACTCAACAAAACTGCTCCTGCTCCAGCCCACGCAGAAGGGAGATGCTGCACCACATACTCTGGTAAGCCACATTTGCAAACGAGCCTCCGAAATTGTACCCTCCACTACAGTCTCTGGCTTGGGATCTGACAGAGTGTGAACCACCCCATAAATCAGTTGCTCTTCCTTGCATGTGTACAGAGAATTAACCTCAGCCAAGCTGAGGGTCAGGCTGTAAATGCAGCCTCAGGATGACGGGCGTCACTCTGATTTTCCGGATCACACGTCCTCCCCAAAGGATCCAGGTGACAGACTGGATGCTCACAGTGCTGCCTGCAATGCCACAGACATTTTCCAAGCAAGCAACAGAGGAAACAAACCCAGAGCAATACCCCAGCAGATTCCCCAGTGCAAGAGGCTCCCAGAACCTCTCCCATGGGCTCTGGTGGGGCTGGCACACACCCAGCACTTGTGAAAATCTGCTCTGCAGTGACGGGTCACAGCCCAAGTGCCACAAATCATCAGCACCCATCCCAGAATACATTGCCCAGACAGGTTGTGTTTCATCCCTGGAAGTGTCCAGGGCAAGGTTGGACGGGGCTTGGAGCACCCTGGAATAGTGGGAGGTGTCCCTGCTCATGGCAGGGGTGGCACTGAGGGGGCTTTGAGGTCCCTTCCAGCCCACACCACTCTGGGATTCTGTGACTGCTGGCTCTCAGCAGTCTCTGCTTTCCTCCTCTGTGCTTGGAGGAAAAGAACCAGCTGGAAAAGAACCACCAGCTTAGGGAACTGTGGCCAGGCTGATGCCCACGTGTCCTGAACAGCTCTGCTCATGCCAGTGAAGGGGCACTTGCCCCCATGCCCTGTTTGCAGCCAGAATGCTCCAGGAGAACAACTCTGACAGCAAGCCAGCCCCCCAGAGCCAGCAGGGCGGTCTCTGGGGCCAAAAAAGGGCTCACAGCCCCAGCCAGGGGATGCTCACAAGGGGTATTTTATGGCCCAGCTGCCCCAGGCAAATGGGAAAGGCTGTGAGGGAGGGGTTTGTTCCGGGGTGTTGGACCTAAAGCATCACAGCCAGCAGCGCTAAAGGGGGCTGAAAGAAGAGCCAAGAACAGCCCAGCTGTCCCTTCTGAGAGACAAGGGGAAGACTCAGACAGGTGAGAACTTCCAGGCCGTGGGCTCCCTCTGCAAACTCCCCACTGGAGCCGGTCTGTGCCCGGCTCTGCCTCTGCAGCACCTGGGAGCCACACTTCCACTCCGTGCCTCAGTTTCCCTGCAGACAAAGTAGGGATAAACCAACACACACCCCCAGACTTTTGGGCAGAAGGCATCTGAGAAACTGTGAAGCAGCAGGAGAATATTTTCTGAACAAGGCTGCTGAATTCCTGCCTTGAGCCCTGATGCTATGGTGACAGGCACATAACAATAACCCAACAAGTAGTCCAAAGGGGAATGTTTGCAATTACCAGGATGCATCAGAAGCCCTAGTACAGCAGTTCTCTTGGAAAAAAAACCAAACCAAAACAAAACAAAAGACAGACGTTTCCTGGAGCACTCGGACTGCTTGTGCTTCCAGCGTTTTTGTGGCTGAAATAAAACCAAAAAATGATGGATCGCTCCGAAAAGTCATCACAGAATGCACTGAGCTGTGAGGGTGAGAGTTTTCCAGAAAGGGATGGGTGAGGCTGGGATGGGGCTGTCTTAACTCAGGCCCTGTTTTCTGGCTGGAATCATGTGCTGAGCACTGTCACCATCGCTCAGCCCAGGTGACAGAGGCGAGCAGAGCTAAACCCCTGAGCCAGCAGTGAAACTTAAGCCTCAATTTGAGCCTCCTGCCAGCGTGAGAATTCAGATGTGTGCACTCCGAGACACAAATGCACGTGGCCAGCCCCTGAATGCTTCACTCTGATGTAATTCTCCCTGAAATGAGTAGGAGTTTTGAGTTAATAAATGTTTCAGACTCGCTCAGCAGCTCCTGCTGGTTTGCTGTAGATGGAGGTCTGAATTAAGGAGCTCTCCAGTCAGATGCCAACCATCCTTAGGATGGGCTTTGCATTCCCTAAGGGGCAGCAGGAAAAGCCAATTCTAGTGTCAACACCACCCCAGAGGGACACAACAAACACCTACTTCTGCTGAAGTCAACAGGAATTAGGGATCTGCTGCCACCCTTGGAATCTGGCCTGTCTCGCCAGCCAGCCCACGGGGAGCTGGATGTTTGCACAGATCAAGAGTCACTCCCGCGCCGCACAAGGGGAGGGAACCGATGACATCGTTTCCTGCGCTGTTTCCTGTGACTTTCAAGGAGGAGAATGTTGGACCAGATGCTTCCCAAGCCTGGCCAGAGCCCAGCTGAGCTCAGCTGCACAGAGGCTGCCCCGTGACATCAGGGGGAGGCTTTGCTGAGCCTCATCTGTGGCACTGATGTGTCCTCAGGCTGCCCTTTCCCTCCCTGCACAGAGCACAGTCCTGCACAGATTAACATCCCATCCACGCCTGGGACCCAGCACAGATTAACATCCCATCCACGCCCGGGATCCCGCACAGATTAACGCCTGGGATCCCGCACAGATTAACATCCCATCCAGGCCTGGGATCCTGCACAGATTAACATCCCATCCACGGCTAGGATCCCGCACAGATTAATGCCAGGGATCCTGCACAGATCAACGCCTGGGATCCCGCACAGATCAATGCCAGGGATCCTGCACAGATTAACATCCCATCCACGCCTGGGACCCAGCACAGATTAACATCCCATCCACACCCCGGATCCCGCACAGATTAACGCCTGGGATCCCGCACAGATTAACATCCCATCCAGGCCTGGGATCCTGCACAGATTAACATCCCATCCACGGCTAGGATCCCGCACAGATTAATGCCAGGGATCCTGCACAGATTAATGCCAGGGATCCTGCACAGATTAACATCCCATCCACGCCTGGGACCCAGCACAGATTAACATCCCATCCACGCCCGGGATCCTGCACAGATTAACGCCTGGGATCCCGCACAGATTAATGCCTGGGATCCCGCACAGATTAACGCCTGGGATCCTGCACAGATTAACATCCCATCCACGCCTGGGATCCCGCACAGATTAACATCCCATCCACACCCCGGATCCCGCACAGATTAACGCCTGGGATCCCGCACAGATTAACATCCCATCCACGCCTGGGAACCACACAACTCACACTTGAAAGCTCCTGCTCCATGAAGGATGAGCCCTTAAACAGCCAGACATAGCTTGGCTGGTTTGATGTCCAGATCCTTTTAGGTAAGAGCAGCCTTCCTTTGAAAACAACATGAACTGAACTCCCTGAAGTGTCCCACCAGCATCTGTTCCCACTCTCCTGATGCAGGCCAAAAATGTTAAAAAAACACGAATTGGATGGGTGACTGGGAAGCTCAGTGCAAAGTGTTTGCTCACAATTTCAGGAAGCAGAAGATCCCAGCTCCGGGAGCCACACACAGATTCTGTGAGCATTCACTTATTGCCCTTTTTTTTTCCCCAGACAACAGAATGATTTATGTGCCTACTGAAACGCCTCTGGATGCTGCTTGTCTGAAGCAAGGAGAGGAAATGCAGAGTGAGCACGAGGGCCACGTGTGGATGATCTCACAGCTCCAGCTCCCAGCTGCCACATCTGGCAGGCAGCGAGGGCCCGGGATCTTGGAGGAACGAGAAGAGCTGCTTGTACAGAACACAGGAACCCCCCAAACCTGGAGTGCCACACTGAGCTGTCTGGCTTAGGGACACTGAAGGACTGGGAGTGAAGAATGCAATGGAACCAACCTCAAAGGCAAAGTTTTAAGGCTCTTTCTGGGATTTATTTAAAAGGCTTAGAGGGATTGGGGTGCTCGTCCCTGCACCATGGAGAAATCCATGGGGAAATATGAAGGGTAACTATATTAAAGTGCTGGGCTAAGGCCTGAGCATGACCTCCCCTCTCTAGCACGTATTTTCTGTGCCTTCAGCAAACCACTTAATCCATTGCTGCAAAAACCCCCATCCCACTGGTAAAATTTCATCCAAATATCAAATATCAGAGCAATGGAAGCTATGGAAGTACCTAAAACAATGTCAGGATTTGGGCATGTATTAAAAAATTCTGCTAATTCACTGGAAGTCTGATAAAATAATGACCAAGAGAGAATCCCAAGAGACTGGATCTAGAAAGGACAGCAGCAGAATTCCACCAACATAACCCCAAATGCAGAAAAATCCTGTTTCCAGCCACATTCATCCCAACACAAAGTACTTGATGGCAATGCAGAGATGTTATAAATTGGGGAGGGGGTAACTGCAAAGGCAGGGGAGTTCTCACCTCTTCAGGTCTGCTCAACACATGTCCTTCAGGGCCTGTGATGCCCAGCTCCAGGATCCTTTGCTGCTCCTAAGGCAGAGAAGAAAAGAGAGCAGGGATGAGATTTAAAGCAACAGGGAATTTTTCTTGCAGCACGCACAGCTGTTGGAAAGGGGCACGAGTGAGATCCTGGCTAAAAATCATGTGAGGCTTTGCAGAAGGGCCCTGCAAGAGAGTCCTGTCCAACTCCCCTTGCTGAGAATAATCAGAGCTCACAAAACTTTGCTGATTTGTTCACAGAAGGTCAAGGAAACCTTTTGTTTGGATTTGTTTCACACTGAGTTCACAGCCCCTCGACTATCAGCACTCATTTGTGTCCATAAACACATCTCTAAGATGTGGCAAAATGGTATCTTATGGAAAAAATCATCCTGCAACTGGCCTCAAGGACTGGGGTGGGCTCTTGCCCAGTCAGAGAACACAGAAATCCTCTGAGTGCTTGAGACACAGTGTACGAAATGAGCTGGAGATAAGATTAAATTGAATACATGATTAACATGACTCCCTTGCTGCTGTTTGAAGGATAAATAGACCCCAAACATCAGCACTCCACATACTGCATGGAGCTACACCCCCTCCCACTCCCCCTCTTCTTATTTCCTGCAGAACATTTTGTTGCACACAGTGACAGTCACACCCGGCTCGTCCCTTCTGGGGAGAGAGGCAGAGCTGCCCAACATCCACCCCAAACTGAAAGCTGCCACAAAAACCTGTTTTATCAGTGTCAAAGGGGATAAAATCTGCCGTACAGCCCTGCCCACGCCCTCGATGCAGCCGTGCCATGCTCTCAAAAGCCTGGGCAGCTTTCTGTTTGCCAAGGAGGAGTGAGAATTCAAACCCCTCCCAGCATTTGAAGCCAATAACTCAGAGAACAAACAGGCCATACCTCAGCAATTATGTCACCGTTCTCGGCGTGCACTTGGGCCGTGGCGCCGATGTCCCGGATCACGCTCAGGACCTCGTAAATCTGGGGGACAGAGAGCACCTGTCACCACAGGAACACACCTGTGGGGCAGGCCACGCTCCAGACCCCCTCAGAAAGCAGAATTTCGCAGAAGGGAAAAGGGAAAGAGAAGCACTAAGCAATATAAGATGTGGTTTGCTGACAAGCCACTTTCGTGCCTGTCTCTGAATTTCCCAATTCCACAGCTGGGTGCTGCT
This sequence comes from Callaeas wilsoni, assembly GCA_013398955.1. Lineage (NCBI taxonomy): Eukaryota > Metazoa > Chordata > Aves > Passeriformes > Callaeidae > Callaeas > Callaeas wilsoni. The sequence goes on from VWPU01005540.1 coordinate 13,554, forward strand.
GATGTGGCACAGAAGGATTGTCCGGGGGCAGGTTTGGTCCATTTACCACACAGGAGGAAGAAACAGCAACAACACAAGCCCCACAGCTGGATGGTTTTAAAGGACTCGGGGAGCTGTACCTATTTCATGTCTCATTTGCTGGTGCCTGGCATGAAAAGCATCCCTCCTGCCTTAGTGGTGGGGGCAGGTTTTCCACAGAAATCCAGTATCTGGGGGTGGGAGCAGTGTGATTTCCCACTCCAGCAACCAGCCTGGGAGGGCTCAGGTCCAGTAACCCCCAGCTGGTGCCATCAATGGTCCCTCATCAAAGTGTTCCCAGAGCCCTCAGAGAGAACTCACACACCAACACTGCCAGGCATTCCTCTCCTCCCACACCTTCAGGAACATAAACTGCCCCTCTGAACAGCTAAATGTGCCCAAATGTGCCCACCAGAACAGCAAACAGGAGGGCAAGCAATTCCTTTCTAAGGTCCCAGTGATTCTACCACCAAAAACCACCTCTGGACCAGATCAGTTTTTGCTTCTCAACAGAATAATTATAATTATCCCAGAGATCACCCTGTCCTGCCCTGTGCAGAGGCATAAAGCAGCAATCCATAGAACTGCCACTGCTTCTACCTCAAAGGAGCTGGAATAAAACCTCACACCTCTCAAAATTGCTTCCCTCAGCCAAGCCTCTCAGGGTTTGCTGCTGGTTGGGTTTTATTTTTAATTGAAAATATAATCTTCAAACCAGAGCTGTGGGTGCTGTTGCCAGTCTTAGGTACTATTACACACATAAAGATTGGAACCAGGAGAGAGTGTCAGATCCCAGGATATTGAATTTAAACACTTATTTGTGACAAACTGAACACAAAGCCTTCCTTCCTACCTGAGAATCACTGAGCTGAAAGCGATCTTTGAAAGCCATGTACACCAAGAAGGAATTCACACCTGGGGGAAAGAGAGCACAGTGCAGGTAAAGCCATGGAATACAGCCCCTAAACCAGCCCCCCAGCAATGATTCCATGGATTCAGCACTGCAGGAGGCTGAGTAACAAAATAAAGGCAAAAATGCATCTGACACAAAAGCAGAGACTGGGCCTGCCTGGCTGATCCCCCTCACCCTCCAGGGAGAACAATGGGAAATCTGTGTCTGTGATGTGTCCAAACTGACCCACGGATCCTAAGCTGGCTCTCCCTCTCCAGCCTTTGGAACCAGTAAAAACTCTCACCCAGCATGTGTGGGAAGCTCCCATTAGGGCATAAAATGCTGGGCTTTGAAACTACAAACAGGATGGAAAATTGCTCCAGCCTGAGGATGAAACGCCAAGGAAATTAAAGGGGGGGAAAACCTATGAGGTCATTTTACTCAGCTCTTCACTTTTAGCAGCCAGAGCTAGGCTGTTATTTCCCTTGTTCACAGCACTTCAGGTATCACCAAGGGCACTGATGAACCCAAAGGGCCTCCTCTGGACACAGGAGCTGCTCTGCATGGGAAGAGCAGGAGATGTGCCTCTGGAAAATCAGTGCTGCAACACCAGTGTGCCCCAAGCCCTGAGCCCTCTGCAATCCCAACTGCCCAAACCTTCTCAAGGAGCCAGAATGGGCCCAAACCAGCTTTTTTGGGCTATAAAAGCAAAATACTGCATGAGAGACAGCCCTAAACAATAGGGGATCCTGGAAAACAAGGAGGGGCAAGGCTTCCCTGAGCTTACCATGATCTTTAACCAGAGCTTCCATCTCCTCCTGGACACCTTTATGCCACTCAGTGATGTCCACGTGCAGGGAGTAGTCGCAGCAGGATTTGCTGTCTGCCCACTCTCGCCACTGGTCGAACGCCGTCAGCAAACTGGTCCCAGGCTCGGGAACCACGTGGTCAACTGGGAATGACAACCAAAGCACTGGTAAAGGGCAGCTGCAGGAGCTTTCCTGGGTGCCCAGGACAGCGAGCACAGCCGTGCAGAGGCTGCTGCAAAATCCAGGCATCCTCCTTCCCCTTAAAACATTTCCAGGTTTGAAATTTCTCAGTGGTTTGTAGAGAACGCAGCCAGGGAAGTCAATTATGGAGCAGCAGCTGAAGGAAAATGAGTTGTTACCACAACCTGTTTACTACAGCTGTTGGTGCTACACATCCCAACCAGGAGCACCTTCCAGAGGACTGGAGCAAGCAGGACCAACAATTCGTGGCTGGAAAGATCTCTCTGACACTGAGAAGGTCCTGCTGCCTCTGGCACCTGCTCAGTTGGATCCTCACACCAAATCCAGCAGCAACTGGATTCACAGGCAGCTGCAGCTGCAGGACAGCCTCAAAGGGTGACACAAGGGACCTGGATCTGAAGGTTCAGCGTTCCTGGTTTTTATTTGAGCGCATGGAGTCTCTGAGATCTTCAAAAGACACAGTGAAATAAAAGAAGCAAGTCAGCATCTCCAGTACTGAACTGTGAGAGTAGGAAAAGCCTGTGGGATTTTGGGGGGGTCACAAACTGGGCAGGCACTGCTGGGGAGGAGGAGTGGGCCTGGCTTGATTCTACATTAAAACACACAGAAAAATAAGAAGTTGCTTCATCTCTCAGCAGAGAAATCCCAGCAGTTTATTTTTAGCTTTATGGTGAGCATCAAGGCTGCTCTAAATCACAGCTGGGATGAGAGACAGAGCCCGTGGCTTCCACTCACCCTTGGGCAGAATAAACCTTTGCTTCACCCCCACACAGACACAGCAGCCAGGATTTACTGGTTTTGCACTGCCCAAAGAACCAGATTCACACTGGGAAGGGCAGCCCAGCTCTCCCAGGCAGCCACGAGCCTCAGCTGCCCGAGACAACACAGACACCTCAGCTGCCTGAGCTGTGCACGCCCTGCAGAAAGCCCAGAGCTCACCCAGAACAACCTCCCCTGCTGCAAAACTCTGCCCACCCTCTCCCCTTTGCAAAGGCAGACAGCTTGGAATATCTGTGCTTTTCCAAAAGGCTTTTCTCCTGGAAGCATCACACCAAGGACAGGACGCGATACGCACATCCTTACTGCCTCGGCGGCGCAGCTGCAGCTTTGGGCAGCTGGAGAATTCAGGAGTGGCTGGTGGTCTCTAGCTCTGTTCCCTCCCTACCCATCACAGAAATCCATGCTATGACTGAAAACTTGGAAATCTGCCTCCTGTCTGGCACCACATCAAGGATGTGCTTTTCATGGCCGTTGGGAAAAGCAGCCCAAATACAACCAGACAATAAACTGACCTGTTTTTAAAAAAATCACCCCATTTCTGTTCCATGATCTGCTCCTCCCCAGTGGTCAGAAACCTTCCGCTAACTTCCAGCCTGGATTGTTTCTTGGCCAGTACAGAGCCCCTGTCGCTCTGCCAAAGTTAATCTTCAGCTTAAGTGGAACGAGTAACAAGGAGAAAAATAACATTCCCTCTGCTTTTCCAATGGGACATGGAGAAAGCCCAGGTTTACACAAACGGCTAATTACAAAGCCAGAAGAAGCCCAGTTAATCTCTAACACATCACAGGAACAAATCCATCTCCACTTGAGACTAAAGGTGCCCTCAGAGCTCCGTCAGCCCCAAGATGATGGACGGCTTGTGGGCACTGGGAAATCCTGCCTGCAGGCACCAAGGGGTTAACACAGAGTCCTCGGAGCCCAGCACTGAGCCCTGGGAACGGCTCTGGTGTCTGGGATCAGGCTCTGGTGTCTGGGATCAGAGCTTTGTCACCACCTCGCTCGTGCACTGCCCAAGGATGGCTAAGGGGAGTTTTTGGGGCAGTGGGACCAGGGTGAGCGAGCTCTGTCAGCTCTCTGACCAAGCCAAACCACAGCTGCTTGCAGCACGAGGCAGGGATGGAGGTGGTGGTGCAAATGTGCAGGGAAGTCAGCTCCAGGGCTTGGGAATATCTCCTGTGGCAGCTCCCCTGAGCTCTCTGACAGCCAAATCACCCTCCAGCCTCTTCAAAACACAGCACACCTTCTCTCCACAGCAGCTTTGCCAGGCAAACATCAGCAAACGACGGTAAGCAGCACCCTGAGTGTGCCAGGTAAGCAGCAGCCTGAGTGTGCAAGGTAAGGAGCACCCTGAGTGTGCCAGGTAAGCAACAGCCTGAGTGTGCAAGGTAAGGAGCAGCCTGAGTGTGAAATTTTGCAGAAGGGAAAAGAGAAAGGGCTTGGGAATATCTCCTGTGGCCGCTCCCCTGAGCTCTCTGACAGCCCGATCACCCTCCAGCCCCTTCAAACCACAGCCCACGCTCTCTCCACAGCAGCTTTGCCAGGCAAACATCAGCGAACCACCACGTCCCCACATCCACCTGGAAGGACTCAGCAGGAAGGCAGCCTGAGTGTGCAAGGTAAGGAGCAGCCTGAGTGTGCCAGGTAAGGAGCAGCCTGAGTGTGCCAGGTAAGGAGCAGCCTGAGTGTGCAGGGTAAGGAGCAGCCTGAGTGTGCAAGGTAAGGAGCAGCCTGAGTGTGCAAGGTAAGGAGCACCCTGAGTGTGCAAGGTAAGGAGCACCCTGAGTGTACAAGGTAAGGAGCACCCTGAGTGTGCAGGGTAAGCAGCAGCCTGAGTGTGCAAGGTAAGGAGCACCCTGAGTGTGCCAGGTAAGGAGCACCCTGAGTATGCAGGGTAAGGAGCACCCTGAGTGTGCAAGGTAAACAGCAGCCTTCACATCCTGGGACTGAACTGGCCTGAAGAGACTCGGGGCAAGGACCCAGCCGAGCACACCAAGGGACAGCCACGGTGACAGGGACATCCCCGGAGAGGGGCCCAAGGGCTGGGGTCGTGTGCCTGGCCCTGGGGCAGGACGGAAGCTGTGCTGCCACAGCAGAGGCAGCAGGAGCAGTGGAGGTTGCACAGAGGGCATTGAGAAGGTGGATGTAATCCCAAATCCTGGTCTGGAGGCAATTCAGACACAAACGGCAAAGTCTCCTCGATTCTGCCATCCTCTGTGCAATTGCAGGGGCCAAACACATCACAGGACTGTGGCCTGCATCCCTCCATGCAAGGGTGGGGTTTGGGGGGGACCAAAGAAGTAAAAATGAGCCCGGATCCAGGAAAGGAGAGGAGTCAAGGTTGGATCTTCATCTGCTCTTGAAAGGACTGCGCTCTGAAACAGCTTCTGCCTGTTAGCAGAATTGCCCACATGCAGCTCAGAGCAGCTTCTTCCAGCCCCCAGGCACAGCTCAAGAGCTCAGAGTAAAACAAAGAGCTTTTTCTTTCAGGTCCCTGTGCTCCAGAGCAGCAGGAGCAGCTGATGGAGGCTCCATCCTGAGTTCCCACAGCCCCAGGCTCCCAGGATGACCCCTGGGGATGATCTGCCCCTATTTGAACCTGCCAGCACGCTGGCCGGGCTGAGATGGCAGCAGCTTGTTCCAGAATGTCCAACACAAAGGGAGAGCACCCTGTGGCACCTCGGTGCCTCGCTAGCCAGCCTCCCAGCCCTACACAAAGGGAGAGCACCCCAAAGGGAGAACACCCCAAAGGGAGAACACCCTGTGGCACCTCGGTGCCTCGCTAGCCAGCCTCCTAGCCCAACACAACACCTCGTGGCACCTCGGTGCCTTGCTAGCCAGCCTCCCAGCCCAACATAACACCCCGTGGCACCTCGGTGCCTCGCTAGCCAGCCTCCCAGCCCTGCGGTGGAGGGCACGGAGCCCGGCGTGCCTGGGGCTTGTGGATAGCCCAGGTGTGACCAGAAACAAATGAGCAGAGGTGGCTCCTCGGCCGGTGTTCCAAGGGTTTATTGTAGGAGCTCCCTCGAAGGGGACTGGAAATGAAGAGGACAAGACAAGAGACTGAGGGGCTTTAAAGGGATACAGGGAAGGGGTCGGGGATGGCACAGCAGGGACCCATAGGGAGAGGAGAAAGGCGGGACAGGCCAGGACACCTTCCCTTAGGGGATACAAGGGGTGTCTGTCAACTGTAGACAGACCCCTCCTCAGGACTCTTAGGAATTCAAAGGCAGAAGCCATCCTCACAGAAGGGGGTTTTACTCTCTGGGACCAGCCCACCAAACCTCTGTTTCTGGGCTCTGTGGCCCCCTGGTTGTTGTGTTTGGTTCATTCACCACAACACGCCCCAGGAGCATGGACACGAGGGCTGACCCACCCCAGCTCACAGCAAATCCCTCCACGGAGAATTCCCAGGGGGCTTCCCATGGGAAAAGCAGCGCTGTCCTGACCCCACGGAGCTCCCTCTCCCTGGGGATGCCACCCCCCTGCCCCATCCTTCCTGCCATCACCTCAGGAGCCAGCAATGTCAGTCTCTGGGGCAGCCCCAGCCTGCAGGGCACTCTCAGGACAAGCTGCTGTGACCCAGGCTGTTGTCACCCTTTATTCCCTCCACCACCACAGCCTTGATCTGGTCTCACTCCCCAGCCCAGATGTTTTCTTCCTGTTGCTGATTTTTTTTTTTTGCTGTGCAAATGAATTCAGCTGCCTGAGGTCTGAGAAGGAAGTTGCCAGCTCATTTTTAAACTCAAAGCTTGTTCCAAAACCAGAAACAAAACGGAGAGGGAAAAAAAAAAAAGAAAATAAAAGATATTTTAAGAATCACTTTGTCAGCGCTGAAATCTTCAAAGGAGGAATTAAATAGCTTGTGGGCCTTGTAGTGGCTCCCTGAATCTGAGTGAAATTCAGGCCTAATTCTAATGTTTCTCTTTACTTAACACACTCTCAGCAAGGCACAGGACACAGCCAAGCTCAGAGTTACAGTGGTTTCTCAGCTATGAGCAGAAAACGCTCTGTAGGTTTTCTTTTAACCTTCTGAGCTGCAGAACCCAAAATGCAGCAGCCCAGGGCTGAGGGCAGACAAAGCTGCTACAGCAGCAAAGGAGCAGTGTGATTTCCCACTCC
>VWPU01005546.1:0-72486 GCA_013398955.1 Callaeas wilsoni
CTCCTCTCCTCCTCTCCTCCCCCGTGTCTGCTGCACAGACACAGAGGTACAGGGCCAGCCCTTCCACACATGTGACACACAGCCTTTCCTCAGTGCACCTGCAGAAAAAAAAGAGGCTTTTCTTGATCCAGGACAGGCAGGTGGCTGACCACACTTAGATAAAAAAAAAATTAAAATTATTCTATTCCTTTGCTCAAAACTTGGCATGGAATCGCAAAGTTAGTTTTAAGCACAGGACGTTGCACTGAGTTTGGTCTGGAGTTGCCAGAGCTGCTAATGAGCAGTGGAGACCTGGATACAGCCAGAAAGGAGCTCCCAGGCTGTGACAATTCCATTCCAAACTATGGTGAGCAGTGAATCACAAGTATTTCCCCACAAAATATTTTGCAAGCAAGCAAACAAGCAAACAAACAAAAGTAATTTTTACTTTTTCTATTCTTTTAGAAGGAACTTTCCAGTTACTTAAAAACAAACAAACCCAAAGCAGAAAACATCCAGCTTCTAGCTATTTCCAGTGTTTTCAAATTTTTCTTTCAGTTTGGGGAATAATTTTTGATGTTGCTGAAAACTAAACTGTTTAGTTATTTGCTTTTTTTTAGTCTCAGCAAAACACATTGAAAAGGTTTGGCTTCCTGTGCATGCAGGTTGGGAACATTTTAAAATTCTCAAATATTTTGCAAGAAAAGAAATCCCTTTCTACCCAGCACGACCATCTGCCTGCTATAGTAATGCTCATTTTCTTGCTTATTTTACCCCTGTCTTCCATCTGATATTTGCACTGATTCTAAGCGTGTCTGGACAGGGACTTTACTGTCCTTTACAGTCATTCAGCACTCTCTATTTAGGGTATTACTTCCATGTAGATGAGAAGTAATTATAATGGATCTGCAAATGTATACTAAAGTCTAACGGCTATTTAAGATTCCCCATTCAATTTCATGGAATAATTAGCAAATCTATAGAGAGCTCTAATTTTCAGTCTTTTCTGAGGTTAATTTCTTCAGGGTTCAATCACAGTGCTAAGTGTATTTTCTAGAAGCTTCTAGAAACATTTTTCTTGGTCATCCCTCAGGACACAAGATTTTACTGGCCTTGATTCTTTGACTTGTTGCAGCTGAATGTTAAAGCCCTTGGAAAAACTTGGCTGAAATGTTGAGCAATTCCATTTAGACACACAGATTTTGCTCAAAGTACTCAAGCCTAGAAATACGAATTTTTCTCTTAAAGGAAAATGGAATTTTTAGCAGGACTTCCTGACTGCTGCTGGTGGGGTTGTTACGGGGACAGTCACCACTGTGGCAGTTCTTTGATGCCTCTCCTGGCCTTTGCTGAAAAGTAGGAAGTAGTAAAATGCCTGAAAACCTAATTAATACCAGTAAAGTTTTGATCAGTGCTTTGAAACATTTGCAATTTTTCAACTATTCCAGGTAATAAAACCTTCCAGAGTCTTTTAATTGTCTTTGTCATAGAGATGGAGCTGTCATATAGATGTCCATAGAGCTCCGTAAAGATGGAGCTGGTTGTACCATCACCGATTACAGCAGGCTGAATATTCACATGGCATGTGGTGAGCATAACCCAGCTCTCCAAGACCATGAGGCTGTGGAACAGGGAGCAAGCTCCATCAGCTTCAACTTGCTCATAGTAATTTACTAGATAAATGCAATTAAAAAATCTATGGTTTGAAAAAAATAAAATTACAGAATGTTATCTATTTCTCCCTAATATCCCTTGGACTTATTACCCAATTTCAACCCATTTGTCAGGGCATTGAAAGATATTAAATGCTTATAAGTCTTAGGAAAAGAGGTGCCTGGGTTCAGGAAAATGATTAAGGAAAACGATTTTGTCAGTGCTCCCACTGAACCTGTTGTATGAGCTCATCCCCTGTGAGACATCAATAAATCGAGTCAGTCAGTCCTGAGCTTTATGTCCGAGGGCTACGTTGGTTCTGCTGCTCACGGGACTCTACAGAAAATGATTCATCTCATTCATGCACTCCTACACACACAGGCACTTTCCCTGCTCTCACCACAAACGCTGCTCTGCAGGATGACTGTCTGCAGCTGCCTAGATACCCTCATGATCTCTTCTTCTTCTGTGTCCCCTTTTTATCTCCGGGTAACAGGCATCACCTCTTCATTCCATCCTCCCCTGCTCTGATTTTATGCCATCCAGCTCTTCCTAATTCCCAATCCCCTTCATTAAGTAGTGGTATTAAGGTGATTGACTGCGCATATGCTTCCTTTTTTTGTGGTCATATTTAAGTTTTGCCAACAAATGTCCCCAAAATACTGTCAATGTTGCTTAAGTGCTTTTTCAACATTCTATACTATTGCTTGAACTGTTTTTAATTCCACTTAGGGCCTAGTTCTGCAACTTCACCTCTGTGCATGTAAAATTTTTCTGAAAGCCTTTAGAGTATCTCTCTTTAGGGTCTATTGATTTGGAAATCACCTTCTTATCAACAGCAAGATACAAATGAAAAGTTATATCAGACCTCTACTTCTGCTTGGATGATTTACAGAACATTCCTCCTACCAACTCATCTTTTTTTCACACTTTTTATCCTTCAGAAGAAATGGGGCAGAGGGCAAGGGTGCAAGCTGGTTCATGGCTGAACTTTCCCAAGGTGCAGAGGTGTGAGTAAGCCTGTTAGGGACACGGGTTAAATCTCCTATAGGGATCTCTTGTTTATTTTTCCCTAGAGCTTGTGTAATGTTTTCCCTTATATTCCCTCTCATGTTTTCATCCTGCTGTTTGAGGTAAAATCATCCTGAAGTCTCCCATGCCCTCCTTGTCATCTTTGCTCACTGTCATCTCAGCTCTTCTGAACCTTTCATTACTTGGAAACCCACTTCCACTTTCTTTAGTGTCTCTTACCTCTTTTGCACAAGCCTGTGACCTCCTGCCCCCCTGGCTTTCATTACTCACCAGGCTTTGGCTATGTCTGGTGTTGAAATCTCTGTGTGCAGATGCTGTGAGTTCTCCTTTCCAGGTTGTCATGGTTCTTACAAGGAAACAACCGATCCTGTTCCTACCGCAAATCTCTGTGGGGCCATTTGGGCCAACCCAGCCTCCTTATCTGAGATCTGATTAAGGCTAGAACTTAAAAAACTGGGCCTCAAACTCTGGGGATCCTGAATCCAAATTTGTGTGTTATGGCAAGATGAGAGCATCAGGCAGATGCACATTTTTATTCCACCACTATCTCCAGTGCATGCAATCTTAGTCATACTCAGCAACTTCTCAATACCCTGTACTGAGATCTTCAGTAAGAGCCATCCAGGAAAAAGTGAGAGTCCTCACTGGCATCTCTTGAATAGCCAACAATTTTTAGGTTAAATTACTAAAACAGGCCTTCCTAGGAAGGTGGCAGCTGCCCATGCAGCAAAAGAAGGCAAAGGACTGCACGTGATACCTACTTGGACCTCGAAGAAAACCTCATCTCAACTCCAAAAAAAGGAAACAGATTAACCTTACAAATAAAAAGGTTTGTGTGTTTGAAGTGAGACACACAAATAGAGGGAAGCTGGCTTTTTTTTGTAATATTATTTATTGGATAGGAAGTGCTGTCTAGGATTTTCAGAAATGGACTCTCAAGAGGAGCTGGGGTTGTAACATCCTGAGCAACTGAGTGCAAATCCATGTTTCTCCTTGTAGCCTTCTCCAAGGACAGCCTGCTTGCTTTTTCATGAAGCTGACTTTTTTTCCCTGCTGCCTCTGCTCTGGGCTCTTCAGGGCTGCCCCTCTTCCCCTGCAGCCAGTCCTGCTGTCCACGTTCTCAGGAGCTCCCAGCACATGGGATGATCTCCTGCCAAACCAGTGATTTGTTTGCAGTGATGTTCCCATTGCAACACCACATTGCAATCCCCTGTAGCAGTGTCTCCAAAGAGCTGTACAATTTTAATACAAATGTTTTAAGGGTGGCTGTGCGTCCGAAGGAGCAGTGCTTGGCTGGGTTTGGCAGATTTGCAGGTAGCAAGCTTGGGTGGGTGCGGATTTCTGCCTGAATAATTAATCCATCCCAGAAGCGCTATTTGAGGCTTGGGTGTCAGAGCAGATTTTGTTGAATTTTAATATTTCCTGTAACTTACATGTCTCATCCTTGCCCAGTTATGGTTTCCTCTGCTCTCTGGAACGATACCACCTTCCTCTCACTGGCAAGTCATGGCTCTGTGAACATGTTAAATCTCTCATCCCATTCCAGAGTATTTTCAGCCCTCCAGCGAAGTGTTTGTAATCTTGTCACCCCATGTGGTTTGATCTTCCAACACTCGGCAAGGGTGAATAAACTTGCCTTGTAACAGCTCCTCGTTAAGGGAAAATGGCATATGACACACCCAGTGAAACAAAGGAGTGAGTAACACACACGTTATAGGCACATTTAAAGTGTAGGTCTCAAATGCCAGTGATTGTGAGCTCTGCAAAACCGTTTCCATCCCAACAACCCATCCCGTAGCTACAAGTCATTGAAGCAAAGTGGGATTCCTGAGGGAAGGGGAGACACCCTGAATAAATGAGGCAGCCCCCGAGCCTGCTCTGCACTTTCAACATTGTGTGATGAGCTAAGAAGGAAAGAAAATAAAGCAAGCAAAGTGTGCAGGAAGCACATTTCTTGTGACAGTGGCACTGTGGTGTTCGGGAAAGCTCGTGCACGTGTGGTTTCATGTGCAACTAGGAGGGACGTGGTCCTTAACTGCAACTGTGAATGCAGCCGCAGTTAGTAGGCCTAACTGAAAGTGTGGGCCTGAAGTTTCCAAGTACAAAAATGCCATTTATACCTCTGTTTAGGGAAAGAAAAAAGGATGTTAAACTGCAGTGGCTCCTGTTTCTTGGCAGGAATGGTAGAATTTTGTCACAGCACAAGTTTGCGAATCCCCTTAAGGCGTTATTGCTCATGCACCAACAGCCGTGAGGTTATTCTGGCTTCTTTGGCAAAGTGACCACTTTCTGTAGACTCTGCTCTGTAAAAATAAACTGAATGGAGTAGTTCTTTCCCTTTGGATTTTTCTCACTCAGGAAACACCTATGCCCAAATCCTCAGCTGGTGTAAATCTGCAAAGCTCCTCCGATTTCAGTAATGCAATGCCAAGTTCCTCCATCAGAGAATGTGACCTGTTATTTTGGCTGAGCCTGTAAATCACCAATTCCGTGTTTTTGGACCAATTGTTAGGTAGCTAATCCTCCAATTTGCACATGTGGACGGTCTGAACCCTCCCATGTGAGTTTTTGCCTGAGCAAAACTGTAGCCAACACAAAGTGAGTGGGCAAGAGCTAGGTGTGTAATCCAAAGCACGCAAAGGTGGAGGCTGAGTTTAGCTTTTCCCCAAATGCAGCCCTTTAAATCCTTGCAATCTCCTCGCACACAAAACCCACACGCAGAGTCCCTCAAAACCCACACTCACAAAAACAACTGTGAGAGAGGAAAAGACGATGAGGTGCATTGTGGAGGCACAGTCAGTCCCATCTCCCCCTCTGCTCCCCACCCTGCGCTGGCACATGCTGGGAGTCAGCTCTTAGGGGAGCACAGGGAAAACATACACGCACAGGCACAACTCAAATAATCTCACTTCCTTAAATCCTATAGGATTCTGGTCGTTTCAGTGTGCGACTTCCTTTCCACTGGCTTCTCCATTCCAAAACAGTATTTCAGACTGAAGTTTTAAGGGAAAAAGGAAATTTATTTTTTTGGGTATCTTTTTCAACCTCGTTGCGTTCTTCCAGAGACTGAAGTAATTTTTACAGCAAGAGACACATATTAAGCCTAAGAAGTGTCAAAAGTGGAGCCTAAATTAAAAATGATGTACAGATACCTTCAGCTGAGGTCAGTGGAGGCTCTGCTCTACCCAGTCCTGAAGAGGAAAACAGAAGGTTCCTACCCAGGGGCTTAAAACCCTAAACCAGTAAGTTTTTCTTTAGGAAAAAAAATAGTGCAGAGTTTTTACTTTAATTGTTTGACTCGTTCCTGAGAATAACTGTGCAAACTACTCAGAATAACCAGAATTCTCAGCTGCCTTGCTAGAACCCAGTGTGTGCAGCAAAGGCATCCCTGGCTGGCTCTACCTGAGAGTGCATCCCCTGGCCAGTGTGGAGGAGCTCACCTGCATAGTTAGGTGCAGCATTTTATTTAGTGATGAAATGTAAAGAATCAGGAGCCATGGAACAAATACCTGTGGGATCAGGTGTGCCTGCTGAGCACTTCTGAACTGCTCATGGGAGCAAAACCCCTTGCTAATTGTTCTTGATTCCTGGTACCAGTCACCATGTGAGGAGACAAGAGCAGCTTTTCTTCTGTTATTTCCATTTCTTGTCTTCCAAACAGCCTGGGGCCATGACGTGTCCGGGACTCAGAGCCTGTTTATGACCACAGTGGTGGGACTATGAGATCCTTGTATTTTGCTACTGGAAGAGCCAAAGGAGAAAAAGGCAGCTCTGCCCCCACATCCATCATCCAGGGACACATCCCTCATGGTGCCATTTCTGCCACCAGGAAGGGCACGGGAGCAGTGAGTGAGCTCTGGGCCATCTGCATCCTGTCAGTGGAGCACCCGTGGATGGGCAGAGGATTTGCTGGGACCAAGGAGGATGGGATGTGCCAGAGCCCTGGCATGCTGCTGATCCCAACAAACACAGCTACACTGAGAAGGAAACAAGGCAATGGCATCATGGCATGGTGCCTCCTGAAGCTGCCTGTGCCAGGCTCCCCAGAGCCCCACACGTGGCAGGACATGGAAAAGCAAGAGCCATTCCTTGGCCCCTGAAGCAGGCACAGCTCACTTGGGGTATGTGGAAAACACAGACCTACAAACCATTGCTCCGCACACAAGTACATCGCACAGGCATTTAATTTAGTTTTGTAGTTCCTGAGGATTTATGAGTCTCCATCTTCACTAAATTGCCTCAATGCAATATCAGAGGGTGTTTGAGCACACCCAGGAAGTATTAACATGGGGGTAAGGGCTTCTAAAAATATGATGCCTGTCAGAGAGGGTTAAATTTAAAGTAAAGTCAGGTTTGAGTTTTTTTCCTTTGGTTTATTTTGTTTTTGCCAGAAGCAGTACTCTTGAAGAGTGCAGTAACCTGTCTGCGTCTTCAGAAAATTACAGGTGTTTAAGTGGGCTGTGCTAAAGGCATATTGGGAGATAATGGGCATTTTCTACCCCTCCAGGTTCCTCTGCTGCCACTGGGACTGCTCCTTACCCCATCCCCGGGGTCTGCTGGCAGATGCTCTGCAGGTGAGGCTCCCCCCAGCCTGCCAGGCAGGTCCAGGTGCTGAGCTGAGGCTGGGGATGACATGCTGAGGTGGTTTGCTGGGGCTGCCTGTGCAGCTGCAGCTCAGGACCCATCCTGAGCACTCACCATCACCACAAACTGCATTCTGACCTGTCCTGAAGTGCAGTGAGTTCTTATCTCCCTTGCCTTGGTGGCTTCTGATTGACTATGATTTAACCCACAGCTAGTCTGCTACTTCTGGGCAAATCCACTGTGAATGCAATCAATGAAACCGAAATGCTGCCTGCAGTTTGTAGCCTGGTTTGCCAAAATAAAAAGGGTGAAAAGATCATACCTTTCTTAGACAGGTCACCCTCAAGTCTTGTACTCTCCTTTCTGCCTGCCAGCCAGAAAATATCTGTTGCCAATGTTGTCCCTCCTTTTTAAAAGATCTAGAAGCACGATACATCGCTTAGAATAAATTATCTAGTTTAATCTTCCTCCCCATTTTCTCCCCTTCTACGTTTTTTAAATGTACCTTAAATATTCAATTCTATCTTTAAAACTGTGTCTTAATGTCAAGCTAGAGCAAGGATGTCAATCAGAGCCTGACAGGTCACCAAAGACTCACAGTGACCTCAGCAAGCCCTGCTCAGCCAAACACCTCCTTGTCCTGGACTGCTGCAGTGAGGACTGAGTGGAGGGAGCACTGGGGAAGGTTACAGGGAAAGAAAAATGCTGTAGGGAGTCTTGGAGGGACGTTCCCTTCTGGGACACCTCAAACAGCTGCTGACCAAGCGTATTAATAACCTGCAAAAAGAATAAAAGGGATGGGTGAAGCAAAACAAGAGGACCTGCCTGAATTCCCAGTCGGGTTTTGCACACACGAGTGATGATGATTCACTGTCTGGTTTTCACTTTGTTCCCTTCCTTCAGCACTCCACAGTTCCCTAACTCTGGTAAAGCTCTGCCTGTCCTTTCACTTTATGTGAACTTTAAGATTTTTTAATCTGGCTACATTATTAGCAATGACCCAAACTCCAGAGAACCTGACCCACACTTTTTCTCTCTATATTTAATTTAATTTCATTGACTTATGATAGAAATTATTTGAGTGCTTTAAGAGAATAAATGAGAAAAGTACTATTACAGTTTTGTCAGATCTCGCCTCATCACTAATAGGGCATTAACGCTGGAAAGCTGATCGAAAGTATCCTCTTGGAAAGAGATATGTAGCAAAATGAAATCAACCTCCTTTATTCCTTTCCTGTTTTTGCAGACATCTTCCCAAATTAAAACTGTCACCAAATACATCTATTAAACTATGACAGGTCTTACAGGGATGCTGCTCCCTGAGCACACCATTCCTGCTGCGGCCCCGTTATCCCTCTGTCTCCTACAGGAGCGTGGCACCAGTGTGACACCGGGCTCCCCACGGCTGCCCTGGCACTGGCACCAGGGCTTTGGTGGGGTCAGGATCTGCTCCTTTTTACTGGTGACGACAAAAGCGTGGGTCTGATAACCCTGACAGGGAAAAGAGGAGGCAGGATAAGACCTGCACACATTTCTTAGGCTGTTTTCCACCCTTCATGACTCTAAACCAAGCTGCAGGCAGACAGCAGAGAGGGCAGGGCGGCTGCCTACATCTGCCGCCGCCAGCAAAGGACGAGGGAGCAGATTATCCCTGGGGAAACCAGTGCTGGACTGTCAAAACCCACAGCAAACTTCCTGATAAGCAACATTTTTCCCGTAATGGTTTAGTTTTAGTCAGAAACAAAACATTACCTTCTGTTTGGCTACGAGGCGGGAGGGGAGTTACTCCTCTTGTCTCACTAGCTGGGAATTTCTTTTTTTATTAAATTTAGAACTGCAGCATCTTCCTTACAAAAATCTGCATACTTTTCACAGCAGACCACTAATTTGACCCCCAAACTTTCAAGCTGAATATTTTAATCATCTCTGGATGTTCTGACCTGCAGCAGGAGGGTTCTCATGCACATCTGAACTGCTTCCACCACGGGAAAACTGCCCACGGCAGGTCCTGTGAGCCCCTTTTGCTCTGTTCCGGTCCAGGTAATCTCTTTGGACTGTTCCTCCTGCACATTTCAGAGGTGATGCTGTAGCCTCAGGAGGGCACCCACTGTGAGGTGTTTGCTGTCCTCTCCCCTCAACACCCAGAAAACAGCCCTGACACTCAGAGAGCAATGCCCATCCTCAAAGGGATGGTTTTAATAAGACTTTCAGTTTAAAGGGGGAATGAAATTGCATTTTCTTCTCATCTCAGCCTCTGTTTCCTTCAGCCCTCAGCAGGCAATGGCTTGGGATACTTATCGCTCTCAGTAATTTCTTTCAGGACCCCCTTATTTTTATTTTATGCATGGCCTAATGCAAGTGTCTCCCAGTTTCAAAGGAGGAAAATTAATTTGTTTCCTCTCGATAGCAAAGTGCCATCAAATTGAGCTCTAGATAGTACATACCTGGGCAGTGGCCTGGGCCTGCAGTCCTGCAGGGCTTCTTCAGGAATAAGCCTTGGTGAATAATTTATTTTTCAGTTTGGCTGCCGGGAGTCAAGGGGAAATGCAGTTTAATTCGAACCCAATTTCCCTCCTTCCCTGCACACGTGTATGTGTTTTTGCTGCGCTTAACCAGGCTGCACAATGGGTAGTTTTGCTGCTCTAAGCCATATTGCATGTAATTTTTCTTGTCAGTTTTTATATTTCTGTCCTCAGTGCTAAGCTTTAAGACATCAGCTCCTCAGAAGCCACTCTCTGCATCCTGCCAAGATGCCACATAAATGCAGGATCCCGGGGACAAAAATTTGCTTGGGTTGCTATTCCTTCCCAGCTTGCTGCTGCAGCCAGACCCGAGGCCATGGTGGGTGCCTGGGGCAGTGGCCTGGAGGTGGACGGTCACTCTGTGGCAGAGGGAAGCGCCCACGGGAAGGGGACAGGAAAGTTCTTCGAGTTCTGTGCAAAGAGGAATCAGGAGTCCCAGAGCTCCCCAAAGTGTTTCACTTCCTCCGAAATGGGAACTGGGAGGCACGCACTGACAGTGACCTGTGCAGCCACTGGGAGCTAAACTTGGTGTTTGACCCCGTTTCGAAAGGTGAGGAGGGATGTGTTCGACTCCGTACATGTCCTTCTGCCCAGTGCTAGAGCTCTAGAGTTCACTGAGTAAACGTATTGCAAAAGGAAGTTTCATGCCTTTGCTAACGTGGCCTGATGGGGCTCCTGGAGCACTCCACAGGCACCAACTTGCTGCTGTTCTTGAAGGAAACGCTGCTGAAATTTTTAGCCCAACATCCTCCATGACCACTTCATTCCTCTGCAGTGTGTGTAGCGGTTATTCTTCACCTTATGTATGTTACTCTGTCCCATTAATGGATTTTTGTGCCTCCTTGAAGCCTGAGTTTGCTGGGCAAGGCCGGAATCAAGCCCTCCAGGTCTGTCCTCCTCCTCTGGGAGGAGGCTCCCAGATGTTCCCAGGCTCTGTGCCATGCCTCTCCTCGTGGCAGAAACACAGGCTGTGCTGCAGCATCTCACCCATGCCCTGGGCAATGGCATTTACATTCCCTCAGCAACAGGCGGTGGCTCAGGACTGGTATTTTGGAGGAATAGTTATTATTTGCTGATAACAGAGGAATTCCTGCTAGAGGAAGTGCTCCTTGCACCCCAGTTCATGTCGCTCATCGCTGGGCCACGTCTCAGAGTAACCCAAGGTAAGAGGATGGAAAATCACGTGCATCCTGTTTCACGGTGCTCCCCAGTTTCCACAACATGCCTTGTATTTCAGCAGAGCCTGGGAAAGCTCAGCACCCTCCTGTCCTCCAGTGCAGCAGAAAGTTTCCAGGGGTCTTCCCAGTTCGGCTTCTCCAGAAGGAACAGGATTTTACCAGGGGAAAAAAGGCAGGTTTAATCATGTTCTTTGGAGGTAAAAGATACTCAAAATGAGCTGTTCAGTTTTCCCTTAACAAAATTAAACTGAACTAAAGCTTCCCCAGCTGGGTTGGCCGAGCATTGAACTTCTCTCTGGTGAAATAGGGCTACAGGTGTCACTGAACCAGTAGGATGCTATTTTGAAATGCAACCTACCAAAGCAGGCTCTGGAAGAGTTTTCAAAAACAGAGGGACTGATTTCTTGTTACTTTGTGAAGTTATTTACAGCTAAAGTGCCTGCTCTGGGTTACCCAGGGTCACTGAGTGTCTGAATACCAGACAGGTGAGATACACATATATTATCTCCAATTTTTTTTACCATGCCTTCCTTAAAAGGAATATTTTGTATATAACCTCTCCTTGCATCACACTGGGGGAATTCACCACTCTGTGAGTCAAAGCCCAGGTGAGCACCAGAAGAGATTACCCAGGGAGGGCGTGGATTTTTATCCCCAGATGGTTTTGAGAACAGGTTAGATAAAAAAGGATCCCCATAAGAAGACCTGATCCTGCCTTTGGGAGCTGAGGTTAACTATATGCCTCTCCAAGTCCCTTCCAGACCATTTGCCACAGCTCCAAGCCTGGAATTACAGCAGGAAGGGGAGTTTGGCTCTGTGAGTGTTTAGTTACTCTGTGAGTTCTGAATTTAACACATCATGTACTCAGGAAAGCACTAGAGCACTGAGTATGGTGCCATGGAGTAGGCTTTTCCCTGGAATACAGAAGTGCTGTTTTGCAGCTCCTGTGGAGTTCTCCTGCTGAGGACGTGGCAGCATCTCCAAAGCTCAGAAGCAGCCTGAAAAGAGGTTGGGCAGCACCCACACCAGCTACTGACAGCCTGGAGGGGCCCTGCTGTAACTGTGGGGTTATGATCCCAGAAAGGAGCTTTTCCTTTTTTTCCACAAACACAGATTTGTCCCCTCCTGTTGGCACCTGAGACGTGGATACCAGGCACACCCTGGGGCTAACACCGAGCTCATTGACTCATCGGGAGTGATGAGGAGGGACTGCTGCTCACCTTGCCTGCCCCCTTGGCCAGCCTGAGAACCTCACCCAGGCATGTCTGCATGAAGCCATTAACTCCCGTTCCATCGAGTGCAAAGCCCTCACCCGAGCTGCAGAGAGGAAAGCTGAGAGAGCAGGACCAAGGGCATGGCTGGTCCCACTCTGTACGGCCGGGGGTGTGCAGGCTGCACAAGGAGGCTCAAGGGCACTCACTCACCATTTCCATCCCCAGCGAATTGGACCTGACTGCCACATAACTGCCAGAGAGTGACAAAGTGACTAAGCCACCACCTGCCCTGACTCCTGTAGTCAAAGACTTTTTTTGTACCCTGGCATCTGCTTTGTAGTTTTACTTTTTCCAGTTTTAGCCAAAAAACTGTTTGAGCAGAAAGCTGCCTGCATTTTTATCCCCGGTAATACTGCTTAGCTTTTATCCAATACTTTTTATTGTCAGAGATGAAAGTGATTTACCAAGAGGGTCAGTATTTCCTCCCTGCCCACCCTCCCCCTGCCGCCCCCAGGAAAACCGGGACACAAAATTATTTAGCATAAGTTGTATTATTATGAGTTCATATTTCTAAAAATTAAAGGACCACAAAAGAGCTTTTCTCTTGATTGCACACACGCTGGCAATAATGGCATATGCAAAGTTATCTTCCTAAAAAAATTATGATTTCTTGTCATCAATAACACTGTAAAAGTGACTCTTTGGAAGATAATGCTCCATAAATCTGAACTATTCACCTCTGCATCTGCATTTTATTTTTCTTTGAAAAGTTTTGTGGTAGTGGAGAAATAAAGCCTACAAACTCAAATTAAACTGGTCTCCAGCTTCCCCTCAATAAATGTGGCTAAATCAATAGGAAGCATACAATCAAAAGGTAGAAAGAAGTAACGAAACCCCACACCAGAGGCATGAAAGAGGCAACTGCAGACCCTCTGGAGCTGTAGAGCTGGGTGGTGGATTAGTCAGAAGGAGGCACAAGCTGCTAAACAGAGCAGCCCCCACTTCCCTTCAGTGTACTAATTAATCAGGCATAAAAAGCTCATCAAGGAGCAGTCCAGCAATGAGAACCAGACTGAAACAAGGTTATCCTGAAGGTTAAAGATGCAGGATCTTCTTTAATTCCTTAAAAAAACAAAAGAAAATCCCTCTTGCCTTCCTCTCCTGACAAACCACTGAAGCCAGCCCCCTCTTGCAGAGGAGGTGAGATTGACAGCTGTCACTGAGGCCTTAAATCTTCTCAGGAGGGGAAAGTGAACCACAAGTGCTAATACTGAGGAGGGCTCATCAGCTTTGCTTTTCATTTCCCTGTGCTTTGTTTTTCAGCCTGGAGCTGTTCTTGCATTTACGTCAGTGGCCCTTGGTAGTTCCCTGGCTGTTGCCTTTTCATTTACTTCTCAAAAGCTCAGCTCTCCAGGCAGAGTCCAAAATGAGTCCCTGCATCCAGGAGTGCTCAGCGCCGTGTGAGCATACTGGGAACATTCAGTTGCAGAGGTTTCATCCACTCTTGTGATTGCTGATGTACACCCAAAAGCTCAGTCATCACCAGAGGTGCTCAGCACCAGAGAGCAGGGTCTCGCCTTCAGTTTTGGGAAATGTGAGGTCTGTGTGGAAAAAAATAATTGCACCAAATGGCAGAGTGGTTTCGGGGATTCTGGAGGATGATTATGGTTGATCTTGTACCTTGATTCATTTGTTCCTTGGGAAATGGCCATTGTCAAGCAGGACCACCTGGGTTCCATGAGCATTAGGGGTGATGTGCACTGCTGCCATCTACTGCCATGCTCACCCAGGATGAACCCTGGGTCATGCCTTGGAGTCAAGCCTGAGTCTGTAGCTCAGATGGAATCTGTTCTTAGAGCAGGACCATTGGAACAGGCTGGTAGGTCCTTGCAAGCTGTGGAAAGCTCCCAGTGGCCAAGGTCCACAGTAGAGAAGCAGCCATGAGATGTCAGCTAAGAAGATACAACAGCTTCTGGTGAACGATCTTAATGTATCCCAAACCAGCCATTCAAATCCATTTTTTAATCTGCATAGCAGTCAGCAGTCTTCTACAATTCCACTGAAAAAGTTTTATATTGAGTCTTTAGATCTTCATCTTGTGAAGCTGAAGTAGGGTCTCTCTGGGACTGAATTACGTAGATCTCTAAGTTATGACTTTGGTGACTCTACCACCTAGGTAGAGTTATGCCTTCTAATTAGTTAGTTAGTTAGAACAATGATGCCTGTTGGTTAGTAAATGATTTCATCAGGGTTGTCACCTAAATGCTTCAAGGAGGAACTGCACGTTCCAATTTCTTGGTATTAACCCAGTTCGTTACAACTCCTGCAGTGGGCGGGCTCAGAAGTGCAGCTATGAGCTGGATTAGACAGGGCAGCCCCTCGCTGCCTGGGCTTATCTGGAAACCCAGATATCATGCTGGACTCTGCTGGGTGGACTGGAGTTAGGCACTTCCAGCCAGAACTGCAGAGGAACAGTGGGATTGGATAACCCGGGTTTCCAGAATCTGGGCCTCTTTACCTGTCTGTTCCTCAAAAGTAAGAACCATATAATTTCTTTCTCTTGGCATTAGTATCTTGTGAGTCTACCATAATTTTTTCCAGGCTTGGGATAATGACTTATTAACTGTGATAATGCCCCCAGCCTGGAGGGATGTTAGATCACAAAGGAAAAGAAGGAACAGTGGCCTTAAGGGCATCAACGCTGCAGAAATGCTCCTCCTTGCAGCCCTGAGTGGTTGGAGAGCTGCCTATTCCGCAAAGCTGCACTCTGTGCTGTTTGTGCTGCTGACCATGTTTGCCCAAACCCAAATATCGTTTCTTGGGAAAAGGGAAGAGGACTCTGAGCACATGCTCCATTTGATGTCTCCTGGCATCTGTCAGAGGCTGAAGTGGCTGGAAAGACAAAACCAGAATTTAAACAGGCAGAAGGGAGAGGGGAGTCAGGAAAGAAAGATGAGGGAGGAAGTGCTAACCAAAGGAAATACGTATTTTATTGGAAGTATATAGCACCAGAAAGGTGCGACAGCTCTTACAGAGACAGGAATGGGGAATGACAGAGATGTGAAGACCTCAAAAGTGTTTGTAGAGGGTTGAAGAACCAGGGCTTTCATACTCTGCCCAGCCTCTGTGTGAAGTAAAATACTTCAATAACACTGAGATTTTTCTGTTGACTACAAGCTGCTTTGGAAGAGGTGTCCTTCCATCTCATTCTTCCACTCCTTACTGGACTTCTCTTAATCAGGAATGAATACCCAGGTTAAAACTGGTAAGAGCTTTGCAGTGAAGATTATTGTCCCTAAAAGCTTTTATATTTTGGCTACTGGAGAAATAAAGCTAAACTGAGGCATGCTGGAAATATTGGGGAAGGATGGTGTTTTTTCCAACTTTATGCTCATGAAGAAGGCTTTTTTAAACCAGTAAATCACAGGTACTTCACTTCCAGGTGGGCACGAGAGGTGAGCAGCTGTGTTCTTATCCAGCATGTTTCTGTCACTTGTGAATCTCTCCAGAGTATCCAAGGGAAGAAAATGCTGCTCCACTTTGGGCCAAAGGCTTTATCTACATCTAGCTAAGATAAGACTACCACAAGGACAGCCTGAAGCCAAGCACCTCATGTTGGTATTTTCTTTAAAGGCAGCCAGAGCTCAGCCCAGGCTATGTGAGCTGGCAAATGCCATCTGGTCCCTTGCAGGAGGGACCATTGTGTCCACCCTACGTGGGTCATAGGAGGGGCTGCAAGGCAGAGCATGGAGTGCCAGGGATAAGCAGGCTGGCACTACACCCAAGATCCCTCCCAGTGCCAGCAGGATCACCCAAAACCAGCCCCAAGGGTGCTTCTACAGGTGAGGGAAGTGAAAGGGAAGCAAACACTGCCTCAGGTACCACGTTGAGTTTGTGTTCACAGAGCACTGTAGCTGCAGTCAGTTGATCCTTGCTGGAACAGGTGGAAAATCGTGAGTTTCAATAAGTGCATCTGAGAAAGGGCATCACCTCCAAAGCCCAAGGAGAAAATTCACTGCTTGGGTATAACTTCAACATTGACTGGTGTTTTCAAAATGTGGAGACCCACCGCCATACGCTAGGCAGAAATGTAATCACTTGCAAAGAAGTAAGAGACCCTGTACGTTGAACACAAAGACTTTAATCACCAACAGCTGGCTGTCCAAACAAGATTCAAAAAGATGTTGATGCTCTTGGAATGTGCCCCTTAGGTACCAAACCTATATGCACATAGTAAGGCATCACTGGCAAGGAGGAAGAACAGTGTCTCTGTGAAAAAGAACCATGAAGAGACAACAACTGTTCCAGCATCAAAGCTGCAACAAACCAAGAAGTGTCAAGGTACAGTTTTCATCCTGTGCTTTTGTCTTGATACTGAAATGATGGTGAGTGAAGAGAGTGAAGGAATGGATGCACACCTGATAAACAGCTTCATGCTGACTCACATGTAGTCTCAGGCCAAAAGTTGTAAGACACAGTTAGCAAAAAAGCTGTGCTTGGAATTTGTAAAGGTCTTACTGTTATTTTTTACTATTAATAATAGCACTGACAAATAATATATTTGATTTGTTTGATATCTCTGGTCTTCAAAAATTAAAGTTTCTTTCCTTTTAAAGCTGTTAAATATTATCTTGCTTTAAAGATAACACTGGTCACTGGCTTTTCTGGCTCTTCTGATACTCAGCTACATAAGTAGTTTTATTTCCACTGAACACAGCAGAGCTTTCCCTCTGGACCCAAAGTAAAACCTTGGAAAGAAGGGAAATGTGTATTCCTTCCTTGCCAAATGACTGGGTGAATTGTTTTTTTCCCTTCCTCATTGCCATTGTTTCTCTGTCATTAGCTCTCTGTAAATAAGCTTGGAAAGTCTTGTTTTGAAGCTGTCTTTGCCTATTGGACTGCAGACCTCATGGAAAAGGGGTGAACTAAAGGTGCACTATCCTAATGGAGACACTGGGAATGACGGGTGGTCTTTGAGGACACAGCCTGCCAAAACACGAGCTGTGCTATAAGAGTGACTGGCAGTGTGAGGAGCACATGGAGAGCGAGGAAGAACAGGACAAGGGCAGTCACGGTATTACAAAATGGCAAAGTATCACAAATTGCCACTTTTGTACAACATCCTGTACTAAAGCATTTCCAAAGACAGGTAAATTCAGATTCTGCAACACCAGTAAATTTATTTTAAGGAATGGAGTCAGTGAACAGGGAAGAAAAATCTTGTTTTAAGCACATTTTAAATGCCACAGGTACAAGCTGCAGTTTGCTTGATTTGAATCCATATCACAACGACATTTAAGTGGGCTGTAGTACTACACTGCAAGTGTCTGGGATACATTCCTCCATATGGCTGGAAGCAGCAGGTCCCTTGCAGCTGCTGCTTGGGGGGGATGCAAATTTAAGTGGCTGTTCTTGTGCCTTTGCTTCCACATCCATCCATCCATCCATCCATCCATCCATCCATCCATCCATCCATCCATCCCCATCTTTGCTATGAGTTTTTGAATGATCAGAAAAGTAGTAAGGCATGTAAGAGACTTGAAAGGCAATGTCAAAAGTGGACAGATCAAGAAGCACTGCAGGTTTGCAGGTAAAAGACTTTAGTTTGAAATGATGAAATGATGATTATTGCTGGCCTATGCTCCTTGTGTTAGTGGAGTCACAAGTTAGGTCTGAGATGAACCAAACACCTTCTGGTGTCACCTTCCTTTGGCTGCAGAGGAAGCCTTGAGAAAGCGAGGTTTTATTTTAGACAAATAGAGCTAGGTGGGGTGAATCCACACCAGAGGGGCTGCTCTCTTCACTTGAGGCAAATCTGTTCTGATTCTGAGGTTTGATTTTTAGTTTAATCCTGGAAGCAAAAAGACACTTTTTTTTTCGTAGAGTGAATTCATACGGCTTGGCATGAATTCGCACGCTCCTGAATGAGTTCTTTAAAGGACTGAAAGAGGTACAAACATCAACTTCTTCCTGGTTATCAGACAGACCAGGGATGTGCTAGTTCATATCACGAAAGAAGGGTGGGAACAAAGAAGCCACTTTACCATGTTCCTCTCTGCTGTAACCTAATGGAACTTATTGGAAAGATTGCATTTGAGAGCAGCTCCTGCCTGTGTGTGGGAAAGCTGTGGTTCATAAAGTCATCCAGCAGATAAAGCCCTGAGCTGCCCTTTCATACAGCTCTAATGTGATCTACTCAGGGCAGAGCACTCCGATGACGTACCCAAATTAGGTACAGAGCAGATGTAGGCTGAGACGTGCGCAGAGGCAACAGCTCTGATTAGAAAATTAGGTGTTGTTAGGGCTGGTCTCTGGCAGTGAGGCCCACTGACCTGGAATGAGCCACGTCCATAATATCAAGCTCCTCTTGTCACCACACACGACGACTGAAGTCACGGCATCTCTTGGGAATGGTCTCTGGCTGTGCTAACTCCTAAATTCCTGGGACATGTGTGGGAGAACGCTAATTGATTCAGGTCAAAAATGTGCCAGGGCAGGTTCTAGGAATTTAACAATGTAGACTATCAAATTCCAATGCCTGGGAATATTACCTGCCACTGTTTAATTTACTAGCAGCATAGGTGTAGCCCTAAGGGCTTGTGCACACACACAGACACCTATGGTGCATTAGAGGTGTTTCGAAAGGTGCCTGGCAGATAACGTAATGATTAAGAGACTGACTTAAGAACAACATCACTGCTGCCTTTTTGAGCCCACAGTAGAGATGTTTTCATTGTGCTTCCTACGGCTAGAGAGCATTCTTTTATGTATGGACAGCACCTAAAGCACTGCTGAGAATACTGGAGATAAATATATATATATATAGATATAAATAAAATATGTCTCCTCTGCTCCATCCTGTATTTTACTTGAGAAGTCAGACTTTAGAGGTGCATTTCACGCAATCTATGTTGAAAATAAAACCTCAGTCACTGCATTTTCCTTCTGACTGTGTGTGCCAGAGAGACTGTGAGCCACTGGGGAAAGGAAAACATAGAAGGCTTATTTGTCCAGATTTCAAGGAAATTCACTTCTCCCTGTGGATTAATTCTGATTGTACAGCAGCAGGTTTTAAATGTTTGATTCTTGTTTGTGTCTGTTTTTTAACCCGTATCTCAAGAGGATTTAATTAGATTTGATGTTCGTGATATGCTATTTACCAGATTATGATGAGATCAGCTGATAAAGCTTGACATAAACTTGGCAACTTGTTTGGTGCTTTCTCAGTCTTTAGAATTTAATTATGGCAATTTCAAAACAGGAAGCTTGGAAACAACACGGGGATTAAGGACTTGCTGTTGCCCCACTGGGATCAGCAAGACTTATGGCATTGGTTGTCACTGTTGTCACCAGCTCTCAGCATGCTCAGCCGTCTGGGACGTGAGTGCACATGTTCCCGTTCTGCCTAAAATGGACCAAATGCCAATGCCATTTCTCCTTGGAAATGATTCTCCTGAGGAATCCCACCAACTGCAGTGGTGTTTCATGGCTGAGGTGAGAACGGAGTGAAGTGACATGCCAAGGATATACAGACACACAACAGCCTGGGACTTGCGCTTTTAAGCAATTTCCCAGGGAATCTGCATGCTCCAGTACAACATAAAATAAGTTCAAACGCACAGGGCCAGAGCAGATGGAGTTTTTCACTGTAAAGATTATTTGCATGAAAGTGCTATTTTCCCACACTTGCACTCATTTTAAGCTTTCTTTCCTTTCTGCCACAAACAGCTACTTCTGCTCTGTTCCTCCTGTAACTGACCTGGTGCCAAGAGCTAACACGCTGCACTGTACACAAGCAAACTCCTTCCCAAACCTACCTCTGGTTAAGGATCAAAAGATAGTGGTTGAAGAGCAGAATTGTTTCTTTTTATAGCTTTCCACAAGCATAGAGATCACATCTCTCTGCTTTATCTGTATTTTAAGCACCTCCTAAATAGCCTTGCGATCAAACATCTGAGCACCCACAGCTCTCGTTGAAAGGGACTGTAAGTTACTCTCGGAAGCAACTCACAGCTCCCTTTTTGGAGCACTTTGTTACTGATGACTGGTGCCAGGGAAGTGGAGAGCCTTTCTCTATTTTCCAGTGTACGGATGTGAGGGAGGAATTTCTGGTATTTTATCCCCTAGGTGTTTAAAAATTGATTCTTGCCCTATTTTAATAATGGCAAAAAAATGTAGATGCCTATGTGGGGACAATCAAGCAGATTTAGGAGCAAACAAGTGTTCAAAAAACAGATGTGACACTTGGGGCCATGTTTTAGTGGTGGGCTTGGCAGTACTGGGTTAACAGTTGGACTCAATAATCTTACAGGTCTTTTCCAAGCTAAATGATTCTGTGATTCTATGATTGCATTCGAATCTGAGGGCTTCAGACACTTAAATGTGTTTGACAATCCTTTTTCTCACCTTCTTCGGAGGAAGCATCTGCTACAGCTGCTGGATTCACTGCTGCAGAGAAGCACCCCAAGCCCAAGTATGAATCTAGTCTGTCTGAGTTCTGACAAAAAATATTTCCAAAACACCTTTTTGAATTAATTTTCCTTCCATAAAGCTCTGTGGTGTCCTTCCATTTTTAGAAGTGGTGGGAAACAAAGAAAAAATATCCTCTACAAAAGTAACTATAGTTGATTAGGAAGTGATTCTGTTTGTACAGGCTTGCAGATAAACTGTAGATCTGCTCTTCTGGACAAGTCCCACTCTGCCCACCATCACCTGGCACAGTACCTGAGCTGCTCTGCTCTGGGGGCCTCTACCCACAGTCGACGTCCTTTCCTTGAGGCTGATAATTGCTTGTCAAACTGATTGACATTTGTAGAACTGTCTTTTCCATGAGACATTACTCCCTCCACACACACCCACCAAAAAAAGAATAGACAATTTGATTTTGCACTGTTTTTCCCCTTTTAAGCACAGTAACTTTTTCTGCCTAAAAGTAGTAATTATTTAATGAATAGTCCTTCATGTTTCCCTGTCAGTCACTCACTGTAATGAACAACTCGTTTTGTCTGCTTTGTTAACATTTAAAAAAGTATTAAACTAATAATAATAAAAATTTTCTAGGACTTTAACACACAGGGTGCCCTGCAGAATGTAGGATTGGGATAACAAGGGGGGGAGGGTGAATTTTCACTCTAGACATCAAGCAGCACTTTGTACTTTTCTGTGAGCTATGGGACTGCTTTTCCCTTGGTACTTCTCCTGTATCTTATCTTCAACCACCCTGAATAATTGGAGCATATTTAGGGGACCAAATCCAGCTATTATTTGTTCCCCCTCTGTGAAAGTTTTTTTTTTTTTTAAGCCAGATCTGTGAACCTCTGTTGAGCTCTCGGTATTGAGGTCAAGGCTTTTTACAAGCTAGAATTTTTATCATGAACTGGAGCCCAGAGTTAATTGTACACAAAGACACATTGTTGTTTCCATTAGGATTTACAGTACCACTGAATTTTAATTATTGGGTAACATTTCTTCCATTATGGCTCTCACTCCTCCTCCCCTTTTCGTGCCAACCCATGTTTCTTTCAGTTGCAGCAGCTTGCAATGCAAAGTGCAAAATACCCCCAATAAATAAACAATTTGTGGCCTCAGCTTTGATGCAACATTTTATTTGTCCCTGCCTAAAACATAAAAACAACAACAAAAAAAGCCAAGAGAACAATTTAATGCGAGCTAAACTGTAATGTGGTGTTTCCTGTTTACCAGCACTGGTTAATTTTAAAGTTCAAAGCGCAGTCCTAGACAAGAGCTATACAGGAGGTCTTTATCATTGCTGGAACAAAACACTCACTTCTTATGGACAAAGGCTCTAGTGGGCAGTAAAATGTTCTTGGATTCTTTCTATGTGATGATAAAATAGACATGCTGAAATGCTTCATCAATTGCCACGAACTGAATGTTTTACAGAGTTTTCATGCAAGAAAAACTAATAATTCATTTCTAGACTGTGAGGGTTTCACAGGCTTTCAGTGACTGAGCTTCAAGCCTTTTTTTAAAGGCAACAAGCAGTCATTTCAAAAGGCATCTAATAAACACAAGACGGAATGTATTAATTGGTTTGGCTCTTAATTTTCCTCCTGGTCTCTATGCTTGAGTTCTGTGCAATATGTGGAGCCTCAGTCTATGCAGCAGAGTTGACTTAAGTAGCCCCAACAGTATAATGGGAAAAAATGATGCATTCAATCAATAAAAATCCCTTTTCGGAACCAATTGTATAAATGCTTGGCCTCAGTTTATCACTCAGTCTCCAGCCACTTCAGTCCTGTGCGGTGTTTTATGAACCATAGATATACCTCATACATATAAAAATAATGTTTCTTGTGCTGGACCAGTCAACTTGAAATGAATTCAAGCCCCGGTGGGGGATGACATCAGAGGCGTGGTGGGTTTCCAAGCTGAAATAAACCCAGAGAGGGCCCTGGAGAGGTTTTGTGGGTGGGAGGACTGCGGTGTGTGCAGTGCACGGGGTAGGTCCCTGTTGTGTGTGTCCCAGAGGCTGAGTCTTGCCAAGTGCCTGTGTCCAGTCTGCAGTGCTAATAGTCAGCAAGGAGGGAGTAAGAAGGATCTTTTAAATGATTTTATGAACCTTTCACCCTCTCTTATTCTTCCTGCTGTGTTCTTCTCCCACTCCTCTCTGACTTTTCTTCCAGCTCCCACCCACAGCGTGGCTCTGATTCTGCCTCAGGATAAGGTGGTCTCCATGCAGCTCTCCCAAGTGCCCATAAATTGTCTTTTACTCACCAGGTCAGAGTGTGGTCTCTGAGTGTGTAGGAGGAATTATTCCCTTTCTTATTTCCAGCTAACCATGGCTGCTGCCTCCCTGGGCAAGCTAAGCCTTAGTTAGCTGCAGGGGTGGGCAAAACCTCTTGATAATGAGAACCTATGAACTGGACCCTGGGGGAACCCCATCAGGTCCTGAAGAATCACAAAGGGGCTGGGTTTTTCTTCTCTGCTCCCTTATCTCTGAACTGAGGAAAAAGCTTTGATGAGTTGGGCAAAAAATATCAAAATCAAGGGGAAGTGTACAGGGGTCTGTAGATCTGTGAAGGCTTGGATTGCTTAATGAAAACACATCCACCCACAGCCTCACTGCAGAGATGGAGATCAGTCTCCTGGGCTGTTCTCTTGAGTTTGACTGTTGTGAGAAATGCTTAAATAGATTGCATTTCATCCCTTCCTGTGGATGCTGTTTCTTGTGAATGTTTAGGGTGAATGTATTGAAATTACACATGTTTAAGGACCTAATTTAGTTACATGCTTAAAAACCAAAAGTGATTGGGAGGAAGGGACTCAGGCGACCTGGGGGCATTTTTCTTCCTGTTGGCTTACTGACAACAGTGTGGGTGTGCTGAGGAGAGGCAGCACCATAATCATTACAAGCAATATTGTCCTGCCTCAGCCTCTGCAAGACCAGGATCCTCATTCCTGCAGGATGCAGGACCAGCTTTGGGTTCCCCATTGCTCTAGCTCTTCTGCTGTGAGAATAGAGGAGTTCTAGGGGCTAAAATCTGAGAGGGGAAAATGCCGGAAATCCCATGCCCCAAAGGAAAATCTTCAGCAAGGTATCAGGGGTCCCCTTTTCCCCAGGAATGTTGACAAGAATGTTGGATCTTTGCAGTCTAATCCCCACTGCCTTCACTCCAGATTCAGACACCAGCCTTTTGATGGTTGATGCCTTAATAACCTCTACCAACCATCCTTGGAAGGCACAGATTGGCTTTGGAGATGAATCAATGCCTGTCAACATCTCTGGGCATGTAAACACATCAGTTCCTCTTAAAAACACAAGGAACAACTGGGGCATTTGGTTGAGATTTCAGAAACTCATTTGCGAAGGGAGAAGCCAACACACAGCGTAGGTGCTGTGCTGGAGGCTGCCCGTCCTTGCTCTTACGGACAATCTGTGAGGCAATTCTCTGTCCAGGAGGCCACGGGACTTGCCAGGGACCCAAGTGGGCCTCAGCTACTGTAACCACAGAGCCAAGTAAAAAAAAAAATTGGGGAAGAGGTAGCTACTGGTCATTGTGTACCCGTGGCTGGGAGAAATGAGATTTCCTGCGCCCTGCTATGGGTCAACAAAGACAGCGCTACACATGGCTGTTGGACCGAGCCTTAGCAAAGAAATCCCAAATGGGGCTGTGCCTCTGAAAGAGCCCTCTGCGCCTCAGAACAGCAAATATGAGAGGATGGGTCATAGTTCTGTCCTGCTGTGACACGTTGGGAAGTGATGAGAGAAAGGTTCCTGTTGTAAAAATGGCAAAAGACCAGGTCTTTCATCCGTGACGCAAGGGCAGGACTTTAACGGAGAGGTGACTAAGAATTTCAGCTACTCTCATGCTTGCAACAGCCCAGGAAGGGACTTGGTTCTCCGGGGGGCAGAGCATGCAGCAGGACCCGCTGGTAGCTGGTGAGCAGGGCATGACTCAGATATTTGGAGAGTGACTTTTCTCAACTGCTTTGGAGCCTCACGTTGGAACTCCCAGTTTTGCAAATATCAGTTTTGCTGGTGGTGTGTGACTTGCTGTGCTTGGACAGAGAGGAAACAGAAGTGCCGTGAGGGCTGTTCCAGCATCCAGTGGCTGCTCAGAGAGCAAACCATGGGCTTTGCCACCAAGATGCCTTTTCTATCTGCTTGGCAGAATTGTACATTTTGTCACACAACATGACCACGGTCTGTCTCTGGAAAGCCTCATGGCCAGGCAGCATTCATATGTCTGAAGAGAACCTGTTTTAGCACTTCCAGAAGAAACTTGGCTGAAAAGTTACATCCTAACAGTGTTTCGGGAGGTGCTGTTAGCACAACCGATAGCGGCAAAGCAAGCAATTCTCTGTGTAATAAAGATATTTTCCCCATCAGTGAATTTCTTGCCAGAGCTCGATGAAATGGGATACATTGAATTGACAGTAATTCCCAAATTTACAGAGTGGAACTGAGGGATATTTTTCAACTTTCATTTTTTTTTCACCACCATCTGAAAAATTTTTGATAAAAAAAGGAAAAGAGAAAGAGGGAATTTCCTCTTTGCTCTCCCTCTAATTTTAACGGGTTTTCCTGGAATCTTTGTAACTTTGGGGATTAAACTGAGCTCTGCATGTGCATTTTCTGTACATACAATTAACAAATGCTTGTCTTTCAAGCTCTTTTAGTAAGCAAAAGAAAACAGAACAGGATTAACTTTGCTATCCTCCATTGAAAATGAGTTCCCCTACTGAGCAGTAAGCACGACCATGGAATATGTGGTACTTACTTAATACACTGGAAAAATATTCTTTGTTGGACTTATGCTGTCTTTCCTAAATTATTTTGTGTGTTGTTTTTTGGGTTTGGTTGGGGTTATTTTTTGTTACAGCCAGAAGGGACAATCAGCATAATTTCCGTATACAAGCTGGACACATATTTTTTTCCCAGTAACTTTAATGAGAGTCAGGTTTGTGTGAGGAATTTAAGGGTGAGTTTTTTGCTGCTCCCTCTCACATCAAAAGATAAGTTTTCATTGACTTCATTACTGCTGGATCAGGATGGAGTAAGATATTGGGAAATAACACTCTGAGAAGAAAAGTGGCATCAGCAAGCTGCTATGGTATCATTCTCTTATCACAGGTCACTATCAAATTTATATAAATGCAGATCACTAATTGCACTAACACTTTGCAGAGTGCCTAATGCAGCAGCTATTTAATAAAGCAGAGGAGTAGTAGCAGTGAATCCTCCCAGTGTTTTTATGCAAGTTTTATCAAGTCTAGAGAACCCACCGAGTTGGAAAGACTACTGCCCTTCATTAAAGCAGTCATGAAGAAAGAATAAATCAGCGTGTCCTTCAAACTCCCGGGAGTCCTCCTGGCCTACACACAGCGCGATTGTAAGAAGAGGGGAAGGAAGGCAGGGAAGTCTTAAAGATTAATCAGATAGTAAGGGAAATTCCTTAGTCCTGAGCACAAGGTCTTTCCCCTCCCCAGCCTCCCCAAGAACCCACACAAGTCATGTTGCCCCTGATTTGCAGGAGCGATAAGGACGCCCTGGCCACCGTGAGATGTACAACAAACACAACTTTATCTCTGCCACCACACGCCGGCTCGGGATCAATGGGCAGCCACCACTTCGACGTCTCGCAGGAAGGATCTGTGAGATGAGACACCCCCTCGTGCCCCCTCTTCCCCAGCCTTAGAAGTCCCCAGGTCACATAAGCGTGGCCTTGGAAGAAACAGGAAAAACTCTTGCCCCAGGTACGAGCCTGGGTCTCAGCAGCAGCCGAACAAATGACAAAGGAGGAAAACACTTGGTTTTGACTGTGTTTGTTTTTTCTTGTTTGTAGAGTTTGCACCTCAAAGCTACCATTGGAGAGCGGCTTCATTCTGTGTGCGCTTTCCTGTGGGCCTGGCAGGAAAACAGAGACCAAAAGAAAGGAAAATAAAAAAACCCCTAACCCTGATGCTGGAAACATCTGGATTTTTATATGTACTTAACATCTCAGGAGAGTTTGTTTTTGTTTGTCCTCCTTGCCAATAAAGTCAATGCTTTTCCCTGAAATATATGGGAGCCGGAAATATATATTAAAGAGAAGTATTCCTGGTTAAACTCAAGCTTGGGTAATTAATGACAGAGAGGTTGTGATGAGAAGCAGCAAGATGATAACCTCCATGAGCAATATTGTGCTATCTCTCAGCCTCTGCAGAGTTAGCTGCAATCATTGTGCAACCAGACCATCAAAGGAACGATAAGATCAGATAAGCAAAACACTGCTGTCATTTTGCATCAATGCTATTTAACTTATAATTATTACTTTTCCTATCTTTGGTTAAAATGAGGGTGAAACCAAATTTTTTTAAATTTACACACACTTACCTATATATATGTATATCTTTGCCCAATTAGACCCCTAAAAGGATGCATGTCCATGTATTATACTGTCTCAAGGAAGCCCTGATTACATTTTTGGTGGCTCAGTCAGACAGTTTAGCACACAAGCAGCCAAGATCCACCTTCACTCAACAGGGGAAACCACCTGCAGACAAAAGATGAGGGAAAGTCTCCTTCGAGAAGTAGTCAAGAGACACCAACATGAGCATCTCTCTTCAGTAGATGAGCACTGACCTGGAGTTTATGGTCATATTGGCTGGGCTGTCCTCATTCCCCAAGGGAATTATGATTTCTGAGACCGGGAATAATCATGACTTGACAAAGTGAATGGGACACATGACTGGGATTACCTCCTCTCCTGTATCTTGAATGCCCATTGCAGCCTCCATCTCCAAATAGGCAGACGGGGTCCCAGAAATTACTCACCATGACATGCACTTCTACAGGTTTCAAATACGTCTAAGTTCTGTAAAAACAGCAACAATTTGGGTGGCTGCCTAATCTTTGCTGAGCTACATAGGAACTGTTCACTCGCCAAACCGAGGGGTGATCCCCTGCCCAGTGAGGTAACTGAGTGCTTTATCACTGATTTTGGCTGAAAGATGTTCTCACCCTCACTCTGTAACTTCCTTTAGGTCAAGTTTGCTTCCTATGTTTCCAGCACTTCTGCTTCTGGGCCTGAGTGGAACAGACTTTCTTGTGGGTATGTTTGTACTTCCCAGTCATTTGCATGTAATTTTATGCAAACATTTTTATCACAGATCAGTTCACACAACCACAAGCTGTGTTTTTATTTTCTCTTGTCAGCTGAAAGCTTCATCTACATTGGGTTTTTTTCTCTCCTTGCTCCAGCATGACTACATCAAAGTAATTGCACAGGTGTAAACCTGTAATGCTCTAGATGTTCTGCATTTGTGCAGCAAAATGTTCTGTTTTCCATGTACCTTATGTTGGTCTGAGCAAAGGTATCACATTTTGCCAGCCAGCACTTTTGGAGGCTCAGTGAAACGTATGCATTAAGGTCATTGCAGCAACCCAAAACCTGGGCAGGCAAGCAGATGTTTGAGACAATTTCTTGCCATGAGACAGAAGTAAATTCTTTACAAAACATGCAATACTTGTAATAAAATAATTTAATTGGTGAATTACTAAAGTGGATCATGTTGATGGATCATTTCTTTAAAAGACTTGCATCAAAAGATCAAACAATGCTATGAAATCTTCCATTTGTCAGCCAATGCCACACATTGACTTAAAATGCCTCTGTAGGTTCTCCAAACAGCTGGGAGGACGAGAGGCAGCACTGGTGGGAGCAGAGGCTTAAAGAGCAGGAGCAAAACCACACAGGGAGCCAGCACGGGGAGGGAGAGGACAGGCTTGTGCAGAGTGTGACTGAAACCCTGTCTTTGCCTCTGCAGGGAGCAGGAACCCCATGATTACACAGGTAACAGGCAGCAGTGAGCCAGAGCACAGAGCTCAGACCAGATCAGAGTGATGAAAACCATCAGCAAGCTTCAATTTAAAATTGCTGGGTTGGAGCTGGCACCCCCACAAGAATAATGCTTATTATGTAGTATCCATTTCATCTCATTCTCCTGGCTGATTAAATGATAACTCTTATCTTACAGAACATTGGAAGTTGTTGCTACATCACATCGTGGATTTATCAATAACTAATTCCCTGTTAGGGAAATAAGTATTTCATGACTGTATATGCAAGGTGCTCATTGCTCAATTTAAAACATGCCTGATCTGAAGTTAATAACCAGATTTTTTCCTCTTTCTTTTGGTGGCTCTTACCAGTCTCAGTAGCAAGGAAATAGAAATTCACCCTTTGAAGATGACAGAATCTGGAGCAATATGAGAAAATGACTCCTCGGATAAGCCTTGAAATGCCAAGTTTCAGCCCATGGAATTTTTTTTTTCTCAGCAAAATTTTAAATCCTGTAAAACAGACATTTCAGGTGGATCTGCTGAGGCAGCTCTCAGTGAACTGTAAAAGCACAGGCTGCACCATGACGCCATGAGGGGCCGGGAACTGCTCATGGAAAAGCTCCATGTTTTCACACACAAAACTAAGTGTAAGGTCTTTGTTAGTACAGCCCTGAGTATTTCACATTATGGCTCCAGGAAGAGCAGCACATTTAACACAGTGCTGTGATCATGGACAATGCAGCTACACTCGCCCAGTGGTGGATGGCCATAGGAAAAGGGATCACGATTAACTCCATCAGTGCTGAACGATACACCTACCCTGTGCTCCAGCTCACGCTCCTTTCTTCATAAGAACAAAAAAAATATCAAACTGAAACCTCATGGCATGTCAGGAGCTTGGTTTTTTATAGTTATTAATGTAATTTTTGTTTTGCTGAAAAAGGATCAGAGCCAAGGCATGAGCAGGTGCTGCAGGATCCGAGCTGCACTGTCAGCCTCTTTAACGTGACCTTGAACTCCCAGCCACAAGTCCAGACCAGAATACACTGGAGTGTGCTCCACAAAGGAATATTCATAGAAGACTCAGATCAGTCCTAAGATTGTATTCACCATCATTCCTTTAACTCACATCTCTGTAAGTAAAACCACACCAGAGAAAGAAAATTGCTCCACCTTAGGAAAACTAATTTCTTTTTAGTTCTCCTTTTTTTTTTCTTACCATTATTTCAGTAGGAGAAAGTTTCCTGAGTTGTTGGAACAAAACTGGGAAGCTCTTTGATCCAGGAACAAATGGGTTAAAACAGCTTCAGGATTTAAAGCTCTGTTTTGCTCATCCTTAATGGAAACTCAGGGACTGAATTTAGAATTGTGTTTGTGGAGAACAAGGAAAAAAGCGTCAGCGAGGAGGCTGGCAAAGAGGCATGGTATGCACGGGAATTAAATGCGGTTGGTGTCACTGCGCTGGGCGAGTCTGAACTATGTATGTGCGTGTAAGAATTTGTAGTAGTCTGTGTGCTGGCAAAAGAACTGGCAACCTGCCCTAAAACATTTAATAGGCTCCTCCTGAGTTTTTGAATCCCTCCTCAGTGCTCTGTGACAGAGGAGAACTTGATCCCCTTTTTAAAGCATCCCTAAGTGAGGGGTATATCGGCTATATATGAGGTGGTATTCAGACCGAAAAAAAAAAAATCAGTTTGGACCAACTGGGGACTGTGTGTAGAATTCAGAACCAGCTCTTCCCACATCAGAACTTGGGGATGCCTGGAGATTGGTCATGTGCCTCCTTCAGAGCCAGGATCCAATTTCAGATTCCCTCTCAGTCCCCAGAACCCACCACTGTTTGCAGCCTGCATGTCATGATTTGAACTTACAATGATTTTGCTGCATAAAGGAACCAAATGAACTGTGCAAGTTCCTCTGAAATCTGTTCCCTCAACCTCTAATATGCAAGAGAACTTCAAGTTCCTTCCTAAGAAATAAATGAACCTGGATGGTTTCTTCTTCTTGCAGTAACTAACTGACTAGTCCAGCTCTTGCCTTGGCTAATTTAGTTACTAATTTCAGGGCTTAAGGATTGAACAGAAGAGCAACTGCAGCAGCCTGATCCATTTGCTCTCTGTCTTGACCTTGGCACTGCAGAGGTGATGACGGATGCTCACCCAGGCTGCAAAGCTGAAAGTAAGGCAAGATCTGAGGAAGACTTCAACAGAGGACACCTGTGGGCAGACCAACCTACCCACGCTGATCCACAAGGATGCCCTGAGATCTCCTTCATGCCACAGGGCTCCTGAGCAGTCTTCATGGGCCCGTGGGTTTGCACGAGTGAACATCGTGTCTGACTGGGAGAAAGGGCTCTGACCTGCTCTGAACAGAGAGCGCTCAAAACCTGAGGACACTGAGGACAGCTCGGGTAAGAGGAAGAGGGGACATCTCGAAATAGCATTTCTCGTGTCATATGGACTGATGGAAAGTCCCTGATTGCCTGCGCCAGGGGTTTGTGATACCAGGACAGCTTTGCACAAGTCTCTAGTGAAATCCATTGGACTTCTGCAGAATCTCTGTAAGGGGAACCAACCCAGTCACCAAATACAAAAACAGCTGTGCTGAGAACTCTCCATCTGCCTCTGATGGCCTCACATGGCACTCACAGAAAAGCATTCATCCTCCTATTTACTGCAACTGACTAAAAGCATCTTTATATGAAAGCCTGGAATAGCTTCAAAAGCCTCTATCTTAGGAAAACAGCATGCATTTAATAGCCTTCCAGGAAAGTATCACATATAAACTGAACAAAATCATTTAGCCAAGGAGCACTTCATTACAGCCAGCAGAGCAGCACCCAAACTCTGTGGAGCTCCTACATGAAGGGGATCTTCCTTGGACAGAGACTGTAAAACCCAGAGGGATTGTGTAAATTCATCAGGCTCCCTCCAAAATGTAGATGCGGATGAAGGCTCCTGTATTTTTCAGCTCTTCATCACTCCTACTCAGTTTTCCTTGCACCCAGGAGAGCTACTCTGATGACTGCAGAAGCAGTGTGGGCCCCAGAGGTGGTATTAACTGACTGAGACAGTCACAGAATACAGCAATCAAGGTGTTTCCCTCTACTAATTAAGGTCCTGAGAGATGTCACCTATGCTTTAATCCTTCCCTCACCCACAAGATCCTCCCAGAAGGCCACAGCAGAAAAACAGCTGCCTTCCAGCAAGCTTCAAACTTTCTATCCACCTTCGCTGGAGCAGATCAAAGCAGCTGCCACCTCTGTAAAGTGGCACATTTGAGTGGTTAAACTGAGGGCCAAAGAAGATAAATTAATATTATTTTTAGACAAAGTTTGCTACCACTCAGCAGAAAACTGTCAGTGCAGCAGCAAATGGCTTCATATAGAAATATTGGTGGTCTGTGGGGCAAAGGAGGCCAGAGGAGTAGTAAGTGTTGTACCTCCATTGCACATCCCAGAGGGAATGCATGGATGGCATGTGGGAAAGCTCTGGAAGGAACTGCCCTCCCAGACAAGTGGCAGGGCCTGTCCTCAGCAACCAGTGCACCAAAGTGGCACAGCAACCCCCCCGGTGCTGGGGACAAAGGGCTCCTTGGCAAAGCAACTGAGGCAGCTCAGCATTGCTTGAGGGACTGACGCAGAGCAGCATCCCAGGAAAGGGCTCGGGATGGGAAGGGCCTGCAGCCTCTGCCACGGGCACCTGCGTTAGAGCCTGAGTCACCTCGGCTGGCACCAACTCTCACTTCTCAGATCTGGGAGGGCTCCTGAGTCACCCGCCTCCCTCCTCCCCCTGCTCCATCGCTGGGGCTGGCACCAACCAAACTCTCCTGCTGAGGGTTCCATCACTATCCCCTTGGGGCACAGGGGGACTGGGCGCCCCAGGGGAGCAGCTGAGACTCCTCTGCTGTTTGCAGCTCTGGCTGGTGTGAGGCGAGGATGAGAAACTCCCGATTTAGAGTTTTGTAGACATTTCTAGTGTTGATTAGTTTCGGCGATACTCAGTGTTAACATTTGTGTTCCCTGAGTTCTTTGCCTTTCAGAACAGGATGCCTACTCATTAATTAGTTCAGGCTTTTACCCGAGGGGTTATTTTGGGGATAGGCAGAACATTACAAAGTGCTCAGTCTGTGCTCTGACCAAGTACTTTGCTGTGAATATGGAGTTGACATCACGTCATTTAGTTCATTTATTTAAGTGTTGATTTGTGGCTGATGCACCCACGGGTAATGCTGACAGCAGCTCCAGTTTCTTCATTAAAATACAGTGAAATAAACACAGCCCTCACACCTCGTCTTTCCTTAGCTGTAACCTGCTCACACAAGGAATAGTCATCGCTTCGCTGATGACAGCTGAGGCCACCCAGCAGCGCGATCACTCTTATCCCTGATATTTCTGGATGGCACCTGAGACAAGAGAATACCTGGGACTCCACCCGGCTGAAAGATGCTGTCGGTGTCTCTGCAGACACAGGAAATCTCCTGCTTAATTTAGGACATGAATGAGATCGTTGGTATGGACACAAAGCCTCCTGGCAGAGATCTGTGCTGAAAGGATGTCTTGGCCCTGGGAAGGCTGAGGTTCTGGTTCCTGGCCCTGCTGTTGTCCTCTGTTGTAGCTTCAGCAAGCTGAATCACCACCCCATGGTCTCAGCTGTCCCTCCACTCCTTTGCCCAGTTTTTTTATTTCTTGCAGGTATCATTTTGCCCTGTGTGAGCACCTCTGGTCATGCTAAGTAGAAGACCCCATGCTAAGTAGAAGACCTACATGTGCTTCAGTAAGGAACACAGAAACCATATTGTTCCCAATGGCAGTGAGAAAACTGTTAACTCCTGAATACCTCACAGATGTAATTTCAGAGAGGGGAAACTGAGGCCACGACAAGTATTTGCGAAACATCTGTGGTATGATAGGGAACTATCCAGAGTATCATTTTGGGTCAGACACTGACACTGGGAAAGCTAAAAGCTGGTGAAAGCAATTCACTTCCACCAGCTTCTGGGACAGTGGGGCAGCGGAGTGAAGGTTTTGGCGAGAGGCTGGGTGTTTTCCTGGGCTATGGCACCTCCTCTAACCTGTGCAGAAGGGTAACACAGCTGTAGATGTCTGTGCAGGACCTTCACATGATGAGCTTGGAGGGTATAAATGAAGTTGGCACAGATTTATGAGATGCCAGCAGGGGACTGAACTGGCTGACTGCAGGAGGGTAAGGTGCAGTCTTTTCTGCACGGAGAGCTGCAGCTTGTCCCGCTGCTGGATCAACATTATTTTCACTTTCCCTCCTTATGGGCACTGTGCTGCCACACTGCTACTCCTGGCTTATGAGAGAATTAACTCCCAGTAGCACCAGTGGAGTATAGAACAGCCTGTGATACGTACTGGGCTCCTTCCAACATGCTACAGAGCAGATCCTCACTCTGGTAACAGCAGTAGCTGTGTTTAACACTGTGACTTTGTGAACATCACCCTGATTAATGCTGTTCTTTCTCACTGGTTGTTACTACCATTCACACTAGAACCTTGAGGAATCGCCCCTAAATGCTTGTGGAATGGCTGCTTCTGTCTACATCAGAGTTATCTGATTTGGGTTGCTCTCACTATCTAGATCACAGATAAAATGCACAAGAAGTCTAATCGTACCTACCAGTTCCTATCCTCCCTTGGAATTTCTGTTGGTATCATAGATCCTAAACTAGCCCATCTCCAGCTGGAACTGATCCCTCAGTCAGAAGGAACATTGGGTCCCCCTAAACCTGGAACAATTTAAAAGTTCTTTCCCATCACAACAGCTTTGACCTGGACTGCCTCCTTTAAACTGCCTCCAGAGTATTCTGTTTCATAACCAAATTGTTCATTATTGTTGCTCTTTCCAAACTACCTTTGACGGGAGTCCTCTTTGACTTGTGCCTTGTTTAGAAGCAGTCTTGATGTCTCTTTTTGGCCTTTCTGTGCCTGAATGACCTCTGTATGGGAAAGCTGGTGACAGCAGAGCAGCACCTCTCGTGATAAAAGCTCTCCATATTCATTCTGAGTTTATAAGTGCAAAGTAACATCACGCTACTTTAATTATATGTTTTCCTGCGCCTTCTCTTTCATCTTTCTGTAACTTTGTCAAGGTTGTAAACACACCTAGGCCTTAAGGCTCCTTCAGCAAGGATTGCTTTCAAATCCATCTACGCATTTTCCTTCTGTGGATCTCCATGTTCTGTACTTCCCCAAATTGCAGAGCTGCAGTAAATGCCTGGGAATAATGCATGTGTATAAAGCATAGACTATAAAAGCAGAATGGTGTGATGGCATTAGCAAGAACCTCTGATGAAAGACGGACACAGAGGCTGCAAGAGGCTTTCTCACACGTAGTTCCTGAGTGCTGGCAGACTTTCCATTTTTGTGATGCTGTGGATTATTAAAACCTCACTGAAATATCAGGTTGTTTCACAACAGGTTCCCATTTTTCACAGACTCATTTTTTGTGTGTTGGGCTGACAACTCCTATGAAGGTTTCCTGTCCCATACTGGATTTCTTTTGAAATTTTTGTTTTTATTTGTCTTTTTTTTTTTTTTTTTTTTTNTTTTTTGTTAAATGAATATAGACTTGATTAGCTGGGAAGACATGGGATTTTTCTGCAATATAACTATTATCCTTTAAGAAATCTAGGCTTCTCAAAGATGCTGCCCCTTTAAACAAGACAAAAAGAAATCAACCATCGCCTGGATAATGCTGTTCTCATCAACATGCAAGGAGCTTGCTTGTCTGTCACGTCGCCCACATCTTCTCAATCACTCCCTTTCATTTATCCTATTATGCCCCGATTTTAACTCATGCTGTAGCTGATACTCAATGACAGACAGAAGAAATCCAGCTGAGCATCATCCCTCCTTTGCTTCCCCACAGGAGATGCAGTGTAGGACCTTACCTGGCAGAGATCAGTACTCAGGCACCTGATGGAACCTGAGTGGAGAGAGACTTTTTACAGCTAGAGGACAACACTGCCAACCCAGAAGGATCTGGGTGATGAGATCTGCTGTAGAGAACGGTTTTTCTGACTTTTCCCCCCTTTTCCTTGTGTGAACAGACAGTAGGTGTTTTG
This sequence comes from Callaeas wilsoni, assembly GCA_013398955.1. NCBI lineage: Eukaryota > Metazoa > Chordata > Aves > Passeriformes > Callaeidae > Callaeas > Callaeas wilsoni. The sequence goes on from VWPU01005546.1 coordinate 35,540, forward strand.
CAAGCAGTTGCAGTTTAGAAGACGTGATCACAAACCCTGACTAATGTTTGTGGCTGGTGGGTCCGTGGCAACGAGTCAAAGCAAGTGCTAATTACTATGGCTATTGCTGCTAATTTATTATTTAATTTCACTGTATTAGTGTGGCATTGCAGGGCCCTAACCTGGAGCCATGGCCCGACGGGCAGGACACCATCCAAACACAGAACAAAGCAACGGTCCCTGCTGCCACGAACTTGCAACCTGAATATACTGGTGTGTTGACTCCTGACCTGTAACCTAGAGGTGTTTGAGCCTCCTGACTGCAGGGATCCCAGAGCTCATACTGGTCTCTGTCAGAGCGCAGTGGAGCTCTGTGGTTGAGCAATGGTGTTACTGACCCAATTGCCCAACCAGGAGGAGGTACCAGCCTGGGCACTTGCACATACAGCTGGGGACATCTGTGGGAAAACAGTGGGGCTCAGAGATAAATGAGAAGAATACATATTTCTGGTCTTCTGAACCCAAGCCTTAAATCTGAGCCTGGAGCAGTTTGCTCCCGTTTAGAAAACACGAGCCCTTTCACACGGCTGATTCATGGCAGTCTCCTCCTCGAGCTGTCTAGCACATGTCTACAAGCTGATGCATTGATACACAGCAGCTCAGGATGGACTTATCCTCCCTGGCAGGGATGTGTTTTTCTGAACCGCAGCCAAATGGAGCAGCCAGCTCCGAGGCTGCTCTCTGATTGATCCAGTTCATGAAGACCTGCCCAGCGATTTCCATGCATATCCTGGGAAGATTAACACACCATCCTGCCAAGCAGTGTCCCACAGCACTGCAGGAGAAAGCCTTCGGTTAACCCTGTGTGCTGCCAACAGCTAGAACCGACCACTTTATTGAATCTGCTGGGTTTTCTGTTATAAATGATCCAACTGCATTCTGCTAATTGTGTTTCCTGGGTATTTCTTCAAGATATAAAATAACGCTGAGAGCCCATGGGTCTTTCTTTTATTTATGTCAACTTAAGGCACTCTAACCTTCCCATTCTAGTGAGAACCTTGCAACTGTCAGTGATAATAATTATAAAACTACTTAGTATTACCATTTCTGTCCCTCCCTTAATTCAAAAGCAATATAATTACCTAGAATAATTTCTAATATATGAAATAATATAGGCCGAGATTCTGGAGGGCCTGGATGGGAACTTGGCTGTTGTTTTCCAAAGGAAAAGAGACTCCACTCCTTCTGTACAAGAAGACTCATGCCTATTACCAACAGTTTAGGGTTTTCCGTTGAAACAAACTTAATCTCCCTTTAATTCTATGTTTTATCTTGGATTAGGCTGTCCTTGCTGGGAATTCAGAGTCTCAGGGTGGGAGGAGGCAGTGACCGATTGGAGGCACGGATGAGGTTCTGTTCAGACTTGCAGGTGCTGGGGTAGTCCAGCCTCACGGCTGGCTCTGGGACTCCATCCGCAGGACTCGCTTCCCTGCTTTGGCCGTTGCCGTGTCAAAGTCAGAGGCAAGTGAGTCCATGGGGATGACAAGGAGAAAGAGAGAGAGGGCAGGGGAAGTCAGTGTGAATGTGGTCCAAAGCAGCCCCTGCCTCTGAGCAGCCTCACAGCTTGGAAAAGTAACCCCTGCTTGGCATCTTCCAGAATTAGTGTGGATAATGTGGCAGCGGGCACTTTGCTGGGTTATCTGAGGTCAGCAGAGTCCAACCTCTGGAAGGGAAGAAGAGGGAAAGCAAGCACAAGGCTGTGCCAGGCAATGCACTGTCACAGCTTGTTCCTCAAGCCTCAGAAAACTCCACACCCATTTTATTCTTCACTGTTTCCTCATCAGCCTTGCGTGAGATGCTCCTGGGCAATGTATTTAGGAAAACCCTGTCATTTACACCTTATGGGGAAGCAGTAGCAATCTCCATGGTAACGGGGCTCCCCCAGCCCAGCTCCACCCAGCAGGTGAGGATGGATAACCCGCCAGCTCATGGCACAGGAGCACGGCCGATGGAGGAGGATGGACAGACGGGAGGAAGGCACACCTGTGGGAATTTTGCTGCTGCTGGCTCCTGTTTGCTTGCTGTGGAGAAGATTTCTCTCTGGCTGACTTACAAGACAATATCTGGCACATGCATAAAGAGAACATGATGGCTGATCACTCCAAGGGCATTTATCTTCATGAAGGAGGAGGAGAGGGTTATAGTGGTGGAGCCCCAAGGAGCTGGCCTGTCTCTCCTCGCCGGTGAAGATTAATGTGTTGTGGGATGTTGGCTAACACGTATTGTGCACACACAGTGCACCTTTCCCTCCATCCCCTTCTCCTTCCCCTTCCCCCAGCTCTCCTCGCATGGACTAATGGACTAACACAGCTTTGAATGATGACAGGTTACACGGAATACACTCCCTCTCCCCACAAAATGCAGGGGAAATCTGTAGCAAGCAAAGTGCTTAAAATGGTTAAGAGAACCTGGATATCCTACATCACTAAATCCTAACTGAAGGGAAGAGCAGCCTACGGAATTTCACATCTTTATCTCTCTAGTATAAACTGGACTTAGAGTGTCTTCTCTTTTCAAATATATGGCCCGTAAATTAAATTCTTGAATTCTTTTTTTTTATGTCATCTAATTACAAGGCGTATTAAAAAAAAATAGACTGCTTTCTTCTAATAGTTCAAGAATAGAGGAGACTTTTCACCAGAATCAAAGATTTTTGAAGATGAGTGGGCACATCAAGACCAATAAGAAACTGCATTAGATATTGGTTTTGCACATATCTTTGCATTTTTGCAATAATCATGGAGATGCAAGTTTACTGCAAAATTGTTGCATGTGAAGGACAAAAGTTAGCAAGGGGGGGAAATTCATAAGAAAAGACAGTGAAATGGCAAATCTAAGGAGAGAGCTGCCTAATTTGTACCTGTTGTACATTTTGCCTCAAAACTGTGGGTTCAAATTGTGTAGAGGCTGATCTGTGCAAAGCAGCTCCACTTGGAAGCATTTATTTCACAGGTTAAATTAATGCTCTTTGTACTCAGCGCAACTCCAAGCTTTTGGACAGCTGTGGTTTTTGAGTTCAGAAAAAGCCAAGGAGCGTGTCTCTCTCCAGGCCCTGATCCTGGCCACTGTGGGCAATGGCAGGACTCCCTCCTGCACTGGTGGTGAAACATCTGGCTGGTCTACACATGTCTAGAAAGGAGAAATTAAAATAGCTATGGAAATATGGGAACAAGGGAAAATGCAGAGCCTTTATGGGGGATGAATATCATAAATATGACAGCAGGCATGAGATGGGAAATCAGAGGGATTAGAATGGCAGGAGTTTGTGGCTGAACTGGGAAGAGAAGTACTTGCATTTCAAAGTGTCTTGAGGCAGAGGGAGCTGACAAGGACAGGCAGAAGTATTTGTAAGCTTTGAGGTGAAAAATGACCAGCCTTTCTCCAGAGGGAAAGACATCCTTAGAGGAGCACACCCTGTCCTGCTGCGATCTGCTACCACAAAGGTACCAGATTTACAAACCCCCCTGAGCATTTACAGGAGACAATTATTCTGGAAAAGGGCTACTCCTCATCAAATCCATTTTCTCAGCAAATCTATCACTTACAAAGTCTCATGTAGGAAACTGGTAATCTACATAAAAGTGAAAGGAACGTCATGCAGAATAGCTTAAAATATGGATCCCCCATCACAGAGCCTGTCATGTCTTCCTACTGTATTTCCATCACGGCAGACAACATAATGCCACTGCACCAGTCATGTTTCAACTAACACCTCAAGTCAGGTAGACACATAACAGGTTAATTAGGGGCTTTGGCAAATTGAGTCCACGGGCTGTAATTACCAGCACTCAAGACCTACAATTTCTGTTTTAATTAAAATAAACAGTGTGGAGAAGCTGACATCACACCAGAGTAACCAGCATGTAAGTCACAGTTAATTATATTAAGCTGTGGCCTCCATCATAAAAAAATACTCAGTTTGGATCTGGATTTATAGAGACTGATTTTACCATTCCAGCAACGTTTAATTGCTGTACCAAGGCCACCAACTTGTCTGGACAAGTCAGTGTTGGGGTGACGGGATATGCCATGTGTGGAAGAGCTCCTTCTCCTCTCGGGGTGGAAGCAGGCAGTGCCAGCCTTTGCATCCTTCCTTCATTGCCTCCTGCCAACCTCTCACACCCTGACAGGTCCCAGTTGTGCCCCATCCACACTTGGCCTGCCTCTGTCACATCAAAAAGGATGGAGAGCTGCTGCCTTTTCCAAAGAGCATGGCCAGGGAAAATGAACCTGGGGAAAAAAAGCTGGAAAATGAGCTTTTGAGGAGGGTCTGGGAGATGGGAGCTGTAGGGCTCTGATGTGCTTTGGGCACTTCTCAGCTCAGGGCATCTCCCAGTGATGGAGATCCAAGCTCTGGGTGCCTGAGCACACCCAGGGCACGGGTGGCACATTCATCCTCTGCGTCCAATAAACGCTCCTGCTCTGGCACAGCTCCTGCCTTTCTCTCCTCACGCACTCCCAGGTAATTCCCTCGGCGGTGTTGCAGCGTAACCATGACCCACACTCCAGCCTCTCATCCGCCACCTCTCCCGCTTCTCCTCCTCCACCCAAGCTTCCCTCCCAACCCTGCCTTTTGTCTCCTTCACCCACTTTCAACCCTGTGCCTCCTTTGATGCCACCCGATGTGCGAGGTGCAGCCAGACCCACCCTGCCCAGCCAAAAACACACCTGTTTTGCAAAGCAATCCAGGTGTATCGGACACACGCTGTTCTGGGATCGCTTTTATTGCGTTACACAATCCCGCTGCCTGCGAGTCTCCAGCCGGAGCAGCCGTGGAGGAGCAGACGTCTCGCGGGCTTGCCAGCACTCCCAGCAGGGCCATGCAATACCTGGGCAGATAATTAGACACGCAGCAGGGGAGAGGTGACAGATCTCAGCTTTGTGCTTTTCCAGTCTGGTTATGAGGAGCTGCCAGGTGTCCCCACCAGCATTCGGTCAGCCCACAGAAGATGAAGCCCTTGACAGAATCCTTGCAGGACCTGAGGGGGGGAATCACCTGAGCTCCTTGTTGCTACTTGGAACTGCCAAGGATCAGCAATAAAATACCGGAAGAACTGTCTGAGCATTTCCTGGGGGATGTGATGGTAACTCCAGCTGAAACTGCAGGACGATGCTGTGTCTCCCAGCAGTGCCTTTGGGGATACAACGAGACCCCGGCCAGTGACAGGCTCAGCTTCTGCAGTGGAGCCTGGGGACTGAAACGCTCTGAATTTCCATATGTCCCTATCAATGCACTTTACCTTTAGGACCTGCCTGCCACCAGAATCCCTGGAAAACAACATTTTAGTGGAGCTTTGATGATATAATCTTCCTGGGGAGGGAGAGACCAGGGAGCGCAGGGCAGGGAATGCTGCTGTTTTCTGTTGTGAAAGGTGTGGACCTGGTTAATTGTCCCAGGCTGTTGGATGGACAGTTCAGACACAGAACAGACAGCATTTTTCTTTTGCTTTTTCTGAACAAGAAAACGTTTTTTAAACCATTCTTTATTCCAGTCTATTTTCAAGCATGTAAAAGTTATGTAAATTGTTATATTTTTTTTAGGTTTTGCATTAACCTAACCCCTTTTTTTTTCCCCTGAAAACAAATAATATGCTCAGGCAGTATAAGGGCAAGCAGTTGCTCTTCATTCATTCAGTCACTTCAGGATTTGTTTCTGACTTCCACTAACTGCGGTTGATCCTTATTTAGTTAAGTATGGTTTCCCTGCTACTCTCCATATGAAATTTTGAATCTCTGTGATGTTTTGATTAGCATATGATTAACCAGTAATTTTTTCAATGCCATAGGCCTCATACTGAAATTCATCTTTTCAACATATCTTTCACTGTCCTGCCATTATTTCCTAACAGTTACTCCAACCTGCGGCCCAATTACTTCCATTTCCACGATATTTTGAGCCCAACCTAATGGAAGCCGTGTGGCGAGCTTCAAATTCAGCAGCTAATATTTAAAATAAAGCTCCTTAAACACTGCTGTCCAGCTGGCCATGGGTATTGCTGTTGGCTTGTAGCTCGCCTACAAAGCCCCACAGAAAGGTGCTGTTTGGGGTGTTTAAATGCAGGATTGCTCGCTGCTTTTGGTAACCAGCTGAGACACTGCATGTGAGCTCAGACACTGGTGTTTGGTGCAGACCTGTGTGTTGCCCAAGCAAGAAGATGGCCCTGTGCTCCCTGCCATGGGTTGCTGACGCTTTTGGCTTCTGCAGGTGAAAGCAGAGTGACGGAGCAAAGTGACAGAGCAGAGTGACAGAGCAAAGTCTCCGGTGCCTAGCCCTGAGCAGAGTGAGCTGTGGCACTGCCTGCCGCTGCAGGACTGGCAGAGCTGGCGTGATGTGGGCACTGCCTGCTCAGAGTGACCTGGAAAGCCGAGCGTGCTCCTTCCCCCTCAGGTGAGGAGGAGGAGGAAGAGGAGGAGGCAGGGTGGTGACTCAGAGGAGCGGCAGAGCCTTCGGGGTTCTCCCGCACACCCTGGCTGTGCCCGTGGGCTCTGCCAGCCCCGTGCTCTGCTGCCTTCAAAGCACCCAGAAACAGAAGCAGTGACTTCCCCGCAGTAATGGAATTCTCCCCCAGCCCCCTGCTTCTCCAGAGCCATGCACACCAATTTTGGGACACGCCTGACCCCTCCTGCTTCCACCCCAAGTGTCCTTAGCCACCACCCGAGCTCTAGAGTGGCAGTGACAGGGGCACAGGGTGGCTGCCCCAGGCAGTGGCAATGCACTGAGCCAGGGCAGGGCCACTTTCTCTCCTGGAAACCAGCAGCCAGGACAGAGGCTTCTTACAGCCAGGACACCCCAAATTACTATTGTTCGTGCTGCCAGGATACCACAATGTTATTCAGGGTTTTATCCCACTGGAGGGATGGGCCATTCCACAGCACTTGGGCTTTCACTGGCTCTGAGGATGTGTGGTTTTAAATTCTTTTACCTAATTGTAATGAGACATTTGGGTTCTTTCCTCCTCTTTTCAGAACTGTTGCCAGGCAGTTTGTCCTGAAAATGCTAGTTATGGTGTTATGTTTGTTTTTTTTATTTTCCTCCCCTTATCAAAGCAGGATGCCAAGAGGCAAATTTATTGTCCTGTGTAACATCCTCTTTCATATCCTCCCTTCCACACTCCAGGAAAAGCAAAGTGCCTGCACACCAGGCCCGTGACAGGTCAGATCAGGGAGCAGGCAGGAGCAGGCCCCAGTCTGTGCTTACAAGAGGCTGTTACAAACCCCATTGGAGGGATGGGAAGAGTTTTCCCTGACTTCATCCAGCTTGGGAAAGGGGCCAACACCCTTCTTGAACCCTCTGTCCCTATGTAAACCATATACCGTTCATTTGGTGTCCATGGCAGGTGATGTGGGGAGTCTGGGGGACCCTGGGCAGCGTGTCTGAGATTTTAATAGGCAGGCCCATCACTTGGAGGGAGATTGCAGAGGCTGGAGGGAAGAAGAGAAGGGAAGCACAGAAGCAACACAGTCTAACCATGTCCTGCTGCTGGTACAGGGGCAGAAAATCCTTTTCATGCTACTGGAATTTTGGTGTCCCTGAATCATAATCCATTTTAATTCAGGTCATAATAAAAAGGCACCTAAATACTCATCAATGAGTGAAGACACACCATGTATGTTCTCTCGTGTCTTCTCACAGGGCAAAGTGTGTGATGGGAGCACAGGTGCTGGTACTGACCAAGAAGCTACAGAGTCCCCCATTTTATGATTTGTATTTACCACACCCTTGGTCTCAAGGGGCTTTATTAAGCCTGATCAGAACTGCATACTTTTGAGGAAAAATGAAGTACATTTACATCTACTGAAACTTTAAAAAAAAACCCCCACTCCTGCTTTTGACTTTCTGATCATTTTCCTCTGGATGCAGCCTCAGGCCTTGGGCTTGTGGGACAAAAAGCAGCTCCCAGTAATTGGAGGGCTGGAGCCTCAAATGCTGCCATAAACATTTCCAGCAGAGTAATATAACAAGGAGGCACCTGTGTTTTGAGTGCCCAGCACTGCAGAGAAATATCACCTCTGCCCTGCAATCTTGCTTTAGAAGCGACCTGGCTGTGGGTATGATGATGAGTGAGCTGCTCCAACCTCATTAAAGTCAGTGGAGAACCTCCCACGGCTTTTGGGGGCACAGGCTTCGGGCTGCCTGTGAGCTGAGGCTGGAGCAGACCACTTGGAAATGTCTCAATGAAGCGAAAAAAATTAAAAACAAATACACTTGGTAAAAAAAAGGGGGTGGCATCTCTGTGGGCAGAGAAGGCTGCAGGCCATGGGTGCTCATACACAGCCAGGATGTGCCCCATGCAGCTCCCCTGGGGTGGTCCCAGTGCTGGCAGTGTTTTGGGGGACTGTCCTGGCTTTTTCTCAGCTGTCTCAGCAGGTGCCCTGTGTGGCATTGCTCCCACAATCATTATGTCACCAGCTGGATTGCCTTTGGAATTAAAAATAGTTTAAAAATGGAATGGTTTGGCCATGATGGGTCAGCTGGTGGGAAAGGAAAAGCCCCTGTTCTCCACCCACTGGATATTTTGGAGACCTTGTGCAGGCAAACAGCCAAGGTGTGTGAGTGAGGAGCTTTATCTTGGCAGCACTTGGGTGAAGCCAGCTGGGAAAAACAATCACTTTTTCATAAAACTTTCTTCTATCCCAGTACCAACATGTTTCAGCACACTCTGGGGAACTCAGTGCAGTGAGTGACGTAGATGCTGCTGAGAGACCTCCTAATAAAACCGTATTTTTCGCATTTACCCCAATTAAGAGAACAGGAGTCAAAGTAGTTTGAAGACTTCTGTTCAGTGACGTGTTTTGGGAAGTGGCTAAAGAGGATTTCAGAGAAATTTGACTCTTCTGTGAAATAAAGTGTATGTGAAATGAAAGATATGAATCCACACATTTTTTGTTTTTATTGATTTCTGTAGATGCTGAGAGTTTTCAGTTTGAGTGAAACTTTTCTTTCTACCGTTTGTATTCTAGTGTTGTTCAGCCACAGTTCCAGCCCACGCCAGCAGCAGTGCTAGGGGTGACAGGTCAGGTGTCACAACACGCTGAAGATTTTACCCTCCTTTCTAGTAAATCCCTTCACTTTTGCTCTGCTGGGGAGGGGCAGGACGAGACCTGCTAAAGCCACCCTGAAGTGAAAAATTACTCTTAATTCCTAAATGAGCAAAACACTGGATATTCACACAATTGCAACATCGGGACCGCTGCAGAGCCTCAGGACAGGGGGATTGGAGGACTCCAGAGCTGTGTGCCCCAGGCAGGGTGCCAGCCCCCCAGGGGTGCTGCATCCCTCCCGACCCCTCCGGGCTGGCAGTGTGCATCCCCCGTGCTGGAACGTCAGTGCTCCCGTTCCCCTGTGCAAGCAGCGTCTCCTGAAATGCCCATCGCGCTGCCAGCTCCGCTTTTATGGCTGGTCCTTCCAGCTCTTCCCCCCCACATTCACAAGAGAGGAGCTAAAGGAAACACCTTTGGCTGCAGTGAATAGGTAGCTGCTTTTGTGCTTCCCTCTGCTGCCCTTCCCAGCCCGGTGACGTGGGGATTTCTGATATTTCCTGAGCAGCTGCTGGATGCTACACCTTTAGGCGCTCCAGCTCTGACTCCTCCACACCCTTTCCCCTTCAGCAGAATTCACACAAAAGCAGAGGATATTAAAAAAAAGAAAAAATCTATAAAAGCCAGCCTAGTGCTCGCTCGGATGGTGGCTCTGCTCTCAGCTGCCTTTGAAAAGCTGGTGCAACCCCAGTGTCCTGGAGGCACTTTTGGGGTGAGATGGGCAATTGGAGCATTCAGACAATATATCCCAGCCCCTCCTGAGTTTACTGGAATGGCTTCTTAAATGCAGTGTGGATGATTTTACTAACTTGGGGCGTTCTCTAAAAAGATCTTTTTTTTTTTTTTTAAGACTCTATGTGCTGTACTCCTTCTTTCTTTTTTTGTATAGCTTTCTTCTAAACAAACGTTAGGATCCAGGTGCTTTCTGCCATCTGCATATGGAGCCAGGTTGAATCAGCCCTGGCTTGTTCTTGGTAGCTGCTGCTCCTCTGACACCTCTCAGATCACACTGACAAGGAAAACTTTTATTCCTCAGCCTGTAATTTCTGTCTCTGTGTGTGGGACAAGCTCACACACCTTGTAACTATTTCACTTCGGCTCAAAACTCATCTCCTCATTACCCAGATATAATTACATCTGACAAAAGTATTGAATGCACCAAAGCACAAAGAAAAAAGACAGAGGGATTAAACTGATTCAGATCTCTCACCCCTGAACATTATGCCCCCATAAAGAGCTCAAGGAGGAAGAGGATGAATAATTGTTGAAGGATCAGTGCCATGATTACCGGGTATGGTCTCTCATATGGCACCTGAAGACTCAGACAATTGTGGAAACTATAAAGAAAAATCAATTTCAGTACTAAGATGGGAGCACAGGGATATATATTTTTTTTGTTTGTTTTTCTTTTCTAACAGGAAACCAGAGAACCTGATATGTGACTTAACACATTTAACTTTGCATTACAGGTGGGTTTTCACAGGCACTTAGGGACAGCCTGGCAGCTGCCATGGAGCCTATGGCTAAAAAAATGAATAAACAGGAAATCATTTGAGAAGGATTGATAATAATAACACCAACGCTGTGCCAAAGCAATTCTGGAAAGAAGATCGGGTGAGGAGGTGCATGGCTGATGCCCTTTCTGAGGGGTGAGGAGCTGCTGTGGTCAGGGGTGCAGGCAGGGCAGGTGATGGGGAGCCACAGAGGCTGTGGGGTCACCCAGGTGCTGCTGGTGACGGGGGATGCTCCTTGTCCCCCTCAGAGCCCCTGCCTGCCCTGCCCGTCCCCGCTCCTGGGCAGCAGCCTGCCTGCAACAGGCCTTCCATAAACTTTGCAGCAGGTTTACGTGCTGCTGAAAACTTGCGAAAAGGTCGTGGCGAGAGGACGGCGCAATTTTCTCGTAAAAGCTTTGCTGACGCATACCAGGGAAAAACGTCAGGAGTGAAGGAGAAGCTGTGGATCACTGGCTGAAAGTTGCTTTCTTTGTCACCTCTCCTGTTTTCTTTTAGTTACAAAAACGGGAGGAAAAAACAACCACCGTATCTTCTTGTAACAAACGGAAGAAAATAGAAAGCAAACACATAGAGGAGTGCCAAAAAAAATTACCTGGGAAATTCCAAAATGAAAGTATTTTGTTTAAAAATTTCAATTAAAGTTGCTAAGTAACAACAGTGTGTCTACTTATCAGCTCATTTACAAAATCCAAGCACTGAAAAGCCAAGACGTTACTAGTGGTGGAGATCATAAATCTTATGCTGCCGACATAATAAGCGTACATGCATTATTCTTATCAAGTACAAAGAAAGTAAATACATATTTCATCACAACAAGCTTAATGCTGACCTCTAAATAAATAGCTGTCTTTCATTAGCAATCTCAAAATAAAACATAAAGCAAACCGTATTAAAAAGAGCCATAAAAATTATGTATGTAGACACTAATGACACATATTGATCAGCTTCACGTGCAAAGCCATACGCATGCATAATTCTGCCACAAATCAACATGGTTATGTGTTTTTTTTTTCTTCCTCAAACCAGACATTCCATAATATTCTCAAGGAAACATAATTATCAAGGATTAACTAAAAGTCAGCTGTCACTTTGATAGATATATATGTTTTATGTAAACACTCTTGTAAGCCTCAGTATTCACCATATCTCTTTAAGAGCACTTTACCACTGGAACTGAGCTTACCAAACTAATATGATTTTAAAGGTCAGAGTTAGGGCTGCTGAGTTCTGCTGGGACGTTCTGCAGCGCTGTGTTTTATGCTTCATAAAGCTCTGTCTCTCTGCTTGGCGCTAATTAGGATAGTCCCTTGTAATCAGTGGCGCCATTCCAATTTCCATTAGCTAAGTTTTGGACTCCAAGGGCTGTTCCTTCCACGGTTGCCCCATTTCAGTCGAGCACTTCTCCATATGCCAGGCCTTCTGCAGGTGCCTGAGCTTGGAGAAGTGCTTATGTTTAAGTGTTGGGATGGATCACACGGGCCGTGCGGGAACATAGAGGAATGTGCTCGCCATGCCTCAAAACCCCAACTCCAAGGTGCTTTGTCAAGCAGCCTGCGTATTTTTCAGGCATTTTGGCTGTTTTCAGGGGACAGACACAGATCCTCCAGCCAGGCCCATGTCAGCAGGTGTCTGATCCTCTCTGGAGCCCTGGCAAAATGGAGCTGGAGCAGCACAGATGGGTGGGAGGGCAAGGCCTGAAGGGGAAGGGCACAGCAGCCTCGATGGACCAGGGTGGTCCCCAGAGCAATCTGTGGTTTGAGAAGATGACATAAATTTGTCACAGGTTTTAATCAGCATTGTCGGGGCTCCAGGTCCCAGCCTGCCACGAGCCAACACTCCTGGCTGTGCCGAGGTCTCCCAGTCGAGCCTTCCCACATCACATCCATGGACTGAGACTTTCTGCTGGATGAACAACTGATTTTGACTCCTTGTAGGTAGCATTTGCTCTGCAGCTATTGCCACAATATACCAAATCCTTTTTCAAAAAAAAATCACACTAAGTGCACCGAGGATCATATTGTCGCTGAAAGAAACTTCTGAAAACTCGCGGATAATAGTTAAATCCATTCAGCTTTGAACACTTTAAAAACTGATCAGACCTCTTTCTTAAAGCCCTGAAGTGCTTTTAACTCCCACTGAAGCCAATCAGGGCTCTTTGAAAGCAGTGAATGGCAGAACTAGCCCCTGAAACATGTGAGCCCAGCTACCGAGAGTGGAAGCAGAAAATAGGTTACCCCTCCCAGCACAAAAATGCAGATGTGAATTAACTCCACATATGTAATGACATTTAAAAGCTACATTCAGTAAATCTTATTCAGAGTGAGGAAGAAATATGAAAGAAATCCATCAACATTAATTTAACTCAGACAAATAACTATTACTCAATGTAAGCCAAATTGCAAACTGCAAGGACTCATGTATCAGTAAATTTTAATGATCACTCCACCCTCAAAAATGTTTAGACAAAAAATGGATAAAATAGTTCTTTCATTCAATAGCTCATTTACAAAAAAAAAAAAAAGAAAAAAAAAGAGCAAAAGAGTGCTGAAATTTGAATTAAAGTGTTCATTTTGAAGTAATGAAGAACTATAAAAAATCTCTCAGGTTCTTAACTTCCCTCCTCCTGGGAGAAAGAGAAGGGAAGAGAAAGAGAGAAAGAAGTGTGTGTAGCTGTTCGTGTTGTGCAGAAAGTGAGGCTTTTTCAAAGCCTTTCAGCTCTGCTGATGAGGAAAAAAGTTTTTCTTTGAAACTAGTTACATTGCTCCCCTTCCCTGTTTTCCCCTCCCTTATTTCTTGGATGGAGCACCGTGGAGCAAGGGCTTGTGAGAGGAAGAATATGTCCATGGGGGCAGAGAACAACCAGGAAGGGACTTCCCTTTAAAATTTCTCTTCTTGTATCTTATGAGTAAGCTCAGAAGGGATGGAAAATGGGGACAAAGTGGGGAAACCCCCAGGCTTCTTGTGCAGTAGCACTGATTCTCATTTTGGCTGCCTCCTCTTCCCAACAATCCCCTTCATTTTCCCCACTGCAAAAAAGGAAAACCTGGAGCGATGATGATGATGAGAGCAACATTGGTTTCAGATTAATTTTGAGCAAGGAATTATCAATTCAAATGCTGATTGCCACTGTGACCAGTCCTTTTCCTTCACCAGCACCGAGAGCACATGGCTGTTGGACAGTGATGTGCAGTGATGGGAGAAAAAGTATTTTAAGGCAGAGGTGGGGGTAAAAGCGTGTGTTAAAGATTTCTGTATTAAAAGTGGAGGGAATACCCTATTGTAGGCAAAGGATAACATACACTGGGTGCTATGCATATGTCAAAGATATTTTTTAATAAAAAATAAGCAAAATAAAGGTATTTCAAACTTAATCATTTTATAGACTATAATCAGTTTGTGTTAATCTGTCTAAACATGTCAGTGATGACAGCACTTCCTTGTAGTCAGATAATAAATCAGGGTCTAAGGAGCAAAGAAATTCGAAGGCTTTTTATTTGGTATGCTTTGTATGCTTGAAGAAGTAATTTATATCCATTTAGATTCACTTGGATATATTTAGTCTTGAGTCGGAATTTATCTTTAAAATCTATGTATGGGATACTGGGAAAGAAAATTCTTTACACCTGCTGATACCTGCCTGTGTGTCTGTGCCACTTGCACTGTTTATTTTAGGAAAACAAGTGGAGGTTTTCTGGTTGTTTTTTTTTTTCGTTTGTTTTCTTTTTTTATCTCTTCAATAGGGTGCAGAACTAATTTTTAGCTCATTATGGAGGTAATCTTCCATTGCTTATTTGACTTGGGCTGTTTCCATAACATCTGCTTTTCTGCAGAGGCGCTGGGCGCCCCGTGGATGGAAGCAGCTCTATATGTGGTTACATTCACATGTTGTCCACTTAATGAAACCCTGGCAATCGGCCCGTGTTTGAAACACATCTGAACCACGGAGAGCTGCTCGACGCTGCTGCTCTCCAGGAACCTCGAGAGGAGGCACATGGCGTTGTCCGTGCCTCCTTAAGGGAGCTCAGCTAAAAACATTAGGGAAAAAAGAGTGCACATGCTTTCTTAAAGCAACCAAGCATGCCCAAGGAAATTCTGGATCATGTGCTAAGAGGTGATCTTAAATAGAGATGGAGGAAAGGTTCTCACCAATGCTTTAAATTGCTTTACTCTGAGTGTTCTCACCCGTTGGCTCTCGGTGCTCCACAGAGAATTCCAGCTTTTGCCAGGCTCACAGGCAGAAGTGGATGGACTTGTTTCCAGTCCTTTGAGTCTAAACCTGAATCCCCAACTCACCTGTGTGGTTCCCTCCTTCCCTCAGTGACCTGCACTGGCACCCACTGAGCAACACAGGAGCTTCCCCTTCCATAGAACAGGTCACATGGAACATGCTCTGGTTCTTTTCTCCCTCTCTTTATATACATTTTCAAATGTACATGATTTCAGTTGGCAGGAAAAAAAAAATAAACTTGCAAACAGAATTCTTTTTCTTGTGAAAACCAAAGAAAAATTCAAATTTTAAACATTGTCACCCAAAAGCAAAGCTGTCATTTTGTTCACAGTATTTTTCAAAATTATTTCCATAATTTCAATTAATCTATTTAGTCAGTGAAGTGGAGAAGGAGGCGAGAAGGTTCTGATGTGGAACAAGAGATATCAAAGGCGAGGTTAACTATTAAACTCTTGTAATAATTTTCTGGGGAGTGTGACCATACAGGACTGTTCTTCCCCCCATGGGCAGTGCCAAGGTAGGAGTTGCCTTTCCCAAAGCCACACACATTCCTCACTGGGATACAAACCCTGTCGTGTGCTGTTTGCTAATGTAAAGATATTTGTACTCTCCAAATCACAGCAGAAATAAACTGATCTATTCTGAAGCCAACCCAGACCCAAAGGCTCCTTTATGTATTTATTCACAAGCTGCTGTTTTATCGCAGGGCATGTGTCAGCCAGCAATTCATCCCTTTCTGTTACAGGGATTTCATGCTATGGGAAGTGATGGGGCTTTTTGAATAAGGCAGTGGAGAAAGCCAAATGCTTGGGGCTCTCAGAGAGACATGGCAGGGAGAGGAGCATGCCAAGGGGGATGGAGAGGCAGAAAGCGTCTCAGGTCTCACGCTGTTTGCGTCGCTGCTCGGAGCGCCACCTCATCAGCAGGTAACGCAATCCACTCGGGATTGCTTCACGGAGCTGCATCACTACCAGGAACCGCCGAGGTCAGTGGGCGTTCAGGTGGAGATGCCCTGAGTCAGAGAAGACATCAGCTGATGGAGCAGATCAAGGGGCTAGTTGTGATTTTATTTCTTTTTTTCCCGAGATAACAGATGTTAATCTGCTGAACTCCAGCTTGGAGAGATGAAAGTGCTCTTGTGCCACACTGCTCCCAGCCTGTGAATTGAAACCAGACACACACACACACACACACAGAGCACTGTCACTTTGTGTTCATCTAAGACATTAGATTTTTTTTCTAGCCCAACTCTGCTAGAAGCTATGTATTTCCAGAAGGACTTGAATGCGCAGAGTTGCAAGAGCAGATTTTGGTGTTCAGCAGGGTCCAGGTTGTGGCAGCTGGAGCTGCTTTCCTCGGGAACCCCTGTGTGGGCTGTGCAAGCGCTCGGGCCTTTGGTGTCAGCGCTCGCATAACCGACCTTGAGATCTTCCAAAATCTAAACCAGGAGAGACCGTGGCTGCACAGGACTGTGTGTGGGTAGGTGTGTTTGAGAGAGATAATTATTGGGTAAGGCAAGAAAACATTTACCTACTGCTGTAAAGTGTTCTCTGAAGACAAGAAGAATCCCTATCCTTTAGCCTTTTAATTGATTTTAATTATTCAAAGCTCTTTCTCTCCTTGCTCAAATAGCAGTGTGATACAATATTGTTGCAAGTGTCTTGGTGCCTTTTCAGATACTTAAATATGAATAACTGGGAAGCTGGTGCCTGCTCTCCCTCTCAAGCACACAGCCAAATCTTGCTGTGCAAGGCAGAGCCCACCGCACAAGAGCCAGATTATTCTAACAGCACTCTTCATTTCATGGGGATTCGTTTAAGTGGATTCCACACAATACTCTAAAAATGTTATGAGAGATGATTCTAATAAGGCAGAAGCCACTACGGCATTTAAGGGGAATTTAATCTCATTCTCCTACCACATAAAAAGGAGAGAAGTGCTGACATTCAGCCCACCACTGGCCTGTTTCACAAACATTTCAAACTGTGCTTTTCCATTGTACAGCTTTGTATTCCACTTATACACATGTGTAGATTGCATCAAACCCCTTTTTCTCCCCTCTGATCCCCAGTTCACCTTCCTCCTCTTTGGCAAAGACAGACACAGAGAACGGTGTGGTCACAATCTTCACAAGCAGAAATGACTCTGGTTTGAGGAGCTGGGATGTGCTGAGACCTGGCAGTGGTGTCACAGCATGAAGGGGCAGCACACTGCCCTGCTCTCATGCAATCCCAACAGTCGGGAACATTTAAAGTGCGTGCTGGCACATGGGCAGCGACGTTCCAGCATGCACTGGGTTATTGCTGTGATTCGCTGCTGGATAGGCATGGCTGTCCAGTCCACCAGAGTGGGAGAAACACACTGAGTCCGTGCTGTTGCTCCTTTCAGCTGTTCTGGTTTTGGCTGTCCTCTCAGAGCCCTCTGGGGGAACCTGTCCCAGTGCTGCAGTGCACTGAGGCACTCGTGTGTCTCACTGACTGGTTTGTAAAACCATGAGCACAGAGGTGAGTGGAGGAGAATCATCAAGCCCTTGGCAGCTAAGGGATGCTGATGAAATGTTTCGGTATTTTCACACACAAGTTCACTGGAAGAGTTTGCAAAAGAGGGAGGCCTTATTCACCCCAAGGAGCAAAACTTGCAGTGGAAGTAGCTTGGTTGGAAGTGCAGGGCTGCCCAGGTGCATAGAGTGTGGCTGTGCTGAGTTTTCTCCCTCTCCTAAGGCTGAACAGTCCCTCCACACAGGCTGGTTTTCTACAGAGGACTTCCCACCCCAGCCTTCCACACCGTGCTTGGACCTCCTGCTCCTGCGTCACACCACTGCTCTGAGCCACACAGCCCCAGGGCAAGGCTTGGGGTGCCTGAAGCATCAGAGGGCTCCAGTGGGTTTGCTCTTCCCACTGCCTCTCCCACTCTCTGTTGCACAAACCAGCCCTCCTCCTTCCTGAGGCATATTCCTGCCATTATGCTTCCCGGGAGTTGGCTTCCTGGGGTAGCCTTCATCCCTGTGATTGAGCTGATTTGCCCAACCCTATTCCTACTCCTCCCTCTGATAATATTAGCCTATCTATTGCATATGCCAGGTATAAAGTTACAAAGGTAATTATCCTTCCAGCCATCCTCTGGAGAGGCTGTTTCTCCAGTGCTGTCTCTGGTTTAGTGGTGGGCTTGGCAGAGCTGGGTTAATGGCTGGACTCGATGACCTTAGAAGGCTTTTCCATCCTAAATGATTCTGTGATTCTGCAGTAGGTCTCTAGCAGTGGGTAGTGGGTTCACTGCTCAGCCAGAAGGTGCATATACAGAGGAGTTTGGGCTGTTGAAGATAAGGGCCATTTTTCATAGAGGTTTGCAGAGTATCCACCAGCAAATGTCTTGCTTTCATTTGTTTCTTTATGCACTACCAATGGTGCCAAAGAGATCAGTAGTACAAGCGTTAGCTTTTGTTCTTTGCGTGGTGATGATGCTGTTGGGCGGGATGGGAACACTCTGTGTTTGGCTTGGGGATGCCCCAGACGCCTGTACCGAGTGACAAGGAGCTCAGGGAAACAGCTACAACCCCTTAGTTTGCCATTCCTACTTAATCTGATCCAACAACCAGCTGTACAGTAGTCCCACTATAAAAGGAAAGGGAAAAATCCCAGCTAGGAACCCCAGATTTGAGTCTTGGCTCACACAACTTTCTTTTCATCCTTATGCAAATCAGACAACTCCTGCTTACTTCATCGTGAAATGCGAGGCAGGGTAAGGCTGACGTAGTCTACAGTACCTCCCAGGAGTATTAGGAAGGTTAATTAGTTAATGTTTCCAAAGTGTGATTATATAAGTGCCAAACAAAACTAACAACAAGAGGAAAAAATGACACAACAAAGAAAATAAACAAACATAAAGCCAAACTAAACATCGTTAAGGGATGTAACTCTGTGATATTAAATATGAAATTGTAGAATAAAAATAGAGATTGATGTAACTTATATGAACAACAGAATGCTGAGTGCAAAACTCTTTGCTGGCTGTGCTGCATGACCAGACAGACTGATTCTATAAAGAGACCTTTTAGTTAAACTTTAGGCTTCTGTGACAGTGATTTATTTTAATGATACACAATACTTCACTTTGCATTTGTGATTTCAAGACCTCTCCAAGTTTATGTAAATTCTAGCTAGCAGGGCACAAGATAAAATCATGTCTCTTACTTACTTTTATAGTGTCACATAAATGTGAAAAATTGAAGAGTTGCTCCAGGCCAGCATGCTACATTTTGACACTGTGAGAATCTCCATATCCTGCATACCCTGCTCTGATCGGGGAATAGCTGTGCGAGCGTGTACAGAGGAAGAAACAGAAAGCAAAGGACAAAGCAGCTCACATTGTTGAGGATCCAGAAGCAGTGCTCCCTCATTCCCAAGCTATTTCACTGTGTGGAACAGCAGGTAAACAGGAGAAAAAAACTGAGCAGGCCTTTAAACATATGAAATATTCTCAGTGGGATTCAAACAAGATCAGAATATTTCTCATGAGTCTGTCAGTCGGCAAACTCAGAATCGATCCTCTCTCCATGCAATCCTCAGGCTGAGATGGGGCTAGCTTGGAGTGAAATTGCATGGTGAAAACATGCCTTGCTCTGCGATTTTGCCTGGTTCTGTAATCAAATTTCACAATAATGAAAACTGTAAGTCAAGAAATTGAGGAAATGTCATGAAAAAGAAACCCACGAAATAAATATGCACTGAATAAATCCATCCACATTAACTTGGGAGAAGCAGGAATAGTGGCTAGCACAGCACGTCTGCCTTCTCAACTGATCACTGAATCACGGTCTGACTTGGAGCACATCACTTAAATCTTGCTTAGCTTTGGTTTTCTCCTCCAGGAAGGCGAGAGAACAAAGGATGTGTGTGCCAGGCTTGCTCTGAGCAGTCGGTGCCTGGCTGCCCACGGCTCCCACAGCCCCCGGGGCTCAGGGAGAGGGAGGTGCGTTCCCGAGGAGGCTCTTTCAGCACATCCAAGGCAGCACCACATTCCGCTTGGCTGATCCTCGGGCCTGGTGACAAAGAATGCAGCGAGGACAACACCCCTTTGCACCCTGGGGTGCCTGTGGGCGCTGGGAAGCTGTCGGCCCCTCGCTCCTGCCATCCTGTGTTTTTCCTGCTGCCCAGCCCCGGGCCAGCTCCGCACATTCAGAGGTTCAGAGGTTGGGAAGGTTCTGCGTGGCAGGAGCTCGGTGTTTCTGCTCGTGCAGTCGCTGCAAGGCGCTGCTGGTGGCTTTGGACACGAGCTGGCTGCGTGGCACCGCGTGTCTGTCAGGGCTCAGCTGCACGCTGCGGTCTGCGCCGGACCGGGGATGCTGCAGAGCTGAAACCTCTGAGGCTCCTCTGGGTTTCATCCAAACTCCTTGCAGCTGTGGCTGCAAACTCCGAGGAGTGTGCCAAGCTGTGTCAGTCACCCCAAGCTTCAGCCATGCAAACTGGTGGAGGGCACTGGGGCACTTTTTGTGCTTGCAACAGTTTCTCCCCTAAAATGAGAAGGCGGCAGCCCCTGTGTGAGTGTCTCTGCCTTTCCTCAGGGTCAGGGGACAGGTGTCACGGGTTATCTGTAAGAAGTGTGTGCTACACAAACTAAAAATTAGTATTACATAGAATGAAAACTCTGGACCCAGGTGAGGCCAATCTTTCTGGAGCCACAGGGAATCCTTCAGACAGCCCTGCTCAGATTTATTCCACATGCACTGAAATCCAGTGTCCCAGCTCCATGATGTCCATTTTCCCCCCAAAGGGAAATTTCCTCCAGTTTTTTTTAATTGCCTGGAAGTGACATTTATACCAACATACTTTTACCCCTTTCACGCTGTACTTAAATTTACATGCTTTTGCTCCTCCAATCCATGAACTTCCAGTGCAACAAGCTGAAGGGGTTTAGTTCGTTCCACATCCCATAAAAGTTGTTCTTAACAGCTTTTTTTTAACCTGAGCAGTCCTGTAGATGCCATTCCAATGGCCTCTGTGTGATAGAAGCCAAAGCAAGTGCAGAGCAGGCCAGGTTAAAGTAGGCTCTATTGAGTTAATTTTGATTAAGCACATTTCTGAATTTGGCCCATCTCTTCTCTCTGACATACACATCTTCTATACCTGGTAGCAACACTCAAAGAACCCTGCAAAGGAGGAGAGAGGAAGGGGAAAGAAAATGTGATTATGAAACATCAGAGTAGATCTGATCATGTCAAATTCCTCTGGAGAAAAAGACAGAGAAAAAAATTACCAGCACACAGTGCTTGAAGTCAATAAATGAAATTTACCCAATTCAGCAGAGGCATCAGGGAAATCACTCTTGATTTGTCTTTGATAGGTTGACAAAATCTCTGTTAAAGTTGTTTTAATGCGTTTGTAACTAGGCTTCCAAATACATTGAACCCAGGCCAGATCTCAGCTTAATAGGACCAGCCCTCCATGTCAATCAAATTTGTAGCTAGTGAGAAAAATGAACCTTTTTTTGTGCCCCTTGTTCTCAAGTTGGGCAAAGAGCCCAAAAGTGTCTGAGGTTTTACTTTGCCAAGCTTCTGCAGGAAAATTTACTTACAGGAATGAAAATGCCTCATGGCTGTCTGTAGCACAATGAAACACGTCAGGCCAAAAACTGCCCCCAGACATTTCCTTGTGGCATCTGTTGGAGTCAGCAGTGCCACCATGCAGGTGAGCTGAGGGCAGAATTTAGCTTGTTGATAATGGAATTAGGCATTATGAAATGAAGGTATGTTCTGCTCTCTGTGTCGGCAACATTAATGAATTAATTCGCTGCCTAATTAATGTACAAAGCCACAGAGCGCTGTTGGCAAATTAACTGTCAGCAAGACACGTCGCTCCAAGGGTGATTGGGTATTTCGTTTTTCTTCACCCTGCTTGTGTCAGGGGCAGAGATCACGTTAGGTGCTGAGTCATGGAGTTACAATGGGAACTACTGGGACCTGAGCTCTTTGGAAAAGAGCTGCTCCTGTCCTCTCCATGTCTGAATGCAGGAGACAAAGGTCACAACTCCATCCAATGTGAGGCACTGCAGAAGCAGTTCTCCCTCTTTTTAATCCTGCAGTGACAGTCACCACCCCCTCACCCGCACTTGCTTTATAGTTGAGAAAGATTATTTATATTTAAAAAGGCTAAATATATTATAACTCAGTGCCATAACTGTAAAGAAGAGCTGAAAATCTAACTGCAATGGTATTATGTGAATCTCTGTCTGACTTTCCCCTAAATCTGGTCAGAATTTTTAAAAGGGGTCTAGATTCATAGCAAAGCAGAATCCTGACCACTTGCAGTTTTAACATAGCTAATATTTCTCATCTCAGTAAAAGTGAAATGCATGCTTGGATTTTCTTGAATTGCTTGAACTTCTGAACAGACTGACAATGAGTAGAAAACACCAGAAAATCAGGGAGTTGTGCCAGTTGAATTCACCTCAGGAGTGAGCTCAGGACTCAGCTTCCCCTCTGATCACACTCTCAGTTGTGGGCTCAGAGTACACCACAGCCTTGAGTAAGGCCCCAGCTTTTCAGTATGTTTCTACAGAAATCGCATGGAAGCAGTGAAAACTTTGGTCAAAAATGAGCTCTGGTGCACACGAAAGGCTTTGTGAATCATTTCTGCCAGGAGTTGCACATTCATTAATCAAAGCTGAAACCTGGCAGGGTGCAGTGGGTTGGTTACTCAGTGCACCCAGCGCTCAGTACCCAGTCCAAACCTCACTGAATCCTCTGGGAGCTCTTCCATGCTTTGGACAAATGCTTCAATGACAGCTAGCCCGGGATCTCTTTTCCATGCAGGATACAGATGAGGGTACTACGGAGAGGAGACAGTTGTTTACAAGGAGTGCTGCATCTCAGGGCCAGGGGAAGACATGATTACAGAAAAAAAAACTGCACCAAATGTTTTGCAAATCTGATTCTCTATCAGAAAAGTAATTTCACAGCTATGTAAATACACAGTTATTCTGTGAAAAAAAATTTTTTTAAAGCTCTGTCTGGCTAATTGCACAAGAGGCTCCTTTGCTGTGATGAAAAACATCTGCCATCATTTAGAGCAGACTCCAATGTGCATTTGCACTGTGCTCTCTCTCACAAACGCATGGGGATGTGGAGTGGAGGAACTTGGCTGGTTGACTGGGTAAGGGATTTCTACAGGGAAAATAGGGTGGTGGGAGCTCAGGGAGAGCTCTGAGCCATTGTCCACTGTGCCTGAGGCCTGATACCTCTGTTAGAACCATGAATGATCAATGACAGAGCCTCCCCAGCTTTCCAAATTTATCTCCATGGACTTCCTCCATTCCACATGCAAAAGAAAGATTATTCCCTTTCATAGTAAATCCTCAGATGAAACAGAGTCTACTATCCTTTAAGAAGGCTCCTGTATTTCACAGAACAGTAAAGCTGAATTTGATTAGAAGCTTAGCAGGAAAAGCAGAGTCACAAACAAGTGGATCTTAAACTAACTGGTACCTTCGTGTTGACTTCAGTGAGTTCTGGGCAGCACCTAAGGTATAAATATATGAATTTTGGTATGTCTTTGGCATTAAAACATGGGATGAGTGACTGACTACAAGAAAAATGAATGAACTGAAAAGAAAAATTCCTCCACAAACCAAAAAAAATTGACAGCTAATGAAGCATTTCCAGTGAATGAAAATACAAATTATATGAGAGCTATCCAAGCTGCTACAACTGAAATGCCTTTCTGCCCTCATTACTTGTCTCCCCACTTTGACAGGAGTTATCACTTCACAGGACGTGCTTCAGGTTGCAGCTGCTATCAGCAGGACACTCTTTAGCTGTACCTGCTTGACAGGCCTCCAAAACTGTGAGGGATTTGCTACAGGGTTTGTGATCTGAGTTTTTCAAATTGAATCATAATTGTTTTTCTCTATCAGTGTCTTAGTTATGCAGAACTGTAGCTTTTGCATTTCAAATCATGGCAAAAGTCTATTCCTAGCATGCAAAAATAAAAATAATCTTGGTAATCAGAAGCTTATCAAAAGGGAGATACTGACTGTGCATTTGATTCATCTGCTGAGACAATAGACATTGTGTTTTAGAGCTGCACTGCTCTAAATGTAACGTCTACTGATGTAACTGGCTGAGCTGTGCTCCTGCATCACATCCCTGCTGCTCCCCTCCTGCCCTGGGCTTGCAGCACAGACCTGTGGACTCCTTTAACCCTGGAAAAGGGAGAATGGAACCGTGTGATTCCACACCCAGGACCAAGAGCCCACCTTGGGCAGGATTCGACCCTTGAGGTGGTTGGAGACATAGAGGCTGTTTTAGCTCAAAGCTTCTCACCAGGGGGAAAGAAGCAGAGAAAACAGAGATAGTGTGAAGCATTTGGGTGGTTGATAAGTGAAGATGATCCTCTACAAGTGTGGTCTGTTTTGAAAAAGCTCGGGATAAGCATCTCTAGGATCCCCGTGAAGAAGACAGAGGAGATGTAAGTGGAAGAAATGGGCAGCAGCAAACCAGTTTTAACATCTAAAACAAAGGGTTCCCTATGAAAAGCCAGAAGCTTTTATTTTTTCATAGTTTCTTAAAAAAGAGAGAGTTCAGAATCAGGCAAAAAAAAAAATCTGTTCTGGACTCACTCGACCACAAGGTACCATCGATTCCTACCTTCAATGCACACTGGTGTCAAAGCCAGTTTGTCAATCCACCGCTATCCACACACTCACTTTGAGAGACAAATAAAAAAAGCCCAGTGAAACCTCCTAATCTTCTGCTTGTCTGGGCTATTAGCAGCTCCAGAGCTAATGATGGGTGAACCTCCTAAGGTCTGAGATGTCAATGGGAGTTATATGTTTGGATCAAGGACATGATATGACCCAGATAAATTTAAAACAGAAAGGTAGATCAAAATGTGGGTCAGGCAGTCGTTAGTGTTTCTTTAAAGATGATAGAGGAATGGTTTTTAACACTTCCGAGGAGTTTTGTTGATGTTCTTATGTGCGCTCTTTGTTTAAAAAAATAAATACATTTTTCATGCCTTCAAAATTCCAAGCTGCAGAAAATTTCCTCTTGTGATGAGAAGCATTCAAAACAAAAACATGTGGCCTGATTTGTCTTTTATAGAAATCAAAGGCTGTATTCTAAAGAGACTTCCTTTACCACACAAATGTAGCAGATGTTTTTTAAGATTATAGCTGCACAAGCAATCTACAGTTTGAATCTCAGAAGCATTTAAAGTTTTTTTTTAGAGGAAGAGTTTTTGTGTTACACTGTGATAAACTGCAAGTGAGTGTGAGAGGGATTGTCTAAGACAGGTAATTAAGGTGACAGTGTACAGTAAATTTGGCCAGCATTGTTTTAATTCAGGAAAATAAAGTTAAAAATGATCAGACCATCTCAGTCTAATGTTTTGCTAGTGGGTTAATTAAAACACATTTTCAATGCCAAAGGTAAAGAGATTAGATCTATGGTAAAAGCAGCCCAACGAAACAATACAGCCAAAAGTGTGCATTTGCATATGTGTTGTTAATAGGACGTGATGTTGTTTCCACTGTTGTTGTTCCCAGTGAAGCCCTCGTGTGCACTGGAGCCAAGGGCTGGGCTGGAGACGTGGCTGATCCCGTGGAGGTGCATCTGGAGGCTTTATCAGTGTGCTCCGAGTTGCTTGGTCAAGCTTCAAGCTGAAATGTCAGGTCTAAATCCTGCTTTCTTATCCGTAATTTTCTTTTCCCGAACTGTGAAAGCTCCTGTTGTGGTGAATGAACCAACCAGGGGGCCACAGAGCCCAGAAACAGAGGTTTGGTGGGCTGGTACCAAAGAGTAAAACCCCATTCTGTGAGGATGGCTTCTGCCTTTGAATTCCTGGGATTCCTGAGGGGTGGTTCTGTCTACAGTTGACAGACACCCCGGGGCGTTCTACCTTTGTGTGGGACACACCTGGACCAAGCTGCTGCCATCTCAGCCCAGCCAGCGTGCCGGCGTATTAATATAAGCTCCTGCAACTCCTGAACAGCTGAGTGACCATCTCAGGGGGCTCTGAACCCTGGTCAACTGTGGGACACTGTTCTGACAGTCTTAAAAAATTGGCTCCTGAAGTAGTCTGAAATGGGAAGTGAGGACATAAACCATGTCTGCAGCCTTTTTGTGAGATCTAAAGAGTACTGGTCACTGTATATTCTAGTGAGATTACTGAAAAATAAATAAGTAAATAACAAATAAAAATAAATAAGTAAATAAATGATAAAGAAATAAACAGGCAGGAAAAGATGAGGAGCGAAAACACAGATCATGCGAGGGGGAAGCCCTGAGAGGCTATGTGCATTTCAACATCCAGAACACTCTGCAGCAATCAGCTGCATGGGCTGTTGCTGGGTGGTAACCCTGAGCAAATTCAGCCAGGGAGCATGAACCCTGCTGTGCTCACTGTTGCGTGTGCCTGGAGCACAGGGAGAGTCCTGGCTGCTTGTTTCAACACCACCATCAGCTCCAGCCTTGGTAGAAAAGAAACTGCTTGGTCACTAGCAGGGGAGGTGGAGAACACCAGACTTTGAGAGACTTTAAGCCAGAATTAGATATCACAGCTTCTGCTCTCTCAGTAAATGTGAGAGTATTGCTGGCAGGAAAAAACCACTCTGTCATTCCAGGATGGCTCTCCCATCACAGCAATCCTTCATTGATTTTTGTGAGCCATTAACCCACTCTTTTCAGGAATTCAGTAAGGGGTGTTGATGTGGGTTAGTCCTGCTTCTCTGATGGTCCCTGATGAGGAAGACACCAGGCAATACCTTGCTCAGGGCTCAGTGCAGTGTGAGCAGGCCCTCCCAGGTGTGAGCCGTGCCACCTCGTATGGTGGCTGTGAACTGTGGTCACCTCTGTGTGGCTCGCGAAGCTCTTCCTTATCTTCTGCAAAGCCACCTTCATTTTTTATTTGACCTATCTTTACTTTCTTTGAGAAACTTATAGATGTAGTATTTCTTTCCTGTTTAGGAAGAGTTAATCACAACCTATTTACTGAACAAGAGGAACGCAGTTAGGAGAAGAGAGAGGGCTGCATGAAGGAAGGCAAGTGTAGCCTTTAAACCTGTTTTTTTTGGTGACAAGCCACTCGTTGTCTGGCGGAAGTGTAACTTTTGTGTTTTGCTTCCCTCAGTGTTGGGCAATCCATCCTGAACACACTGCAAACATGTTCTTGGCCGTGTTTGCACTCTCACTGGTTTTTCTGACCCTTGTGGCTATATATTAATGGCATCTTCTCCGCACAGATGAGTCTGTCTTTGTTTGTTTGTTTGTTTGTTTGTTTTTGGGCGGGATAACAGCAGAATAATCTGCAAAGCAGGGACAGGTGTCCCGGTGCAGGGGGTCAGGCCCGGGGAGGAAGGCAGAAGTGGAGGGCAGGGGCAGGGAAGCAAAGGGCACTGCTGCTTCCCCATCAGCGCCAGCACTTCTGACGCCGGCTCTGCGGCGTAGCTGGGAGCAGCTGGGTGACTGCCCTGTGTCCCCTCCTCAGCTGTGGGGTTTTAACCCAGCTCTAAAAATACAAGGAACACATTTTGTCAAAATGAGGAAACTTCTCATGTTGGAAGCATATGTGAAAACACAAGATGGTTTTCTGCACCAAAAAAAGCATTAGTAGCACAATTTTCTGTGTGTGCTGATGCTCTGGGAGGGTGTGCTTCAGAAAAGAAAGCTTGAGGTTAATTAACCTTTTTTTTTTTCTTTTTTTTTTCCCCCAGCAAGGATGGAAGTTTTGTCACTTCTGAAATGTTCACATTTATGAAACTGTCAAGTGGTGGCAGATACCATCCGGAAGAACTTGTTCATTACCCCAATGATTGCTCCAGAGTACAAGGTGGCACAGTTTTGGAAGTGTCAAGAGCAGCGCTGATTTTTAAGAGCTCCAGCATTCTAATTGCAGTGCATCACTACCAGTACATGATCCCCTATTTGATGCTTTTTCTCTGAAGACTGGAGAGGACCACCATTACGATCATGAAATTTCCAGCTACTGGATAACGTTGTCCCAAATTTCAGCTTTGGTTATACCAATTAGAATAATTTCACATTCCAGACTTGTTGGGTTGTCTTTTATAGCTGTCATGTAGACACATCCATATTTTCCACTGGCTGCAGGATAGAGCATTATTAATTTATCAAGACTGGGCCAAGATGATGGAGTTTCTTGTCTGCCTTTGAGCCAATGACAGCTGCTTCTGGTTCCCGGACTTGGTTTTCTTGCTGTTCTCATTCACTTATATGAGGTTATAAGCTGTGGCTCTGAATAATGAGAAAATACCTAAAAATGAGCCATAGCCCAATGCAAAGGCCATCACACACCTTCCTAGTGGATCATTGTTCATACACTGTTAAATGTGGGAGGAAGGTTTGTCACGACGCTGGCAGAGCTGAACTGTCTAGAGCTGACATCTCACTAAAAGACATCTCCATTAACTTGGGCCAGCAAGAGTCCCTGCCCTATTTAATTCAGGCTTCCTCACCCTTTAAATGAGATATTTACTGGAAGACTGTACAGCACTGCTTGCAGGATGCTGAGTGCAAAGAAACAGGGGAAAAGAGAAAATGGAAATGTGAAAGGAGGCAGAAAGGCTGTTGGTGGGGGTGATCAGGGGGTGGTTAAGAGTAAAAAGCAAAATCCTTTGTATCATCTGTACTTTCCCCACGAATCTCTATAGACATGATATCAGAATGTGTCCAAAATAAATAGAAATTATCTAGTCGAGTAAATCCTGAGAGAAAGTAGGATTTAGAAAGTTAATATTGTGCATGTTAAAGATCTGACCTATTGCTTTTCCCCTGGTGAGCAAAAAAAGACTCAGGATGCTGATGATGAGGCTGAGAAATAGAGTTATAATTTCAGTAAGAGTGGAAACAATTTTGACCCTGATGAATTCTTTAAAATAAATCTCAGTGGTACCAGAAAAGACCAGTAAGGATTGCTGGAGATGGGTGATAGATTTCCTTGGGTGTTTCCTGATTTGTGCCCCATTCCTTCGCTCCAAGAACCAGCCCTAAGGATGAGCAAGCAGAGCCAGGGTATTTCCCACAAAAATTTAAACATGTTGTTGAGGTACTGAAGGTCTGCTGGTTTTTCCAGCCTCCCATCGTAGTCAGTAGAGAGACCAGCTTTGGAAAATGCAATCCACCTGGGACAGTTTATTTTTCTCCATTGACCAGAGAAAGGGTCTAGACTGCTGATGTCACTAAACCAGGTATAATGGGTCTGGGTAAAAGTGAGCAGCAACAGCCCAAGGCTTGGAACTTTTGATAGGAAAATATTAAAAAATGGTGTAAAAATTCATTGCAAATTCTGCTTGTATTCTCAAGTACTTCTATTAGTTTCCCAGGAATACTGTAGCAAATTATTTTAATGAGGGGGAAGTCATGGGAACATCTGGGGTTTTTATTGAAAGCAGGAGAATTCTATATGGCTTGAAAGAAAGACTGAATAATTTTCTAGGAGATAAAGCTTTGTCAAATGTACTCATACATCAAAGTATGGGGGAAAAGAACAGCCTGAAACCTCTGGTTTGTGCTGTTCAAGGACATGGAATGAGTGAACTATTATCTCTTCTGGATTGAAAGCCTATTAACTGAAATCAAATTCTGAATTCTCACCTCCAAATCTAATAATTCAGAAATCTAAAACTCTTCTAATCAATGAGCCAAAAAAATCACTGTATCATCAACAAGGTCTAGTCAAAATAATATAGATTACAGGTAATTGTTATGAAGTTTTGAAGAGATTTCTTTTTTCACAAAGCATCCAGAACAAGTGATTTGAACAGCATCATAATCTGAGGACAATTTATGAAACAGATAAAGCAGTAAAATTCATTGATCACTTCATGCACTTTGCATCGTCAGAGATTCCAAGAAGCTCCAAAAGCTCCTGCTCACATGTCTGGACAGCGGTCAGTAATGCCTTTGACCACTCCTGACTGGAGAGGGTTAACAGGAACTTTGCAGCTGATGGCAGCCTGACCTTTCCTGGGGGACTGATTGCCTTGGAAAGAGGAGGCTGAGAAAACCTTGCACCATGGCTCTCCTGGGGCTGGGCTTGGGTCAGGCCTTGAGCAAGGGAAGGGCAACAGCTCTGTCCTGGCTGTGCAGCCAGCCCTGCTGTGCACCAGTGAACCTGGAACAGCAACCCCCAATCAGAGGAATCAATTATCAGGCACCGTTCAAAAAACTCGTGTGCACCTCCTGTGCCAGCAGCTCAGCCTTGTTCCACGTGTGGAAGGGCTTTTGAGGGGCAGCGAGTCAGTGGCAGGTTTCTGTTTGAGTATTCATGCTGAGGACATGGTGTAGCACAAGCCTACACGCTGCTCTTCAATTAATTTTCCATTTACATCCTCCTGTACCTGACACATTCTGTTTGCATTGGGAATTAATATTTGCAAGACTAATGGAACCATCTTGGGCATCAAGGAAGAGAAAAAAGATGAAAAAGAGGGGAGAGAGGCCCCAGGGGAGGTAGAGAAAGAGATAGAGATTATGTAGTCCTTGAAGAACTCCTTGCATTCTCAGTAAAAGCAAGTGTTGTGTTCAGCAGCCATTTCAATTAATTTATGTTGGGCTGGTGACTATACATTGCTTATCTATAGAATTAGATGATCCCTTCAGAGTTACTTAAAAAGAATAAAACACTCAGGCAAATTGAAAAAAATATATCATATTTTACTAAAATCCCATTAAACCGTCACACCCTCTTCTTTCTGCAATTCCTCTGGCACAATTTCCTTGGCAGAGTATTTGAGCCTGATACTGCAACAAGAGACATTAGTTTTCAGCTGAGGACCTTGTCTTTATTATGCTCAGCTTTTGCACCATTCAGATCCAACTGATACTTATCCAGATTTTGACTGGGAACCTAATTTTGCATATGCATCAAATTTTACTGTGCGTGATAGTGGCTAATTTTGGTCCCTGCCATGTGCAGCATT
Source organism: Callaeas wilsoni (assembly GCA_013398955.1). NCBI lineage: Eukaryota > Metazoa > Chordata > Aves > Passeriformes > Callaeidae > Callaeas > Callaeas wilsoni. The sequence goes on from VWPU01005546.1 coordinate 66,293, forward strand.
TGCCTCAAATGAATGTGATTCTCCAAAGAAAATTGTTTGCCTGGGCACTAAGTTCGAGGTGCTTTGGTTCTACCTCAGCAGGTAAATAAAATGCACACAGGAATAAGCACTGAGGCCAGCAGGTGGACAGCACATATACAAATAAACTCATTTATCCTCTCAGAAAGTGGGAGTTTCATGTGCACTGCTCCTTGGCCGTGCTGTGATCACAATCCATTCAGGGAAAGAAGGAGCTGGAACGGGCCAAATTCATGCCAGAGAACAGCTTAGCAGTTGACTGTATAAACAGTTTTGTTCTAGTCCTGGGAATGTTTCCAGACACGTTTGAATTTACTAATTTAAATGTAGCCTTGAAGTCCCAATGCTTGCAATAGCACTCCAACATTTCCCTTGTGAGCAAAGGGAGAGGTCATGTGGACAAGATCATAACCACATCGCTTTAATAAAACAGACAGTAGAAAGCAGGCAATTATAAAAAGCAAAACTTACTTAACAGGATGGGAACTGGAACCCTTTTATAGAATTGGTTTACATTTTCTCCCTAGCGATGCAGTGTGTTCTTGCTGGAGAGGGTTACAGTTTCTCCTCGTTACTAGTGAAAAGCACACGTTCATCTCTGAAGTCTTACCTGAAATCGTGTTGTTAGACTTTATTTTAATAAGCAACATTCCTAGATGCATGGTGAGTCATTAAAAATCATGATTAATATCAGGAAGTAATTCAGAAGAGAATAAGCCCTCTGGAACAATATATATTTGTAGGGTAGAGGCAAATGTTTAATCAACTCCAGAGGCAGAAGCAGGAGAGAAGGGTGAAAAGGAAGAAGAATCTTAATGTGAGAGAAATCAAGCAAGCCTGGAATTTGACTTAGGACCTGATTTTCATGATTCCCTCAAATTCAGCTTCTAATTTCCTAATTTTTAATACCTTTCTGATGCAGCAAATATTTGCATTTTCTGTGTCAGTCTGAAGAGTCTGGGTGAAAATGCCAGCATTGGACATTGTGGCGTAGCTTTTCACAGGCGTCTTCCATTTTTGCAGACAAGTCTAGATGCAAATATTTGTAGTCTATAGAAGTAGTTTGGCAACCTAATTTATAAGCATTAATGGATAATTGTTAGTAATGAAATGTTTGATTACCCAACTGGGCCCACAGATCAGGTTGCTAGATTTCCATCTGCTAATAGCTGTGTGCACAGGGAATCCCGGGACTGGAAATGGGAGTGAAGGCTGGGCTTCACAAGATGCAAAACTAAAAGCACAAACATGAAGCTCAGTCTCTTGATCAGCTGGAAAACACAAAGTTTTATCTCTCTATTCTGATTGTACTTCTCTGTGTTCAGGACTGCAGTGTATCTGCGGGTTTCAATATAATCCAGTGTATTAGAGATCACTGAATTAGACAGGTGTGTAACTGGAATTCCCTCTCTGCTTTTGGAGGCTGCAGGTGGGCACAGGTCTCTTCTGCTCGTTAGCCCCACATAACCTTCCCATGTTTAAATTTGCAGGTCGTGAAAATAAGACCCCCTCTTGGATTTAGCTCCATTCCTCTGGTGGATGATTCTCTGCACCCATGGAGACTGGTAGGGACAGTCTGGAACTCAGGCGAGGTGCAAACCCTTTCCAGGTGGGCAGCACTGCAGTGATGGTCACAAAGGAGTGCTCAGCTTTCTGTCCAATGTCTGAATGTGAAACTCTCCTTAACTGGGGATGGAATATCATTCATTTCTTTCACAGAGGCCATTGGGAGCATGACTACATGTAAAAAGAGTTGATGGAGCTGGCAGGGATAAAAGATTTTTTGTCTCTGGTTCCCTTGTGGCCCTCAGCTCATAGGTTGCTTTTGCCTGTCCTGGGAGACCTGTACAGTAGATAAAAAGCCTAGAATTAAGTCAGCTTTGATTGGATTTAAAACAGCCTTCTGTTTGTCTACAGACATGTACATTATACAATGATTTCCTGACCAAGGATTTGGCCTTTCTCAAGGGTTTAAGCAGTTGTCCTGCACAGCCATGGATTCAGAGTGCACCATTTTTAAAAAACTTGTCTACTTTGTGTGTATTTCCTCCGTGCCTCAGCTGAGTTCCCCTCACTGACAGCTGTCTAGCTGAAATATAGAACCAGAGATACAAACAACACCCTCTACTAGTGGACAGCATCAATTAACTCTTGCATGTAAGTGCCCTGGTTGCAGTGAGATCCCATACAAAATAGATGGCTCCCTGCAGAGGCAGCAGCTCTCTAATATCCCCTTCCTAAAAGGAGGTCCTTTTTAGATGGTGGGAAGATTCTTGAAGTCTGAAGGGAAAGCAAGATTCCCATCCCTGGCAGCATGGGAGCAGCACAGCCACTCCACATCAATAAGTAATCTGATCATGAGAAGCAAAGGTTAATGACTAATCTGTTTACCTGAGCTTCATTAATCAAAGATTTACTAGAAGTCAGAATCCTATCGCTGCTCAGGCACAGACAGCTTTGCTTCCAGGTTAAAAAAGACAACTATGCAAACGGCACGGAGCATGTAATTCAACAGAGAGCAATTTTCCCAGTGTGTGGATGACAAAGGAGAGCATCAAAGAGAAAAGGCTCTAATCAGAAGGGATTATATCTGGGCTGCGTGGAGCAGAGGGAAAGCCTCAGTCTGCAGTGATGTGAAGAAGAGTTCGACTATGCCTAGCAGCCATATCATCAACCTTCTGAAACGATTACTGGCTATTTTGATGTCGTGAAATATTATCCTGTTCTCCATGACAACTGACACCTCAATAATAGCACCTGTAAAGACTTAAAAGTTGCCAGAAGACTTCCAGAAACATTGGGCTAAATATCCAGCACGGGGATCTGGGAAATGCAGTTTAGATCGCAGGGACAGAACCACTGGAGAATTGCTCTGCCTGCCCTTAGGAGCTGGTGTGAGGCCTGCTGTAAAATACATCTAATCTGAGATCTTTATGTCTGTTGTGATAGTTAATGTCCACGTTATGGTTCCAATTGCCCTCAGGTTAAAGGCACTAAAGGAAAAATGAATGGCAACTTAGCGTCTTGGTGTTGACTATTCTTTGTGCCACTTTAATCCAATAGTTTCATTTATCCCCAGAACTCCCAGAGGGACAGTCCAGTTTTCCTAGGGAAAGCACTGGAGGCAGAAGACTTTCTGATGGGCCCACTTGTCCAACTCAATGAGTTGTGATGACAGATTCACTCACCTGTTTCAGCTTGAGGGGCTGAAAATGTGGACCTGAAGAGAGCAAACCAGAATAAAAAGGTATTTTTTTCCTGTACGAGGCTAATTCTTTGAATTCAAGTGGCAGTAAAGCCTTTTTACATGGGACTGTCTCTATGCCAACTGATGTGAAATCAATTACATGTTAATCTAGACATGGGTAAAAAAAAGAAATAAGAAAAATATATTCTGAACTTGAGAGTCCAAGGCCCTGTGGAGGCCTGAGGCCCCTTATCTTGGTCTTTTGTTAGATCTCATAATTCCACTGTTGTTTGCAGCAGGTAGAGAACTGCATGAGGCAGGGAGACAGTTAATTCAATGATTTGTCAACCTCAGGCTGCGTTCAAGTCACGGCAGAGGCCACGTTGCAGTGCCACACAGGGACCCCTGGGCACACAGGGACCTCTGGGCACACAGAGACCCCTGGGCTCACAGAGACCCCTGGGCACACAGAGACCCTATGGCACACTGGGACCCCTGGGCACACAGGGACCCCTGGGCACACTGGGACCCCTGGGCACACTGGGACCCCTGAGCACACAGGGACCCCTGGGCACACTGGGACCCCTGGGCACACTGGGACCCCTGAGCACACAGGACTGTCGTGATGCAGAGATGCAGAGGGGCTGTGGGCAGTGAAAATGGAGACAGAGGAATTAAAGGCCAGACCTGTCCCGAGATGTAGCTGCAAACCATCTACTCATGGAATATATTTTTTAATGCCATGTAGCTACAAACCGTCTACTCATGGAATATATTTCTTAGTTCAGGGCCAGATTATGGCTTCCTTTCCATTACCTTCCTTCCTCCATTCAAGTGCGAGGCTCAGGAGCTCCTTTGGTCTGGGTCTGCTGCCCATCTGCCGCTCCCAGATGTCTGGAGGCTCGGGCAGAGATGTGCTGGGAGATGTCCCAACCTCCACCAGGACCTGCACATCAGGATGGAAAGAGGAAGTGCATATATGCTACATTTAACAATTTTAAAAGTATCTAAAACATTTCCTAAGGTTCTGAACTTCCTCTTCTCCACCACACAGCAGCCCACAGACCCGTGACGGGTTGCTCTTATCAAGTGCAGCACCTCATTCTCTTCAGTGATTGTCAACCACCAGCAGCGATGCCTCTTATCTCACCAAGCCGAGGGAGAATGTTGGTTTGCAGAGGAAGATGCCGGCCGGGTGCTCTGGCTGCTTTATCTGTGCACCAGGCATGGATGCCATTATCAGCCTGTGGCAAACCTGGTGCCATTGTTTGGCATCCCTCAAGTTCAGCAGGAGCAATGTGACCTGACAAGGAAGATTCTGTTTTTAATAAAACATATTTTGGCTATAGGCAATGCTGCTCTTTCCCTGGAGAGAGTTATCAGTTTCATGTGAAGCTGCTTTTTGCATGCATGGAAGAGAAGCTACAGAACTGCACAGACTGGGAACTCCCTGTAAAGTGGGAAGAGATGTCTGCGTAACCACAGATACACCTTTACTACAAAATTGATTTTTAAAGACATAACTTCTCATTTTAACACTGAAACATTTTGCGTAATTGTAATTCTCTTCCTCTTTCTCCTTATATATTTAATTTATAGCCCAAAGAACGCAGGCAACTACTCCTGTCACAAGTAGACCAATAAAAGTAGGGAAATATAATTAGATGAGCAATTGGAATTCATTTTGGAATGATTGAATTCAAATGAGTAAGACCAACACTTGGGTTATTTTACTGAGGAATGTGTCCTTTAGGCTGCTAATGGAGTACAACCAAATAAAGAAACCACATTTTTCTTAGTAAGAAAAAAAGGTGGTAGGGTCTCCTGTGCAAGAATCAGGGCTCTTTTTTATGAAGATAGAATGGGAACTGCAGAGGGGATGGACTTAGAGAAATCTTTGGAGGTGGCCGGCTGAGATTCTGTTGTATCAATCATTTAACACCTCTACGCCTTAATTGTATGGTTAATGACATGCTACAGAATTACATTCTTCAACAGAACTTTCTTTTTTCCTTTGTGATTTAAATCAAAATGCAGATATAAATATATATATATATAAAGATATGTATATATATCTTCTTCCTCAGAGACAGCTACACCATCTCTGGCAATAGGAATTAATGAAAGATGCTGCAATCCTTGAAATCAATGTAGTTACATTGATTTATATTGGTGTAGGAGCTGACCTTTGAGTTCAAAACAAATCTAATGATGTTAGAAGGAAAAAAACCACAAACCCTAATAAATATACATAAGACTAAATTATCAGAAGCGTCTAAGTGAATTAGCACGAAATCAGGCTTCGGATTACTTTTCCATACAACAAAATTTTAAAAAAGTCAGTTCTCCATCAGGGGACAAACAGCACGGCAAGAACCCCGGCAGCTGGGGCAGCAGCGCAAGGGAGAAATAAGAGAACCGTCCTGCCTTGTCCAGCGCGGCGCGGAGCCCCGCGGTGCTGCCGGGCCCTCGGCAGCAGTTCCCCGCAGGGCAGCGGGCGCAGGCTGCGGCAGCGCAGCCCCGCGGGTCCGGCGCCGGGCGGCATCCAGGAGCGGCAGGCTCCCGGAGCCCATCGCGCCGCTTCCAGGGCGCTGCTGCCGGCTCTGCGGCCTCATAGGGAATGCGGAGCGGGAGAGCAGCGTCTCGCTCCAGCCTGCTCCTTGCCTCGGTGCAATCAGCGGTATTATACCTGAAAAGTGACTGGTGAGCATCTGCTAAAGAGACGGGGAATTGATACTCCCATGGTGTTTTCTTGAAGTCTCTGCTGAGTGGTTTTTTCTTTTTTTATTTTAAAGTGCTTTTTTTTCCCATTGTTACTTACAATGAACTTTCTTTCTGTAAAAGTGCCCAGGAACAGGACTTGTAGCAGATTTTGTACTTGTTGAGGGCCTGGCTGTGGGTGTTCACTCTCTCACCATTACCCATGTATTCACATCATTCTAGTGTGTGTAATTCTCATCCCAGAAATGAGCATTACATACAATCAAAT
>VWPU01005552.1:0-29811 GCA_013398955.1 Callaeas wilsoni
CCATCCTGGGACCCTGTGATCTGACCTGGGCAAACCTTGAAAAACTTTAGTTTGTGTTAATACAGTTGCAGAGAGAGAGTGGATAGATGTTTCAGGTGGTGAGGGGATCTCTAGTTCTGGCGAAGTTATGAAAAGTGATATTGCGAAAGCCAAATGAGAAATGAAAGCAACTTTCTGCTGTTTTTGCCTTCACGGATCTCCTTGCAGCTTCAGGAAACAGAAGTGGTGCAACTGTTTGCTGGGAACAGGATTTTAGAGGAGGGAAGAAATCCTTCTGGGAAGCTGAGAGTGAACCCTCATAGCCCAGAACAGTTTGCCCCTGGTTTAATTTCTGAGCTACTAATTTTACATCAGCACCTCTCTCCCAAACCGAATGTATTTTAAATGCTAACAGTATAACTGTGTAGCAGAGGGACTATTTGCAAACATTTTTCTCTGCATGTGGTGGCCTGGCTTTTACCAGATGTGAAGGGAAAGGTGGGAAAAGAATTGATCTGGTAATTCCGGGTTACTTAAGCTAAGAGCACTGGGTTACTGATCTGGATTTATGTGGGGGAAAAGCGACCCAGGCTCAGACTTTTGTTAATGTTTAATGTTGTGTAACATCCTGCCCAGGCATAATTGAGCCATCAGCACAGGAGTGATCCTGTTGGAGGGGTTTATTCTGAGTGATTACAGAGCCTGCTGTGGCTTTCATTTCACTGCAGCCTGAGCTCATTGATGAACAGGGTCATCATTTATTTACAGTTCTTGGGTTCCTCTCACACTGCTTCTCCTTCTTTTGCACGGGGAGGAGGATGAGGAGACACCACAAAGTTATCTAAAATACTCTGCCCTCTCTTTCTGGTGGTGGTTTGGCATTTCCCTGGTTTTAGCAGCCTCTCCACTTTCTCCTAACCCTGGTGATTTTTCATCTGCATTGTGCCACTGGGCTGGGGAGGGTCTGACATGTGGGTCTGGGAGGAGCCTCAAAGGATGGAGGAAAGGAGAGGGAAGAGCAGACTCTACCGAGATGGAAAGGAAGATAAGGAAGAAAAAAGCCAAAGAGCACAAACAGTGCTGCTGGTTCTTGTCTAGGTCTCAGTTTGAGACGAATGCTCCTGATTTTTCTTTGCCATTTCCCTGATTTTGTGAACTTCCTCCATAATACAGTTTGCCTCCATGCTCTGCCATGCAGAGCTTTGAAGCAGGGAGGGAGTCCTGTCTAAAAAGTACCTTTGAAAACAGGTGAGCAGAAGCTGCAGAGAGAAGCTATGGCTGCCCCTGGATCCCTGGAAGTGTCCGAGGCCAGGTTGGAGCAGCCTGGGATCGTGGAAGGTGTCCCTGCCCATGGCACGAGCTGGAACTGCATGGGCTTTGAGGTCCTTCCCAAGCCAGACTGTTCTGAGATTCTGTGAAGTGATTTTATACTCAGAAATAACTTTGGGCATGAAGGTGACTTTCAGTTCTGTTGAACCTCTGAATAAATCAGAGGAGGAGGCAGCCACAAGCTGAGTGTTAGGGCAGACTTGGCAATTTCTGGATCTTCAGTGGGGACCTGTTGAGCTTTGTAGTCCTATGAGGTAGGAAAGAGCAGTGTCAAGTCCCTCAAAGACCTGAGCACCTCTGGCTTGGAGCTTTGCATGTCCTGTCCTAGAGAATTCCCTTATGCAGCTGAGCATAGGCTTCATCCTGAGCTCATCCATCTGGCTGCAAGGTCACCTCAAGTCCTCTTTGTAAATACAGAGTAGTAAAAAGGTAGTCCAAAATACTTTCGGCCACATTTTCAGGGTGGAAAGGGGTTTCCAGCCACCTACAGAGTTGTCATGACTGAACTTGGAGGTTGTTGTCTGCCACCAGCTGTCTGAAAGCTGCTGTGCCTTTTAAATCAAATTGTACAAACACAAAAAAGGCAAGATGTTGTGCATTGTAAACAGCAGTGTTATTTGTCAGTCAACTGCCTGAAATAAAAAATCTCAAGAAAAAGGAGATGGCAGTGATTGGGGGCAAGTTTTCCATAAGTAGCTATTACTCTTCCCTAGAGAAATTTGCCAAAGCAATACTTGTAACTGCTAACACTTGAAATTGTAAATGCGACGTGTTTGTGTGGCAGAGCTCTGGCAAACAGATACAGCAGTGAGTTTCAGCAGTGCAGTTCATAACTCACTGTTGTGGCTCCAGGCAGGGAAATCAGGCAGAAAGGACCATTTTGGTCATTCTGGCTGAATTCTCAGTGAGTGTCCCTGTGGGTGAGGAGGCCCTGGCACAGGGTGCCCAGAGGAGCTGTGGCTGCCTCTGGATCCCTGGAAGTGTCCAAGGCCGGGTTGGACAGGGTTTGGAGCACCCTGGGATAGTGGAACGTGTCCCTGGCCATGGCAGGAGGTGGCACTGGATGGGCTTTAGCAATTCCAGACCATTCTGGAATTCTGGCGTCCCATTCCAAGTGCTGTGTTTGGTGGAGACCCACACCAAAATCATCTGATGTTTGTCTCGAGGCTTGATTCTGCCTTTCACCCATCTGGCCTGACTAAATAATACATGTACTAAAGTGGTTTGTGCTGTTTTTAGGCAGTGTAGATCACAAAGGCGAATATAGATGCAACACTTCTTAATATCTAACTCCCTTGCCTGCTGACTGACCCCAGATTCTGTGCCCTCCATTAGGGGACACAAGTCCCCTTGTCCTCAATGATTTATGCAGCATCTACAATAACAGGGCCTGTTGCTTTCGGACGTGTGTGCATTCATATTTTATGTCTCTGCCTGCCCTTCATGTTTTATTTAACGGAGAGTGTAAGGAAATTGGTTACTTGGCAAAAAGTGGCTTTTAGTGGGCTAAGGAGCTCCAGGTTTCCTGAATTTTGGGCTGGTGCTGTGTCCGCTCTGCTCCCCGGGGGCTGTTCCACTGCTTCTCAAGAGCTTTCTGAGTATTGATCCTTCCTCCTTGCTGCTCCAGAAAGGAAGGAGAGCCTGCAACCCTGCCGCTGGCAACCTGTCTCCTGCAGGTCGTGTTTGGGGAGGGCAAGAAATCCCAAAACCAGACAGGAAAGTGGTGGTCTTGTGCTGTCCAAGAGATGCTGGCTTTTCTGGGCAGAGCTCAACTGTGTCCCCATTAAATCTGAGTTTACATGGTGCCATATGTGGCATGTCTTACATTTCAGACTGATCCAGACCAGCACAGGTTTGTCTCAGGATCAGATAAATTCCAGTCCCCACATTGTTTCACTGCTGATGTGAAATCAAACCTAGAATTAGACCCTTGTTGTCAGTGCTGTTGTGGTGCCACACAGGGTGAGCTGCATATTTCATCAGGATATCTGCCACAGTACTTTTATCCCCTCACCCACATGAAATATTTGTGAATTTAGGTTATTTTCAGACCCAGTGAAAAGCTTTTGCAATGCCTGAGGACAGATAATGATATATTTACTTTAAAAGAGACCCTGGTGTATTTATATCCTGTGCTATCTCTAGCAGCTCCACCCTTACCTCTAAAAACCACACAAACAAAGCAAAAAGACCTAAACAACCCCCAAACAACCCCAAACTCCAACTTCTGTGGCTGTTTAATATCTTTTGGTGTGAACACTCATAGTACTTTGATCTTGTTTCCAGAATCCCACTTGTATTTTTACCACCATTAGTCATTTCGACAGCTCTTGTGTTGCTTGCAGGAGGAGCTCTGGCATTCCTGGAGGACTCACAATGAATTTTCATGACTTTCTACATGGAAGATTTTTTTTTTTTAATAACCTCTTATTAAAATGTCATATTTTATCAGGTTTAGAAGATCTTGGAGATTTATCTAAAAGTTGCCTGCCAGAGCACAGCTCAAGGACAGTCCTGTAGAGCAAGTCTGACTGTGGGCTGGGTGGGTAAAGCAGCAGCTGTGGCAATATGGCCCTTATTTGTTTTGTACTCCTAAAATATTCTGGTTACTGATGTGTTCAGGAGGCCCATACACATTTCCCAGGCCTGGAGGGAATGCTGGGGAATCGTGGAACCTGTCATGAGGCGCCTGCATGGGCTTTTACCAGTGCCCTGCTCTCAAGGGCTCCTTGTCAGGTCACACAGTCCCAGGATGGTTCAGGCTGGAAGGGACCTTAAAGATCCTGTCATTCCAAGCCCTGCCGTGGGCAGGGACACCTTCCACTATCCAGCTTGCTGCACCCTGTGCCAGGGCCTCCCCACCCTCACGGGGAACAATCCCTTCCCAGTATCCAGTGTAAACCCCCAGATGAATTTCTGCAGTACGAGAACATCTTACCTGAGCGCTGCTGCTCAGAGGAGCCCCTGCACATCAGAAACAGCAGCAGAATTGTCATTCCCCCGTTGTGTTTGCTTACTCAGGCACGCAGCAGGGATATTGGATCCTGCTGGACATCCCTAGGGAATGTGTCTCCTGAGTATTTACCTACAGGAAGGGCTTATTCCCAGCAAGCTCTTGCGTGGCTGTGCTGCAGGGAGATGGAAAGGAGCATCACGCTCTCCTGCATAGCTGCTGCTTCATTTTCTATGTGGCCATTCCCCTTTTACCTTCAGCCTCAGCAGCTTTTTCCCATACTCTTGCAGTCTCCCATCCTTCCCCAGCAGTCACAGAGCCGTGGCTCCGTGGCCATGGATCTGCTGATCCATCTGGGAGAGGAGATAGGTCAGAGTGGGGCTGTTTTCAGGCAGCGCCTCATTGGCATCCCTGCCTCGCTCTCCTTAATACCTTGCTAATCTGAGCTTCACCCACCTGCTTGCAGAGAGCTACGGCGTGCACGTGACTTCAGATTGAAATCTTCCCTCCTCTCCCTCCCTCTCCTCCGTTCACACTTAACGACAACAAATAATTAAAGATCCTTAAGCCAGATGCCTCCAGAGCTGGTCCGTCATGCAAGACTTTGCCACAGAAGGGACGGAGGTTGATTTGTTTGGGTTCCTCTTTCTGGAAGGAGAACAGAGCCGCTGGGTTCCTGCAGTTCTGGCTTCTGTAAGAGGCAGGGCTTGCTCCTTGTTGCACGTTCACTGTTTGTGTAGCAGCAGCTGTGAAACCCAGGCTCGGTTTTGCAGTGATCCTTCCGAAGCGACAGGCGTCCCTTCACTGATTGAATGGTTAATTCCCGCGTCCACTTCCCAGGACAGGATGCTGACTTTTATTAACTGTTTTTCCAAGGGTGGACGTGGCTTTTGAGTGCCTAAACCAGCTGAGATTATCTAGGCAATGGGCTGTGTTTGTGGGGAGCAGCGTGTGGCGGGTGCCCCTCAGGGAGCTGCACTTGTGATGCGCTCGATAAAGCGGGCGCTGGGGTGGATCGAGGAAGTGAGATCAGCTGTTAACCCCTCCTGCCTAATGCACAGCCTCGTGAGAGGAAACACATCTGCAGGAGGGCATCTTCCAGTTTGTAGTGTAAGTTTTGGGTTGCCTTCTTGTAGTTAAAAGGAAATGTTTAGGCTGGTAAGGAAAGTTTGCTCGAGGCTGTGCCTTGTGCTGGCAGCTGGACACCCCTCCATCCCTTCTGTGGCAGGAGAAGAAGGATCACATGCCCACTCGTCTCAGAAGGCATCTGATTGAAGTGTTTTTAGTTATTTCTGGCTGTGAAGGGTGGACAAAGTGCTGGCTGAGCTTGGCACTCTGTTTTGGGGTGCTTTGCAACAGTTTTATGGGCTGGGGGTGAGTGGTGGATGACAGCGTTCCCCCAGGTGGGGGAGTTTGGAAGGTGAAATATTGTTCTCATTTCAAACTGGCAGAGAGTAGGTTTAGATGGGATATCAGGAAAAAATTCTTCCCTGGGAGCGTGGGGAGGCCCTGGCACAGGGTGCCCAGAGAAGCTGTGGCTGCCCCTGGATCCCTGGAAGTGTCCAAGGCCAGGCTGGACGGGGCTTGGAGCAGCCTGGGATAGTGGAAGGTGTCGCTGCCCATGACAGGGGTGGCACTGGATGGGCTTTAAGGTCCCTTCCCACCTAAACCATTCTGGGATTCCGTTTTTAAACGTAGCTTAATTTCCATGGCAGGAACACATGGCTGGTCGCACTTACCTGGTACCTCCGGCTGAGATTCCCTTGTTTGGCTGGAATGACAGGTTACTTTTTGAACTGATTTAATTGAGGTGTTCAAATCCTACCAGTTCAGCCTGTGGATGTGTTACCCAGCCATGCAGTCTTTCCTGTTCAGTGTGCCAGCTAGTGGAGTGCCTGCCCGCAGAAGAAAGGATGGCTGAGAGCCACTGTTCCAGAGATATTCCTTGGGATCGTCTGTAACCAGGTGGCTGATGGACATCTCCATAAAGGTGTTAGGACAGCACGACACAGGCACTCAAGTGTGCCAGTAGAAAAGGAAATTAGAGGCAATTGGATGTGTCTGCAGGAGGAACTTACTTCTGAGCCTTTCAGGTGGTTATTGAAATATTCATAATTTCCAGAACAGTTAGATGGCGAGATCTGAGTTTTTTATCTTCTCTTATTTCTCCTTCATTGTCAACCTAATTGATCATAACTTTTGAGCTGAGGGGAATGTGTAAAGCATATTTTGCAGCCTTTGAACACACTGTAATGACTTCAAGTGAGTCTGCTTGTGGTCTGGGAAGCTGTTTGACGTGTACCTGGTGGTACACACTGTCACCATCGCTGTCAGTGTGGAAGGAAGCGTGTTTTCAGTGCTGTTTTGTGATCTTCAGTTATCTATCAGTTAAAATTGTAAGGAATGCTTCATGTTTCAGGGAGGATGTTTGTGTATTCCTGCTCTCTGGGTTCAGTGCCCACTTGCCAGCAGCAGGATTTAAGCAGGATTTGCTGGTGTCACAGATCATCGATGGGAGCAGTGTCACATCTGACACGGGCTGGGAGCAGCTGAGCGGGAACAGTCGATGGAATGAGTAGGAACAGTCTGACAGAGAGATAAAGCGACTTTGCAGCACTGGGGCAGGAATGGCTTGGGTTTCTGGAGACCAAATTCTGAAATTTGGAGCTTGTTGAAGCATCGAAGTGTCGCATTCAGTGCCCGAAACACCGAGCAACGATGATGAAATTGCCTGTGAAAGGCAAAAGCCAGACACCTTTGGAGCAGGGACCAGAGCGGCTCTGAATTGTTCGGCGCCCTCCTTGTGGCTGCTGAAGAAGGAGGTGCTGGGTGGCTGGACTGGGAAGGGCAGGATTTGTGTCCCCAGTCACACTGGGTTTGCTGGAGCGTGTTTTTGCCATCAAGGCCGAGGCCGGCGGTTGCAGATCTCCAGTGCAAACAGAGGGATTTGGCTTCCTGTGATGGGGAGTAAAGAAAGTGTCTAGAATTTGGTAAATAAACAGAGAGGGTTTTTCCTGCTTGTAGCATAACCACAAAAAGGAAGATGGCAGGACAGTTCATCTGCAGTGTCAGGAGATCTGGCTCTAGTCAGACACATCCCCACCATGCAGCTTGTACACCCATAACTTGTTGGCAATCAAGATGGTTTGGGATTTTTTCCTTTTTTCTTCCCTTTCCTGTGTTTCTGATTTTTCTAGACCAACTATGCAATAAGAGCCTTCCTCTCCTTCCTGCAGATACATGTCTTGAAAAGACTTACTTGATTTTTGGTGCAACTCTGAGCAGGTATTGCTGGAAAGCGGAGAACTCTGTGTTCAAAAATTCAGACTATTTATACCAGAAGTAATCTTGAGCATGTGTGGTGTTTTGTCTTTCAGACCAAGGAATACTCTGTGTTACTTGAAACTAAATTAATAAAGGCAGACCCAGGGATTGTTTTGTTTTCCAAGAGGAATGGCATTGAAAATGAATAATGTTGATGGTGTGTCTTCTGGGTGGGTTTATGAAAAGTAACAGCTGAAATGCAGAGAACAGCATCATGCATGAAGATCTGTAGATACTCACATTTCGAGTCTGGAGGCTTGGAGACTTTTTGATGTGGGTCTGATGTGTTGGGACTTCAAAAGTAGGGTATTTGAAATGAAATATTTATATTGCTAATGAAATATGGAAATATTATTCTAGGCTGGGAATCCTAGCGTGCAAACTTAGTTTTCTTTCGCTTTAGTTACAACCTTGGCAAAGGCAGTTGGGAGGGAGCAACTGTTGTGGTCTGGCTACTGTCTCATACATGGCCAGTAGCAAACCCTAATATTAAAAAAATATGTCAAATAGCTGATTTAAATTCTTCAGCGAGGATCTGTTTTCTCTGTGATTTCTGCCAGGTTTCTTTTTCCTAATCTGCATGGCTGGTTTGGCAAATTATGCTGGAGTCTGCGTTTCAGAGCCACGTTACCATCAGTCACAAGACTGCTCTCAGTTTCCTTGGGCACAACTTCCCTTTCTGTTCCCATGACTTTTTAAATTTTAAATTCATGCTGCCACTTAGATTCCCAGAGGTTTCCAGCAAATCTGACTTTCTAATAATGAATGGCTTTTAGGTAGTCACTAGAGGTAAAAAAAACCTCACAAAAACCCCAAAACAACTGCAGTAACTGAGTTAAAATACGGAGCATGTCACAAACGTTTAGTCTCTCCTTATTTTCCTGCTTCCATCCTTCTGCCCTGCCTTGTAGGGAAAAAACCCACACTTTTCCTGCCTTTTCAGTGTTTCACCTGTTCTCCTTTGAAGGTGTTTTGCTGTTTGTGTATCAGCCCGGGAGGTTTGGCTAGTCTCGGGAGGACGCGAGCATCGCTCCGCGCTCTCCAGTAACGGATTGTCTGCGGGGTGGCGCGAGGACGCCGGGCTCTGTTTCCAGCCCTGCCCTGGCTCTGGCTGACCCAGATCCCGAGGCAGCACGGGGATGTGTGTTCAGCCGTGCTGGGGACGACAGCCAGAGCTTGCCTGAGCGCAGAGCCCACAGCCACTCGGGGCTGCTGCTGTCCACATCCCACGTGGGCAAGGTTTGAGCGTGGCGTGGCTTGACTTGGGGCGTGCTGGGTGGGTTGGTTCTGCTGTAGGAAGCTGCTGAAGCCTTGAAGATCTTGGTGTCTAAGCAGATTATTCATAAAATCACAGAATGGTTTGGGTTGGAAGGATCTTAAAGCTCATCTTGTTCCACCTCCTGCCATGGGCAGGGACCTTCTACAGGTGCTTGGACACTTCCAGGGATCCAGGGGCAGGCACAGCTTCTCTGGGCAGCCTGTGCCAGGGCCTCCCTACTCTCACAGGGGGGAATCTTTTCCTAATATCCAATCTAAACTAATTTTTAAAGATTTGTGATGTTCTGTTAATATTTTCATACACTCTTTTGTGTTTGGGGTGGGTAGCGTGGATTTCCTATTGCAGCTGTTCAAAAATAAGCCAGTACTGGTCCCATTTCTGTTACAGATGTTGAATTTCTTTAGGATTGAGACATTAGGATTGTGGAATGGAGTCCAGAATGGGATGAGTGCTTAGGTTACCCCTGGAATGGGCAGAAGGGCTTGGGGCTTAGTGCCTGGCTCTGCCTCCCCAACTTGAGGTGACTTCCCAGCCTGAAATAATTGCAACTTAAACGTGCCCCACCCTCCTCCCCGCTCCATCCTTTCCATCCCCAGGTCACTGGAAGCAGGATTTCCATCCTGGGAAAACAAAAGCCCTGCTTAGTAACTGCTCCTGGGCTGAGACCGCTGGTCAGGTGAGGCCTCCTGGTGAGTGTTTGCCGGTTTCCATAACTACTGCCAAGCACCAGGAGGATGGGAGAGGAAGAAAGCTGAGGTGCAGGGCTATAAATCACAGAATTACGGCATGGTTTGGGTTGGAAGGGGCCTTAAAGACCATCCAGTTTCAGCTTCTGCCATGGGCAGGGACACCTTCCACTAGACATGGGTGCTCCAAGCTCTGGTGGAGTCTCGTGGAGGGAAATACTCACTGGTGGTGTTCCCATCTGGAGGTGGGACCTGTTTGGTTATCTAAATGTGCTGCAAGTACTTTGGGTTTTAAATCCTCCATGCTTAACTCCGGGCTTGTGCTCTGAGCTGTTACACCCAGATCTAAGCCCATGCGTGAATTTTCATTTCTGTTTTTTTTTTTTTTTTTTTAATTAAATTAGGATAGGAAATATACGGTGAGGGTTTTGGTTTTTTTTTTTCCTTGTTATCAAGTAATTTAGAAAAAACCAGGCTGCTCAGGGATTTATGTAGTACTCAGGCAGGGCTTTTTCTCCCTCTGAAGCTGTGTAAGTAGCTGTTCGGAGGATGTGGGCGTTGTTTTGCATTTTCATCCCAGCCTCTCTTTCCGTAGTAGTAACTCCGCTTGCTCTGACTTGCCGTCCACAGGCCGATGTTTTCCATCTGGGGCTGACCTCACAAACCTGTCTTGAGGCTCTGTGCAACTTGTGAGCCCACCCGTGCCTCGGTGTTCTACTTAGAGCTACTTTATATTTGCATGGATTTGTATTTCCAGCACAAACCCGGCTCTACTGGCCTGTTTTACACTGCCAGCAGTTTCTTGCTTGTTAGTGCTGCAGAAGGGGTGATGCTGGTTTGGAGGCAAGGCTGTCCTGGAGGGAGGGAGGGAGGGAAACACTGCTTGAGAGCTTGTTAGGGCTATCCAGCACATAATTTGTGGCAGGCAGTGCCCTTTCCTTGCAAATTGGTGTGCAGGGGTGCTTGTCAGGTACAGGGTGTCCAGTTATTGAAGTGTCAGAGTGTTGTTGTTAGCCATGATAAAATGCCTGGAGAGGAGGTGGCTGTAGCAGTGACTCAGGCCCTGCTGCTGTGAACAGTTTGTTTTGTGCTCTAAAAGCACAGGACAAGAGCTCCCAGCTTTTATCTGGAGCACTCGGTCTCTGGGTAACTCCTGCTCACCAGTGGGGTTGGGGAATTCTCTGGTGGGCTGGGTTATAAAGCATTCAGTTTTCAATCCTTACAGCAGCTGGGTTTCCTCCTGCTTATTTGTGTGCACACATTATCAGCGTGAACCTCAGAGTTTGTTTTCCAAGGGCCAAAATACCATTATTGTATCTTCCAGCTGTGCTTACAAACCTCTCTCATTTAACCTCTTGTTTTTCACCGAGGGCTGGATGGTCTCAACTTTTCTGGGCTGTTTGGGAAGGATGCTGAGGGTTCCAAGTGGAACGCACCCACTGCCTCTGAAAGGATTTCCTGGCTCCTGGTGAGGAGTTGCTGAAATGGCTGATTATTTGACTGATTTCTATAGTGACTGTTGCCTTGGCAGCAAAGCTTAGAGAGTAAAAGCACAAACATGAGGAGGGCACAGTTTGATTTCGGAAGACATAGGTTTTCTTTGCTTTGGTTGGGTTTCAAAGTGCTTTAGGAGGAGTTTCGAGATGAACAAACTGATTTGGGAGGTGGTTTTTTGCTGGTTTAGGTGGATGTGGTTTTGTCTCATCAGTGTTAATTGTGAGACTTAACAGTTTCTGCTTGCAAGGAGACCCCAGACCTGGGCCTTGTGGAGCTGCTGGAGCAGGGCCAGAGGAGGCCATGGACCTGCTCCCTCTGCTCTGGAGCCAGGCTGGGAGAGCTGGGGGTGTTCACCTGGAGAAGAGAAGGCTCCAGTGAGACCTCAGAGCCCCTTCCAGGGCCTAAAGGGGCTGCAGGAGAGCTGGAGAGGAGCTTGGGACAAGGGATGTAGGGATAGGACACAGGGAACGGCTTCCCACTGCCAGAGGGCAGGGATGGATGGGATATTGGGGAGGAATTGTTCCCTGGGAAGGTGGAGAGGCCCTGGCACAGGGTGCCCAGAGAAGCTGTGGCTGCCCCTGGATCCCTGGAAGTGTCCAAGGCCAGGTTGGACGGGGCTTGGAGCAACCTGGGACAGTGGAAGGTGTCCCTGCCCGTGGTAGGGGTGGCACTGGGTGAGCTTTAAGGTCCCTCCCAAGCCAGATCATTCCATGATTCTCAGTGGGGAGGAGTAATCAGCTGATGATTTCATGGCTGATTATCTTGTCCTTCAACCAGAAAGGTTGATGCTCCCAGCTTTGCTCCTTGTGCCCAGCTTTATCTCAGGAGAAGAGGACAGATCTTGGTAGGCAGGGTTGTAACAGTGCACCCCCAAATACTTGTTTAACCCTCTGGGGTGGCTGTGGCCAAGGCGTAGATGGAAGTGGTGCTGGGAATTACTCCCAGTGTTTTGAGTTAGCACTTCAGTGTTTGCTGGGAATGGGGTAGAAAAGGTCCTGTAAACACGAGGAGGTGCAGCCTGGAGCCCTTGATGAGGTTGTTTCATCCTGCTCGCTCTCGTGTGGGTATTTTGAGGTACTGGTTTTCCACAGCATCGTTATCATGGTGCAGTTGGTATTGTTATGATAATCACATTGTTATTTTTAATTCCTCGTCGGGTTCAGGCTCCTTAATGAGGCAGCTCTGCTGCAGATGGAGGGAATCTTTAGTCAGCCAGCCTAAAGAACCCGTGTCAGAGCTGGGGAGGTTCGTGTGTGCCCCATCCTCGTGGCACCACGCTGAGCCTGGGCGTGCAGCCTGGCCGCAGCTGACACTTGTCCCCACCTTCTGTCTTCAGCTTGTGTGGAGAGGAGAAGACCTTTTGTGGAAGGGAGGGGGTCAGTGAGAGCTGTTAGCCCCCTGTAGTTCCTGCAAACCTCACCCCATCAAGCTTTCACGGATACACCGTAGAGAATGAGGAATTTTTAATGTGACAAGCTGGAAGGTGTGAGTAAAGAAGCTTTTTTGCCTATTCCTCCCCCATTAGACAGGCTGTGAAAAACAGGCTTGAATGATAAGCAGTGTTAAAAATTTTAGTTGGTTTTCCTCATTCTAACTCAGTGAAAGCAACTCGTCTCCGTGGCCTGTGTCCTGGGCAGAGGTTTACCTTTCCTTCTGTATCATTTACTCTGCTTTTACAAAAGGTGTTTCATAGTGATTTACACTGGTGGTGTGGGAGCAGCAGACTGGGATTGCACATTTTGGAACTGATTGTAGTTTTCAGCAATATTGCCCAAACCTGCAGTTTATTGCAAGACACGCATTTGTTGGTTTTTGTCAGGCTGCCAGGTCAGGTATCCTGGGGTCACACCGGCATTTTGGGACTCTGGTGCCAGTATCCGAGTGCTGTTTGCAGCTGGCAGCAGAGTTTTCCATCTGGAGCTCGTCTTAGAACCTGCTGGCAGCTTTGCATGGAATGTAATCAGGGAATGGTTCAGGTTGGAAAAGCCCTCTAAGGTCATCGAGTCCAGTATTCCCCCCGCACTCCCGAGGCCACCACTAACCCATGTCCCCAAGTGCCACATCTACAAGTGTTTTAAATCCCTCCAGGCAGGGGTGGTGACTCTGCCACTGCCCTGGGCAGTCTATTCCAGGGCTGGATGACCTTTTCCATGGAGAAATTTTTCCCGGTATCCAATCTAGACCTTCCCTGGCAGTGGAGATGTAATTTGAAGGTTGGCTACAGGCTCCTGAGCTGTGTCTTTGGGATTCTGACTCCTTAAAAATGTTGGGGTGGACAGGAAGCTGCTCTGTCAGGTTCAGGGATTTGGGAAACTGGGATTCCGGCACTCCAGTGTTGAAAACTGGAAAGGTTTGATATTGCCCCACCTCGCAGTGCCCACAGAGTGCTCGGACAGCCCCAAAGCCAGGCTGGATTGTAATGCAGAACTCGGAGAGGCAGCGCTGTGGCTGTGAAACAGCACGGGGAGCCGGGCCCTGCTGCAGGCCCAGAGCCCAGCTGGGGAACAGCATTAAAAATAAATAACTTTGGCTCTATCAGCATTGTGAGGCACCATCCTGGGAAGCAACAAGCCCACAGAGAAGTGTGTTAGGATTGTCTGTCGGGAATTTGTGCTGCCAGAGTCGGGATTTGAGATGAGCACACGGAGACGGGCGGGTGGAGCCGAGCTGCTCCTCAGGCCCGGCCTTGTAGGAGCTTCTGATGTGGGTTACCATGCATAATTCAGGCCATCCTTTTTCCATGTTCAGAGCTCTGTAACTAAATACTGATTTGTTAAACACAGCTTGAATAATGAAGCAATCTGTTGGCTTGAAAGCCTTCCTCAGTACTGAAAGAAAAGGAAGCGAATAGAACTGAATCCTCACTTCTGCTTTAAAACAACACAGATACGCACAAAGTGGAAGAGTCGTCTTCATCCCTGCTTGCTCCGTGGATTTAAATATGTGCACGTTCCTGGTGTGCCCAGTAAGTGAGAGGTGGCCTGTCCAAAGTACTGCCAGTCCCTCCATCCAGAACTTTTTCTTTTCTCAGTCGTCATGGTTCATTCCATGGAAAACAGATTAAAAGCGGCACTTGGTGTTTCTTGCTGAGCTTAGAGGTAACAGGTCAAAAAATAAATTGCTGTGCAGTGTGGCCATGTTTGCATAGGAGTAAAGCTCTGTATCTTATCTGTTCTGAGCCACTTCAACCCAAATCGTGCCAGTAGGGTAAAGTATTTTGGTTTTCCTCAGTCACAACTTTGCTCCCTTCGATGAAACACAAACACTTGGGAGCCTGTAAGAAGCTAAAAGTATTCTTACAGCTGATAAAGGCTTGATCTGACTTTTGAAAATATGAAGTGGTTTTTTGCCCTGTGCTGTTACCTTCTCACTTCATGTTTACGATGCTGCAGCAGAGCACGTGGTCCGTGGGATGGTGAGGCTTCCACTGCTTTCCTCTCCTTGCTCTGGGGAGGAGCAGTTTTGGTTGGTTGGTTGAATAAACACCTCAGACCTGAGGATTTGCTCGTGGTGGTCACTGCCATTGCTGCCTTGTTTGCTGCTCGTGTCTCAAAAATTCAGGAAGAGATTCCAAGCAAGTAACTTCTGTGTTCCTGTAACTTTTGTACTGGAAGCGATCAGCTTTTCTGGCCTATTGTAATTCATTGGGTATAGAAATTTCTTACCTAGTTCCCCTTTAAAAAAAAAAAAAAATTCTTCTGGTTCCTTTTTCTTTTTTCTGGTAGAAAACATTTCTTTGAATTGGAGCAGTATACCCTGGAAACAGTCAAATTTACCTCACAGAGCTGCTACATACCTGCAAACCTAAATGCTTCGGTTTATTTTCAGGCTAATCTGCTTGATTATTGATTTTCCTGCTGCTGCTTTGGCCCAGAGAGTAGATCCTTGCTTATCTACATCATTTTTTTGGTGTTGATGACTATATATGGCACCTGGAGGAGTTCTAGGGTGGATTGGATTGGGCTTGAAGCAACCTGGGAATATGGAAGGTGTCACTGCCCATGGCAGGGGGTGGAATGGGATGAGCTTTAAGGCCCCTTCCAACCCAAACCAGTCTGGGATTTTGGGATTTTATGATTTTTGCCTTGCAGAATGAAAAACAGGTTTCTTATTCAATCGCTGGTGCCACACATTGCATTAAGGTACCAGTCTGTAAGGGGCAGAAAAGGTTTCTGCCACAAATAATACCAAAGATTTGCTCTGGAGCTCCTTAAATCCATGAGTATGATGATTTTAAGAGGAGTTTGGACTAGAGCATAGAAATGGAAAATGTAACAAATACAGAGCAGGAAGGAGGCTTCCCACAGCTGCAAAGTGGTGTTAAATCTTCAGCAACGAGCAGAAATCAGAAAAGAAATCAGCAGCGAGCTCGGGAAGGACAGTGCTGTGTGAACCAGGCTGGAGCTCAAATCTGCTGCTCTTTGCCCTCCAGAGTCGGTTGTCCATCCCGAGCACAGCTGTTTTTGTGCAGGAATTCTGGCTTTGGCCACGAGCTGCAGGCTAAACGCCATCCTAACGCCTGGTTTTGATTTTTTCTCCCCCTCCCCAGGAAGAAGAATGCCAACACGAAGATGAAGTAGAGCGTTTCCTATGCTGGCCGCGGCGCCCGCACGCTGGTGTCGGCTGGGTAGGGACGGGCTCTCGCCTCTGGCCAAACCCCTTGCTGGGACAAGATGAAGCCAAGGAGGAGCTTCCCGCTGCGCTGGAGCCGCAGTGACTGCTGCCCCCTCTAAAGCCCATGTGCCACCGTCCCTGGCGAGATGAAAGAAGTGGTGCTGTGGTCACCCGAGGAGGTGACCGGCTGGCTGACGGACAATGCCGTGCCGGAGTACTGTGAGCCCCTGAAGAACTTCACCGGGCGGGACCTCATCAACCTGACGGAGGAGGATTTCAAGAAATCCCCTCTGTCCCGGGTGTCTTCCGACAGCGGCCAGCGGCTGTTGAACATGATCGAGGGGCTGAAGATGGCTCACCACATGGAGGCTCACAAGAACGGCCACGCCAACGGGCACGTGCGCGCCGGCGACCCCGGGCGCCAGAACGGCTTCGGCGCCGCGCTCAAGCTCAATGGGGTCCCCAACGGGTTCAAGAAGGAGATGATCAAGATCCCCATGCCGGAGCCGGAGCGCTCGCAGTATCCCATGGAGTGGGGCAAGACTTTCCTGGCTTTTATTTATGCACTTTTTTGTTTCGTCTTCACCACGGTGACTATCTCGGTGGTTCATGAACGAGTGCCTCCCAAGGAGGTGCAGCCTCCCCTCCCAGATGCATTTTTTGATCGCTTTGATCGGGTGCAATGGGCTTTTTCTATTTGTGAAATCAACGGCATGATCCTTGTAGGACTGTGGTTTGTTCAGTGGCTGCTCTTAAAATACAAGTAAGTAAAACCTTTTCAAAACTTGAGTGCTTCTGACAGCTTTTCGGAGGGCAGATGCTGGTTTGCATCTAAACAAAATGAAGCTTCTTGTGATCTTCTTATCTCGATTTTCAAAGCTGAAATACACATCATGCGGTGCGAGCTGCTTGTGCAGAAGGCAGAGGTCCAAAAGTTCCCTAAGAAACCGAGCAACACCCCTGCTTGTGTTTGCCTGCACGGTTAACTTGAACCTTTTTCATGGGTGAAAAGCCATGGATTGGCTGAAATGGTGTTCTGAACTCACTGTTTGTTCAGAGGGAGCACAGCTCATGCTCTTGTGAGGACATCTGTGAACCAGGATCCAAGGGAATGCTGGAGCTGTGCCAGGAGGGGTTAGGATGGAGATCAGGGAAAGGTTCTTCCCCCAGAGGGTGCTGGGCACTGCCCAGGCTCCCCAGGGAATGGGCACGGCCCCGAGGCTGCCGGAGCTCCAGGAGCGTTCAGACACCGCTCCCAGGGATGCACAGGGTGGGATTGTTGGGGTGTCTGTGCAGGGACTGGAGGTGCATCAATGGTCCTTGTTGATCCCTTCCAGCTCAGGATATTCCATGATTTTAAACCCAGGTGAAACAGCTGGAGGAGGTGGTGTTGGATTGCCCTCAAGAAGGAGGTGTCGGGTTAATAGGGCCATACCAGGGTTCAAACTCCCTGTGGTGGAGCTGAGCAGAGCCTGTAGGTGGAGGACAGCAGAATCCTTGGAGGTTTTGAAGCAGTGAGATGTGGGTTGAGTTGATGGTAACCTACATATGTTGGTGTCACTGGCAGATGTGAAGGTCCCCCCCTACCCTGTCCCCATTTGCTTTGGGGTGTTAGTTTTTATTTATGTTACAGAATCACAGAATGTTTGGGGTTGGAAGGGACCCTAAAGATCATCGCATTCCAACCCCCTGCCATGGGAAGTCCCCTTAGAAGGGCCTTTTCTGGTGTTAGGGGAAGATGGCAGCGAGTCACAGAGCTTGGTCAGTGTACGCACTGATCGTGGAATGCTTCAAAGACCGAAATCCCTCTTTTCTATCTGTGAGCAGAGGGATCAAAGTCCGAGAGGCCCAAGCTGTGGCTGAGCAGCAGAAGGGGAAGAGCAGGGGACAGGGAGGAGCAGGAGAGGTGCTGGCAGGAACAGGAGCCCAGGCAGGTGGCTTTCTCTGGAGGGTGTCGTTCCTGTGGTGTCGGATGGTGCACACCAAAGGGACGGTGACTCAGGGCTACAGAAAGAGCTGAATCCCTTTTGTGGTGTGGGTTATCCCCTCCCTTTGAAACTTCATTCGGGAATAAAGGGAGGTCATTGGGCCAGATGGATCTTCCTCACTTCTGCTTCCTCATCCCTGGAAGTGTCTGAGGCCACGTTGGACAGGGCTTGGAGCAGCCTGGGACAGTGGAAGGTGTCCCTGCCCATGGCAGGGGTGGCTCTGGATGGGCTTTCAGGTCCCTTCCAATCCAAACATTCTGTGGTTCCATGACTCTAATGCTGTCCATGGCATGGCATTGGGCTGGTGTCTCCAGAAGGCAGGAGCAGGTCTGGCTGGGCACTCTGGAGTTTGCACAGGGAGCTCAAGGAAGCTGCTGAGGCAGATTAACTTCTCTGGGAAGCATTCCCAGATGTTGTGGGAGAAGCACAACGCCAGGATTGGCCATGAGGTTCTCTCAGGACTGAAGAAGCAGCGTGCTCCCTGCTGAGGTCTGCAGAGCTGGAGTGGAGTCCTCCAGGCCAGGAGTAAGTGTGGAGGTTGTACTTCTGAATGGCTCTGAGTCTCACACACACACCAATCCCGTGGAGAAAGGGAAATAGGAGGCTTTGTACATTTAATTTTTCTTTGTATTACAGTGCAGAGCTCTCTCCGACTTTCCTAAAACATGCCAAATCCAGCTAAATTAAGTGATAGTTTTAATTAAAAAAAGAAATTCAGTGCTTGGTAAAATGCTGCCACTTCTTTGGTCTCTCAGAATACTGCTCAGTCTTTAATCCGCACCCCCCTGTTTGCCATTATGTTACAAAGAAAAAAGCGGGTTCATGTCTGGTTCTAAAAGCCAGGCATCAGAGTGGCTTTGAATTCATTGGATCAGCCCTCTGAGAGGAAAACTGCAGAGCAGAACCCCTGCCCCACTGCAGTGGTGCCCTCCACACTTAAATTTCAGTCCATGGAGCAACATTAATGATTACAATTCTTAACTCGCAGCTTTGCCCATGTTTGCACCAGGAGAGGGAAGAAAAAAATCTGGAATACTGTGTTAACAGCAGTGAGCACTCCAGTGCAAAATGTGTTTACCCTGCAAGAGTTGAAGCTTCCCTGATAAATCAAAGCCCTCAAAGTGTTACTGATCTGGCACTGCAAACTCATACTCCTCCAAGAGTGGAGCACTCCAGTTTAAGAATCCTGCCAAAAGCGCTGAAAAATTTAAAAGATGGCCAATTTTGGGTTTCGAAAGAGCTCAGCTTGATAGGAATATTATGTTTTTAAAAAGTGAGCTGAACAGCAACAACCGAATTCCAGTGCCTGAAGGGAACCTCCAAGAAAGAAGGAAAGAGACTCTTTAGAAGGGCCTGGAGGGACAGGACACAGGGAATGGCTCCCCACTGCCAGAGGGCAGGGATGGATGAGATATGGGGAAGGAATTGTTCTCTGGGAAGGCGGGGAGGCCCTGGCACAGGGTGCCCAGAGAAGCTGTGGCTGCCCCTGGATCCCTGGAAGTGTCCAAGGCCAGGTTGGACAGGACTTGGAGCAGCCTGGGATAGTGGAAGGTGTCCCTGCCCATGGCAGAGGGTGGCACTGGATGGGCTTTAAGGTCCCTTCCAATCCAGACTGTTCTTGCATTCTGTGATTGCCAGAACCTGCAGCTTGAAATGGCCATAAGTGCAAGGAACAGTGATTCAAAATGAACCAAAACCCTCAGGGTCTGTAAGCAGTGGCACACAAAGGGTGATTGCCTGCTGTAGTTGGATTCACCCCTGATTTCTGTAACCCTGGCGGTGACCTCTCCTTAGGATCTGTCCAGAGGTTGCTCCTGTCCTGGTGGATGTGCCAGGAGAGGTTTAGTTGTCTTTCTTTAAGGTGTTTTTAGCTGTTACCCAGTGGGGCAGTTTTGGGGCTGGCTGTCCCTGCTGAGCCCGTCCTTTACCCCGGCTGCTCTTGCTGGTTTTGCAGAAGCACCTCACGGTACCCCAAATGTGCATCTGCCCTCTCTGTGAACATCAGCCCTCACTAATAAATATCTCTGCAGCTGTGGCAGCTGAGTGGCATCCCTGCAAACACTCTGTCCTGCAGCCAGAGCAGCTCTGCATTTTTATTTGGGAGCTTTCCTTGCTGATGTGAATTGCTTCCTTTATAATACTGCTCAGGAAAGATGTGTTCTCTCACTCCTCTGGGTTATACAGGAGACCCTTTGTAATCACTGAATTGTGTGTCAGCTGAAATAAAATTACTCCTTTTCCTCTTAGAATGAAAATACTGTAACTTGATCCCGTGCCTCGAATAGGAAATTAGTGACGGCCACAGCTAATGGAGGGGTGCGGGGCATGAAATCCCCTTTAATGTCTTCAGCACCCAATCTGCGCAGGCTTTTGTGTCCTAATCCTTAGGTTCCCTGTAATCACCTCCAAGGGCAGTGTGAGTTGAGTTACTCCTGTGTTCCTGGCCTGGAAGGCGTGGGAGTATTTGTGGAGTAGTTCAGCATTCCCAGGTGTAAGCCGATAGTGTCACGAGTTTCCAAAGCATCAGGAGAAAACAGCTGGTGGTTTGTTTTATTTACTTTTGTGGATTTTGTTTGCCTTGAGTGACCTCCTTATTTTTCCCTGTTTTTTCTCCCTGCCAGGTCTATAATTAGCAGAAGATTTTTCTGTATAGTTGGCACACTATACCTGTACCGGTGTATTACCATGTATGTGACTACACTCCCAGTACCTGGAATGCATTTCAAGTGTTCTCCAAAGGTAAACTCCTCCTGGCTGCCTTGCTGTGCTCTAACCTGCGTGTTTCCCCCTCGTCCTGCTGTTCCCAAAACTGCTTTCTTAAGAAGTGTTTCTAAGGGAGGGGATTCTGCCCCTCTACTCCGCCCTCATGAGAGCCCCCCCAGAATTCTGTGCACAGTTCTGGTGCCTCCAACACAAGATGGACGTGGAATTGTTGGAGCAGGTCCAGAGAAGGCCATGAAGTTGCTGATGGGGCTGGAGCACCTCCCCTGTGGAGCCAGGCTGGGAGAGCTGGGGCTGCTCAGCCTGGAGAGGAGAAGGGTGTGTGGAGACCTCACAGCTCCTTCCGGGGTCTGAAGGGATACAGGGAAGCTGGAGAGGGACCCGGCAACAGGAACTGGAGGGACAGGACAAGGGGAATGGGTTCAGACTGCCAGAGGGCAGGGCTAGATGGGATATTGGGAAGGAATCGAGGGGTGAGGGTGGGGAGACCCTGGCACAGGGTGCCCAGAGAAGCTGTGGCTGCCCCTGGATCCCTGGAAGTGCCCAAGGCCAGGTTGGACGTGGCTTGGAGCAGCCTGGGACAGTGGAAGGTGTCCCTGCCCATGGCAGGGGTGGAATGAGCCTTAAGACCAATCCAGCCCGAACCATTGTATGATTTTAATTTGAGAGTGCTGGTTTGGGGTGACAGGGACATCCTTCTGCAGGTCACTGGCTGCCCTCTCACTGGAGGTGTTGACAGGTGCTGTGGGGCAGTGCAGGAACTCCCAGCCTTTTTAAAGCACTGAGGTACCCAATTTCTGTGGCATTTCCAACTGATTTGCATGATCTGCATGTTCCTGTCCCCGCTGAAGCAGTTGCAGGTGTGCAGCCTTTGCCGTGTGTAAGTCACTGACTTCTAAATAAATACACACCTCAGTGTGTCAAACCCAAATATGATTTGTGGTTGGGAATGGCCCAGAGAGACTTTCCTAAGGCTGTCTCCTGCACATATTTTTGCAATTCTGTTAGCACAAGGACTTCTGACCTTCTCCCCAGTCCAGCACCAGCTCTGAGGGATAAATTGGGCTGTTGAAAGCCGTGGCTGAAACCAGGCCACTGGGACAGAGGTGCTTGACCCTTGTGGTCAGCCCAGCAGGGTAATTCACGTACTCAGGGCGGAGATGGGACAGGGCTGGTGACGTTGCATCCATCTCTGGTCACCCCAGCATTGCTGGAATCCCGGTCCTTGCTGCACTTCCTGGGGCTGGCTGTGCTGTGACACTGGAAGCAGGAGAAAGGGCAGAAGGACAGCCATAAATCAGGTGGCAGGTTGTAAAATCACTGAGGTACAGGTAGTAAAATCCTGACGGGACACGATCCACGTGCTGTTGTTGTTTTGGTGAGGATTGGCACATCCAAACAAAGCCAAAATGCTTTGGTTCCTCGGGGAAGTCCAGCCAGTGTTTGCCAAGGCAGAACGTTTGTGGCTTTTGGAGGGATTTTGGAAAGAGAAGTGAGTGGGAGAGGAGTTAACACTGTGTTTGAACAGCCTGCTGCTAGGAAATTAAAAAAGAGGGAACACAGGTATTTATGGGCTGAAGTGAATAAATCTGCCCGTTTGGGGAATTTACGGCGTTGGCAAATCCTTCTCATTACTCAAGTAGAGACAAGCTGAGGGCCCTGATAAGATTAAGGATAAAGCTGGGTTTTCTTGAGAGCTCTGAATGTACTGGTGGGAAACAAATAACCTCTCAACACCTTATTGAGTTCTGTGTGATTGCAAAAAGTGGCCTTTGGGGAGCACTTTAATGTTTGTGAGCAACTGTTAGCAGGAAATGTTTAATTCCTGCAAAGAACTTGCTCAGGTCTGTCAGAAATTATTAATTTCCACTTCTTAAAGCAAGGCCAAGCTTTAAAATAAAAGCATAGTGGCCAGCCTGGGGGATCTGTGTTTCCTTCTGACAGTTCAGTGGTTTCCATGGATTTTCAAATGCCATAAAATGAGGTGAGGATGCAGCACACGTGTGCATTGATCCATTAGTCCCTGCTTCCTGATGGGTCCCAGAGGTTCTCCACACATCCTGGTTGTCCCAGGGCATGCATTTTTTGTGGATTTGTCTAGTATTTGGGCTTGGCTTAGAGCTGGGAGCAGCAAAAGTCTTGGGCAGTGCCAGCTGCCCTCGGTCACTCGGGAGAGGGAGCAGAGTGTCCTCATGGGAAGGATTTGGTTTGCTTGGATTTGGCTTTCCTTGGGCAAACTGAAGTTTTTCCAGGAATGCTCCCTGAGCCAGTGCCATGTTTGGGGGTGGATCAGAGCACATCTGGGTGTGGAGGGAGATCCCTGTTTGGGCTGCTGCGGATTCAAAGCACAAGTCTGGCACCGTGCTCTGACAGACACCACAGATGTTTCTGTTGGAATGGGAAGTGGAAAGAAATAGTCTTGCAGACTTTTCCAGGGCCTTAGGGTTTGGAGTGAGATGCTCTTCTGTTCATCGGATCGTGGTTTTGGCAGCTGGCTGTACAGCCTGGGCAGTTCCTGCTGGTTTCTGTTGGATGGCCACTGGTGGGGCCTGCGCTGCTACCAACAACATGAACTAAATTAAACCTCATTTATTTTAGAGTGCGGTGCCTCCTGAACAGAAGGAAAATCTCACCTGAGCACCAGCTACAAGAGGTGCAAAGCATCAAAACACTCATGTCTCATTTCCAGTCTTTTTCCTGCTTTTGGGAAAGGCTGTGGATTTATTTATGTGCTGATTGATCTTGTGGATGAAAGCAGAAGGGGAGAAGAACCGAAAGGCCAAATTGCTGGTTAAAAGCATTGCTTTGAGCTGTGGTATTTTACTGTGCTTTTGTGTTTTGCTGTTCCACCAGCTCTTTGGAGACTGGGAATCTCACCTGCGAAGGATAATGAAGTTGATTGCTGGCGGAGGCTTGTCCATCACGGGCTCCCACAACATGTGTGGGGACTACCTGTACAGCGGCCACACCGTCATCCTAACCCTCACCTACCTGTTCATCAAAGAGTGTGAGTGCCCTGCTGTTCTCCTGTTGTGTAATTCCTTCCTGGCTGAGGAATTTCTGTTGTGCTCACTCGTAAACACAATTTGAATTAAAATACCTGCATTTTCCACATGAGAGGAAATGGCCTCCAGCTGATATCAGGGAGGAATTCTTCACCAGAGGGGTTGTAATGGTTTGGGTTGGAAGGGACCTTAAAGCCCATCTCACCCCACCCCCTGCCATGGGCTGGGACACCTTCCACTGTCCCAGGCTGCTCCAAGCCCCATCCAACCTGGCCTTGGACACTTCCCGGGATCCAGGGGCAGCCACAGCTTTTCTGGGCACCCTGTGCCAGGGCCTCTCCACCCTCCCAAGGAACAATTCCTTCCCAATATCCCAATCTAAACACAAGCAGGTTAATTTGACTGGCCAGGCTATATTATATCTTTCTCAAAGATTTCATAACCTTTCTAATTTCCAAGGATCTCATTACCCCGAGTACAATTTTAAGTTACACCTTAAGAGAGTGATCCTTATTCCGTGATCTCAGCATTCCTGCTCTTAATCTCAGCACAGCTCTCTTAATGCCCTGTGTCAGCCAGGACTGCAGTTCACGACCTCTGCTAATCACAGCAGTAGTCCTGATAACGTTCCCCTTTGCAGCAACCCCTGCTTGTGCTTCTTTGCAGATTCCCCACGGCGACTCTGGTGGTACCACTGGCTCTGCTGGGCGCTCAGCATGGTGGGGATGTTCTGCATCCTCCTTGCTCATGACCACTACACTGTGGACGTGGTGGTGGCTTACTACATCACTACAAGGCTATTCTGGTGGTACCACACAATGGCCAACCAGCAAGTGAGTTCCTCCCCCTCCTTGGATGCTCCTGCTGTAGCCTGGGTGGGGGGAATATCCAGGCTCACCCGTGTCCTGTGAAGAGTCCCTCTCTTCCCCCTGCTGTTGGGTTTGCAGGGGAGAAAGAGGCATCATTAATTGGGTTCTTCTTGTGTCTTGACCATGGAAATATGGGAAGGTCTTCCTGAAGGCAGGCAGGGCTCTCCTTCCCCTGGGTAACCTGAGTCTTTGAAGTCCTGAGTTTGGGCCAGGTGACCACATTTGTGATAGAACAACAAACTGTGTAGATTCTTCTGCCTTGTTTTTTTTTTGGTTGGTTGTTGAGGTCAGCTGGGCTTTTCTTTTCTTCTGTGGCTTGTGCCACAGGTCTCTCTAGGGATAGGAGGAGGCCTCCTAAAAATGAACCAGTGTTTGAAAGCGTTTCCAAGGTGTGGCAAGTTCTCCTGGCTGGTGAACTGGAGCAATCAGAGAGGAGCTGACAATGCTGGGGAAAGTGAAACTTCCCCTCCTGTGCCTGGGCAGGGTCAGGGTGGAGATCAGGGAAAGGCTCTCCCTCAGAGGGTGCTGGGCACTGCCCAGGCTCCCCAGGGAATGGGCACGGCCCCAAGGCTGCCAGAGCTCCAGGAGCGTTCGGACACCGCTCCCAGGGATGCACAGGGTGGGATTGTTGGGGTGTCTGTGCAGGAACAGGAGTTGGACTGGATGATCCCCGTGGGTCCCCTCCAACTCTGGGTGTTCCATGATCCTCTGAGAGAAAATGCACAAGTCTTTCCCGTGGATAGCAGACAAGTGAGACATTTTTAGGTCCGTAGCAGCATATTGGTGTCCAAATATTCTCTGTGCTCACGGTCAAAGATCTCTTGCTTATCTCTGGCATATGCTGTTAATTGTGTTTAATAAAAACCTCCTGCGATGGTAGGAGACGAGTTTATGTTGTGACAGTGTAGATTTTTAGATCCTATCACAGAATGATCATGGAATGGCCTGGCCTGGAAGGGGCCTTAAAGATCATCTGGCTCCAGCCCCCTGAAGGCCCTGTAGCTCCCACCTCGTTGTTCCACTGGTTCTGTGCTGCTTGAAGCCATACACCACAGCCAAGCCCTGCAGTACATTTGTACCCCAAATGCCTAATTGCAAATGTTCAGTCAGTTTGGGAGGC
This sequence comes from Callaeas wilsoni, assembly GCA_013398955.1. Taxonomy (NCBI): domain Eukaryota; kingdom Metazoa; phylum Chordata; class Aves; order Passeriformes; family Callaeidae; genus Callaeas; species Callaeas wilsoni. The sequence goes on from VWPU01005552.1 coordinate 25,365, forward strand.
ACTGTGTTCGACAGCAGTCTGTGTCCACGCTCTGCAGCTCTTGTCACACAGCCCCGGAGGATTCCACACTCTGGCCCTGCTCCTGGGCTCTCAGAACAGTGGCGCTTCCAAGCTGGAAGTGCTGGAGTCAGGAGTGCCCCGAGTCCTGCTGAGGACTTGCTTCAGCAGAGCCCTTGGTGTGGAAACGTTGCTGATGTGACTCAGGAGGTGGCTCAACACTGCTGCCCCGAGCTGCCAGGATGTTGGGAAATGCCAGTCCCTGGATCTTTCCCTGAGCACGCCTTGGTGTGCTGCTCTCTCCTTCCTCGTGCTGGGGCTTGTGCCTGGCCTTAAAATTAAAAGCAACAGTGGATTTATTTGACACGTGAGCTTGACGTGGAGATTAAGCTCAGTGCAGAAGCCCTGTGCCTGTATATTCCCTTTGGGTGGGTGGATACAGGGATCCCTGGCTCTGGCATGGAAAACAGGCAGCAGGGGGGTTGGATAATTCCCTTGGGGCCTGCCCACTCCGTGTGTCTGTGAGCTGGGGCTTGCTCATGGCCGAGGGAAGCACGAGGTGAGTGGGAGCAGTCTGGGAGCGTGTGGAGGGCAGGGCAGGGCTCTGACTTCCTCCACGTGGGTCGGATGTGCCCTGCTCATGGCTCCACGGGCACGCAGCCGGGCTCCTGCGTGATCCCTGAGCTACATGGAATTTCAGAGGCACTCGCGGGACAGCCGTGCTTTGGGATGGCGTTTTCATTCCCAAGGGAGAGCAGACACCGGTCTTGGGGCCGCTCATTCCTTTCCTGTGGGCCCATCAAGCAACTGAGGTCCTGTAGACAGGGGTGAGCAACGTTTGGTGTGTGCGGGGAGGCCGGGATCTGTTCGGGAGGTGAGAATTTGGGGAGCAGCAGGAAGCAGGAGACCGCCGATGAACGGTCACGAGCGGAGTCGCGTGAATGAAGGACCTGCCCTTTAGTAACCCTCGTTTTGTCCTTCTCTCCCTGCAGGTGCTAAAAGAAGCTTCCCAAACGAACCTCCTTGCAAGGGTCTGGTGGTACAAGCCCTTCCAGTACTTGGAGAAGAACGTGCAAGGAATCGTACCTCGCTCCTACCACTGGCCCCTGCGGTGTCCGGCGCTGGCGCGGGGCCGGCAGGTCAAGTACAGCCGCCTGGCGAGTGACACGTAACAGTGCCACCACAGCCCCGCGAGGGACCTGTCCCAAGTGCTCACAACTCCAAGAGAAGATGCCATAAACAAAAACCCACCGCTCCCTAACCCTTTCTTTAGCAGCTCCCTGGACCTGACCTATTCAGTTACCTGGTAAGCACTGTGATCTTTTTTTCTCTCCAAAGGATCTGCGTTGGACAACAATAAAGAGAATTTAACTGATCATGCACTGTTACACATTTCTCGTTGATAGAGTTGGGATTTGCATTTGCCCATCACCATGTTCCTTTGTATATGATGCGACAACATAGATGAAAAGCTTTTATATCATAAGTTCTGGTCTTTCCAGTCACGTCTGGGAACAAAGCATATTATTTTCTTGGGAAAACATACTTTTCATATCTCTTGCCCCAAAGATTGGGCTGTAAGCCATTTTCTAGCAAATGACTATATGAAGGTTTCTAAATACCTGCCTTGGGTGAAATCAAGAAATCTTTCTACCTGTTGCACCGCGCTACGAATAAGATGATAGACACAGAAAGGTTTGGTAAATCCTGATTTTGTAGAATCTGCAGTGACTGACTGTGTCAAAAAAGTGCAAAAAAAAAAAAAGAAAAAAAAAAGAAAAAAAAATGTAAAGTGATTTTCTAAGTATTTCCTAACTTTATTTTTCAAAATGTGTATGAAAAAAAAATTAAATTTAAAAAGATTTTTACATGTCAGAGAATAGAGAGTTAAAAAATTTAAAGAAAATGCTTCTTGGGAGAGAGAGAGATTTGTCTATGTTTCTAGTGCCTTTCTTGTCTTGATTGTATGGTCAGTAGGCAGTCTTAAATGTTTTTATTTAAAATAAAGTATTCCATGAAAGCAGAATTATATATACTGTATAATTACTAATTTTTGCATTTATAGCTAAATTAAACTGGAAATTTGCTTATAATGTTGAAATTGCCACGTGTAGGGAAAAACCTCCCACCCCACCAAATAAAAAGGGTCCGACCTTGCTCACACATTGTGGGCAGGTCAAGCTAAAAACGTATCACTTTATTGTCTACTTGGTAGCTGGATTTTAAAAAGCAAAACAGCCATGAATTCCTGTTTTTTAAGAATTTTACAAATGATCACTGAGTGAACTATGAATGGTTTCTCCATCCCCTATCGAGGTGTTGTTGAAAAACAACAAAGATAATCTATTTCTTTAAAATATTTGTGCAGAAACTGCATGTAATTCTAAGTTTTCACTCCTACCATACATACTGTATGTTTGGGGAAGTCTCCTATCCTAAACTTGCCAATGTGCAGAACAAAAATAGTTTTTTTAAAAAAGAATGAAGAAGAGAAAAATATATATATAAATAAATATATATATATATCCATTCTGTATTTTACGTGAAGCAGAGTTATCTTCTGTAGGTTTTTTGTGTATTCACAAGGTGATATTTGTATTGTAAAACAACAATGGTGAAGGAAAAATAAAAAAGGCTTTTGAAAAATGTAGTTTCCTTTATCTTTTTAATATTCAGTTGAAATTTAAAGCTGGGTTTATTCTTCCAAACCTTGCCTTTAAGTTGATGTTATTGCACTGTAGGCCATCCGATGTGGACTGTATGGAAACTGCATTGATGTGGAATTGCTGTTGGGCGAAACAGTGCCTTATCTGAAATAAATGCTATGCAACCGATGCCGAGCGTGCGGGAGCGCGAGCGGGCGGGAGGAGCCTTCCTGGGAGCCATCTCCAGGCCTTGAAAAATCTACCCCAGAACTGCTGGGACGCAGCACAGGGCACGGGGGGCATCCCTTCCCCCAGGAGCTGCCAGTCCTGGCCCCTGGGCACCGGGAGAAAAAAGAGCAGAGAAGCCAATTTCTGTGCGTCCGTGGTGGTGAAAGTGTCATTTCTTCCTCCTTTTCTTTTTTTTTGTTTTTGAGGGGGATGCTTTATCTCCACTTCTCTGCCCCGTTCCTCAGCCTTGGCCAAAACCTGCCCTGGAGAGCTGGTGAGGTGTTCCTTCTGCTGCTCTGCCTGGCTGTTGCTTGGGATGCTGATGGAGGGCAGCTCGTTCCTTACCCGTTCTCTGTCTCCCTGGGAGGGAGGGAAGGAGGGAGGGGGTTCCTTGGCCAAACCCTTCGCAACAGCGTTTGCAGAGCTGGCTGGGAATTTAGGGCTCAGCTCTGCCCGCTCTGCCTTCAATTCGTGGCTTTACCTTGGCAACTTTGGGGCTAAAAGTCGGTTTTTAAACAGCCCAGCTCCAGCCCAGGTGATTTTTGAGAGAGTTCACGCTCCCAGACGTAACCCGAGGAGTAGATTTTTCAAGACCTGGCATCACGCACATCCGAACCATTGACATAAGTAAATGTATGGATATATATGCACATGACATTAAATGGAATCTGCTGAATCCTGCCTTGTGCTCTCTGACTTCCTGCACGGGTCTGGCTCCACACGGTCCCGTCTGTGCCACAGGGGGCTGTGCTGGGGCAGGGCGTGCTGCTGCCTCGGGAAGGGAGCCCGGGAATGGGGAGGGGGCTCAGGGGTGGCCTTGCTGCTGGCTCTGGAGGAGGGGGCCCAGGGATGGGTTTGGGACAGAACTGCTGTGCATTGGCTCAGTCCAGGCTGTGGAGCTTATGCTGCCTTGTCCTCCTCCTTCCCAGAGAGCATCTGCCCAGCAGCTCTGGCTGGGTGGGATGGGACATGGCTCGGGGTCAGGGCGACGTTCAGCATTTTGCTGGTGGCCACGTTCCCAAATTTCCCACTGCATTCCCCCCAGACCTCAGGTGGGATCCATCTGCAGCGATCCCTCGGCCTCTGCTTTCCGGAGAGCGTGGCCAGGGTGTGCTGGGGCTCCTCTGCCATCACTGGACACCACACTTGGCCTTGTGAGCTTCGTGTTCCTGAGCTGAGATCCTTGGGTTGATGCCTTGGAGAGGCTGCCCTGGAGCAGAGGCTGGACAGAGTGAAAGGATAAAGGGCAGGGATTTATGGAAAGGCCTTCCCAGGGCACACCTTGGGCAGTGCAGGAGTCTCACAGAGGATGGACACAGCCACACTTTTTTGCGACAGATATAAATTTTATTCATTTGCATATCAGAGGTTCATTGTCCAATTCCAGCTTCAGGCAGTGCAGTCCCATTCTCCCAGTTTGCTCCCCCCAACTCACTTTTGTTTCCATTTCTTGGTGCCTGAAATTGATGCCTTGTAGAGGCTGCCCTGGAGCAGAGGCTGGACAAGGTTAAAGGATAAAGGGCAGGGATTTATGGAAAGGCCTTCCCAGGGCACACCTTGGGCAGTGCAGGAGTCTC
>VWPU01005552.1:29888-85541 GCA_013398955.1 Callaeas wilsoni
AGGTTAATTGTCCAATTCCAGCTTCAGGCAGTGCAGTCCCATTCTCTCAGTTTGCTCCCCTCAACTCACTTTTGTTTCCATTTCTCAGGGCCTGAGACAGTGAGGTGTCCTTGATTCTCAGGCCTGGAGAGGAATTGTTGTGTCTGACCAAAATGGGAAAAGCAGTTGCTCACACTCTGTATGGAGCTCAGAGTTACACACTAAAGAACTGCAGGATTACAGATATATGAAAATATAAAAGCTAAAATCCCAAGGCATCAGGGTGACTTCCAGGGATAATCTTGTCCCAATTAGAGGCTGAACCACCACCTAAGTGATTCCTTTGCCCTGGGCACTGGTGTGTTGTTGCCTCTCCCTTGGGTAGAGCAGCACCTGCTTTTCTTGGTGCCCATCAGAGAGGTGAACACAGCAAACAAGCCTGGAAAAGCTGGAATCCAGTGCTGCGCTGCCCTGGTCCAGCAGAACTCGTGGATCTCCCCACGCTGTGCCAGTGAAACCATCCTCTGTGGTCTCCAGTTGAGTGCTGAGGGTGTTTTTAGAAGACAGGCAGGAGCCCGGTTTGGGTGTGGATGGGCAAACCTGGATGGCCCAGTGCAGGTGCCAGGAGGCTGAAATTGGGAAGAGGGGTCTGCACCAGAAAAGGCTGGAAAAGGACAGCTCAAGGCGGAGAAAGACCTGGGCAAACCAGGACCTTTGCCAGGAGGATGGGCACTGATGTTGCCGAGATCCATCTGGATTTAGCCTTCGGCGCTGCCACACGGGGAAGGTTTTAGACCCATAAAATGCAGGGATGGGAGGTGTTGGAGGGGCACGAGCCGAGCAAGGGCAGCGATGCCTTTGCTTTCCTGTGCTCTGGAAAGGGCAATCCCATCAAGTTCCCCCTCCTGCTTTTCCTCAGGACACAGCTCGGTGCTCGGCATCATTCTCTTCCTGGTGCCAGCGGGTCAGAGCGCTGCCCGAAGACAAGCCACAGGCTCCTGCTTTGGCAACTTTTCCCATCCAGCTCAGCAGATACTGGCCACAAAGATTTGCCAGAAGGATCTGTGGTCTCTTTTTACATCCTCTCGATGCCTCTCCTGCCCCTGGCTGTCCATGTGCGCTGCAGGTTGGGCAGGGAATGCTGATGTGCACTGGGATTTGGGCACGGCGCCCTTTGCACATCCCTTGTTTAAATAAATGTTTGGACACCACTCTCAGGCACATGATGGGATTATTGGGACTCTGCAGGACCAGGGGTTGGATTTTGATGGGTCCCTGTGGGTCCGTTCCAAGTCAGGATATTCTGTGATTCCACGATGGTGGAAGAAGCAGGTGTTGCAAGGTTTGGGAGCAGACAGGGCTCCCATAACTTGGCTGCAAATGGTTTTTTGGCAGCAGCAGCAGCTCGGCCCCTGCTGGCATGAGTGGGCACAGAGCAGCCCACCTTGTTCATTTGATGACCGTTTTTTCCCAAAAAAACCCAGTGGGATTTAATTTGGATCTGCCCAACTCTGCATCGCTGTTTTTGGGTCTTGAGGGTTTTCCCAGTTTTGTGCCAGAGCTTTTTAGCTTGGCATGTGCTGCTTGGCCCTTCCTGGGAGCGATGCTTCCCTGGGCTCTCCCATATCCCAGGGAAGTGCCCTGTCCCTGGGGCTGTCGCTGCTTCTGGTGAGGGATGGCAAAATATTCTCTATTTGTGGTGAAGCTGTAAGCCCTGGATAGATTTAATCTTTAACCTCTGGGTAGATTTAAGGCACACCAGCTGGGGAATTTCAGGGTGTTCACGTGTCTGGACATAAATTATTAGCAGCAAAAAGTCACCATGACTTGGTTGTCCAGAAGGGCAGGAGAGTTCTTGCTCTTGAGGTGAGGCAGGGGAGGGTGGGCAAGGAAAGGCAAGGCACCCCAGGACAACATTTTAATTACATTTGCGAGGTATCCCTGCAGTTCAGCTGTCACTCAGTGATCTGTGCAGGACTTTTGAGTTCAGGAACTGCAATTGCTCCGATTTTCTTACCTTTCCATTCAACCTGCCCTTCCTAAACTCTGAGTTTTCCAGCAGGAAAGTCACCGTTTGCCACCACAACTAAGTGATCCCCCTTCCAGCTGCTGCTTGGAGTAGGGGTGTGTGTTTTTACCAGGGAAAGTGGGGAAGAAAATCCACGTGGTGCCGTTGCCAAAGCCTGGCAGGTTTCTTGCTGACAGCTCTGTGCAAACACTTTATCTCCTGCCATCCTGAGCCCGAGCAAAAAGGACTTTGGCCATTCTTTTTTAAATAAACAAGGTTATATAAGAGGCCTCTTGGTTGCTGTGACGGCTCTGGGGGCTGTGAGGGCTCTGAGGCCCCTCACGTCCAGGATCCCAGGCTTTGGGGAACACCTCAGCTCTGTACGAGCCTCCTGCTCACGCTGAGATGATGCTTGTTCCAGTTTTCTGCTCAGGACCTGGCCAGGGCTTAGCTGGGATCAAGGTTTCCATCCTGCAGGGATGAGCGAGGCTGGGACACTGGGGAATTGCCCATCTTTACAGGTGATCCACAGGGGCTTCTCAGGAAAAAAGGGATTTTTGCTCCTCAGAGCACTGAAGGGTTGATGCAGCCAGTTTCAGAGATCCTCCCAGCCCTTCTCATTTAATAAAAAAAAAGGATTTTCAGTCTCCTCATTCCCCATGAGAAGATTTTTTGTTTCAGAAGGTTTACAGAGAAGATCATGGCCTGAGCATTTTTAAGAGAAGAGAAGAGTTTAGTTTTACCCAGTCCCAGCTTGGATGGTTTGCAGAAAGGGAGCTCTCCAAGAGACCAGGAAATGCTGGTTTTAAAGTGAAATTTGGATGCTGTAGGAAAGGGCCACTTCTCTGAAATGATCTGGTCTTGCTCTGGAGGGATGAGGAACTGAAAAACGAGGAGAGGAAAGGGAAGCAAATGCTTCACGGGTTTATATTTCAAAGCCAATTTTCTTAATTTTTTTTCCCCCCTGTATAGAGGTAGTTTGGATCCTCTTTCTTAATGCTTTGGAAGCACAGGGTTCACTGACTGAAGAAATGCACATCTGGCCATCTGTGTTGGGTGGTTTCCCTTCTGTCAGCTTTGCCTGATTCCTTCAGTGGATCCATCAATCCCCAGTGGGTTTGAACACCTCTCCTGCTGAGGATGAGATCCCTGTGCTGTTTGCAGGCACTGGATGTGCCTGGGGAGGTCAGCGGGTGCAGCCCTGTGGCAGCAGAGATGGGGAGGAACCTTTTTTCAGGAGGATAAAAAATTGTAAAGAAAACATCACTTTCTTTAGGCTCATTTGTCATGAAATGGCACCGGGAAGAAGCTGGAGGAGTCCTGGTCTTGGGAAGGAGGGTGGTCTGTGGGAGCTTTTCACCTTCCTCACATTTCCACAGGCAGGGAGGCATGCAGAGGGATTTACCAAGCCCTTAGCACTTCAGCTGAGGCCTTTGCAGCCCAGAAAAGTGCCTTTTCTGCACCAAAACCTCCTTGCTTCTGCAGTCCTGGGCCTGGACACAGTCACGTCACCTGGGGGAGATGGGGAGCTGTGGGTCCCCAGAACACCAACAGGAAAACAAAATACTCCCCAAAGCTTGTTTTGAGCGGTCATCACTCTTCCTCTTCCTCCTCCACCCCCAGGCACAGGTTGTTTGTCCTTTCTGGAGTTACAGAGCCACTTTTCCTCAGCTCTTTTCATTTTGTGGCTGGCAGGACACTCTGTCACTGTAACAATTCCTTAAAACTCAACCTCTTGGCTTTTCCTGACGCTCCAGCAAACGTATCACCTGCAGGAAGAGCTCTTGCTCTTGCACAGCCTGTTCTTGGCTCATCCCTGTCCCAGCAGCTCTCCCAAGCCAGCAGAGCAACCGCTCCATGGTTTTGTCCTCTTCCATTCCCTCCAAGGCCAGCGCACGCTTTGGGACCCGAACGTTCCCGGGAGCGCAGCAGTGCCCAGGGATATCTGCCGACCCACACTTTTCCAGGGGCCAGCAGATCCCTTGGGAATTACAGCCAGGAGATAAGGTATCAGTAAATCTTGTCTCTCCCCACCAGCCAGTCCAAAAATCACGGAGCCAAAGGGCGACGCTGAGCGTGCCCTTGAAGTGCTGACGCAGACAGTGCCTGGAACGTTAACCCTTGGATCAGGGATGCGCCACGGAAAAGGTGATGAAAATCTCAGCCTCCTGAGAGGGGAGGGAAAATGCCAGAGGTGCTCCCAGCTGTTAATTGCCACCACAGTGCTGGAGAGAGAAAGGGCTATGGCTGGTTGGATGTTCCCTCCCCCCTGCACCAACGTCTGAGGGTGCGACGGGTCCTGTCATTTTGGGGAGGAGCAAAGTGCCAGAACCCTTTGGATAAAGCATATTAGAGCAGCTGGAGAATTTATCCAGGAGAAGAGTTTATCCAGGCCTATCTGGGACTTGAGACAGGTGGAGAAAAGCTGGGTTTTAACAAATAAAGTTTTTGCTAAATAGAAGCGCATTAATAAAAAGTATTTTACGCTTAAAATGCAATGCTGTTTCCAAGTTCTTCTAGTAGAGCACAGAAACCCTGAGCACTGAACTTCCATGAGAATCAGCAGTCACATCCAGATGGGAAGCAGCCACCATTCCACAGGCTGGTCAAGCTGTGATGAGGCAAAGAGGAGGAAAAAACATCCCATTCCCAAATTCCTCGAGCACCAGAGCTGAGCAGTGCAAGATCCTGGAAAGGTTATTTTGGGAGAGGGAGATGCTGTCTGCAGCTTAACATAAACACAAACAGGGAAAAACCTTCTATCATCTCCTTGTGGGATTAAAATTATTGATTGGTTTCTCCTTATCTTGTGCCGCGCTTGACTCACGGGGTTACTCAGCAAGAATTTTCCAGCTGAACTTTCCAGCTTGGAGCAGGTCTCGAGCTGGGAGCCACTGGGACGGGCGAGGGAACTCAGGTAAGCCTGCTGGAGATGCTCCTGGGACCCCCTAGGATGGGTGTTTCTGTCTTTCAGTGTTCTCGGGGCGGTTTCTTCAGCGGGATGATGAGAAGTGTGAGCGTGTGTGGTGCTGCTGTGTTTGATGGTGCTGGGATAGGTCTGGACAGCTCACAGTGCCTGGCAGCCAATGCCACGCTCAGGGAACAAAGAGGGCAGGAAGGAAACCTGTAACATTAGATTTGTTTGTCACTAAAATATTTGCTCTGTGAAATTCGGCCCTGACCGTGAGTGCTGTAGCAAAAGAAGCTGATAAGAGAGGTCACCCAGAGCAAGTCGAAGTGACCACTTGGCTCTCTGCTGGTGTTGTTTCTCACTGCAACCTTTCCAGGACCATAATGCTCCTTTCAGCAGTTGTTTCCTGCAAGTTCATTGTTTCCAGGGCACGTTCCCTGTGAGAAATAGCCTGCAGACAGGAGCTTTACCAGAGCTGGCAAATGTTATTGCCAGGAAAACCAGAGGCTCTGCCTGGTTCGTCCCTTTCTAACCACAGAATAATCACAGGCTGGTGTGGGCTGGGAGGGACCTTGAAGCTGAGTTTCCTAGACTGATGTTTGTTGTGGTGACAATATTCTCTTCTGATGTGCTCTGAGCTTCAGCATCTCCTTCAGCCACCCAGGGAACACAGGACCTGGTGGAATATTGTGGGGTTTATTTCCGGATCTCTTCAGAAGGGTGAGCAAAGTGTCTTGGGGAGCACAGGGTCAGGAATTTGGGTGCTCTCCCTGTCCTGCCAGGCCTGGTGTCAGGGATGGATTGCTGCCAGCAGGAGATACATTTTTGTCGCCTTAAGCTGGAAAATAGATCTCCACTTCCCATCCTCACCTGTGCTGCTGCCATCTCTGACACGGTGGGACACAAACAGCTCTCTGAGGGTGGGCTGCGTGCTCTGGGTGGGGTGTGCCCGACACTGGGGCGTACCGCGGGCTCCTTTCTGCTCCCACAGTGCCCCACCATGCGTGGAAGGAGGTCCAAGTGCTCCTTCTCCCGGCTGGAGGTGATCCTGATCGTGTGCCTGGTGCTGATGATCGCCCTGACCGTGGTGCTCCTGGTCCTGCACTTCCTCAACAAGGACACCAATGGCAAGTGGAGCTATCCCAGCCCCTCCAACCCCTCTGTTCCAGGGGGTGCCCAGGGCAGGATTTAAGTTAAAGGGGGACAGGTGGAGGTCCCCAGGCCTCTGCTGAGCTGTCACCAACACCTCTGCACGTGGTCCTTTCACCCAACTGCAGCAGCTGGAACGGGGTGGGTCACAGCAGCTCTTGGGGCGCGGATGCACAGCCCCGGGGCGTGGGGTGAGGTTGGCTGCAGGGATCCATCCCTTCCTTCCTTCCATCCTCCCTTCCCTCTCTCTGCCTGCTGCAGAGGGTCCTGAGAGCCCCTTGCTCCTGGGGTCTTACTGAGGGGTTTTACAACCCCGTCACAGCCCACCGGTGCCTCCAAGCCCATCCCCAGGCACAGGGCACGAGGGTGCTGGGAGCTGGACTCAACAGCTCGCCAGTGGGACCTTCCAGCTTCTAGATTTTGGTCTCAAATTGGATGCAGTTCACATTTGGGACTGAAAACTTCGTGTTCTTAGGCTATAATATGTCAGAGTTTTGCACAAGTGATTCTCCTCTGTGTCAGAGCTCTTGGGGGAGGAGGAGGAGGACAGGAAGAAGAGGAGGAGGAGGAAGGGTAGTTCTAAGGGGTGGCCCAGTTGGCTGGTGTCATTTTAAATGACAGAAATGGCATCAGTCTGTGGCCAGTCTGAGGGTTTCCCTTCTCCTCTGTTTCAAGGGTTTCTCTTCTCCTCTGGAAAGGCCAGGCTGGGAAGACGGAGCATCCCCTGATCCCAAAGCCCCGCCTTGGGCAGCAGCAGCTGCCTGGGGAGGGCGGTGAGAACAGAGCAAGCACACAGAAATATTTAATATTTTTCCACCATGTTATCTCAGCCTGCAGTGATTTGTGGCTCTGGGATTTCCTGAGCTGCAGATAACCTTTCTGATTTATTATGATCTGATAGCCCTCGATGGCTTTTCTTCCACGGTTTGTCCATCCTGGAGGGAGTTCTGCACCTTCCCGGTGGCTGGGGTGAGACATGATCTCCTTTGGGAGAACTTTTCCTCACCATTTGCCTGGAAATCACTGCCCAGAGCTGCTTTCCCCTTCTCTGAGCTTCAGCTGGCTCTGCCATGATTTCTGGGGGAGGCCCAGGGCACCAGCACCGGACACAGGATGTGTTGGATGTGCCCTTCTCTCTTCCCTAGTCCTTTCCCAGTAGCTTCTGTCATGCCACCCCCTTTTTCTTACCACTGCTGAGCTGACCTGTCCGTGTGAAACAGCACTTGGACCTGGTTCCTGCATGGCACTGGTGGGCTTGGAGAGTTTAACTGGGAATGCTGGGCTGCTTCCCCCTCTCTGTGTGTCGCCGTCCGGTGACCCCTCTGGAGAGCTCCCTGGGTGGTTCTTCATGCCTGGTCCACCCTTTGCCAGCCAGAGGCCTTCACAGCCTCAGCACATCGGCAGCCCGCTGGAAATCCACTCAGAGCACTCAGCCAGAGCTCTTTGGCCTCTTTTGTCCCCGGCTCTGCCCACTCGTGTGTCCACTGATCTGCCCTTTGTTGTTCTTACAGATTCCAACAACAACACAGTAGAACCAGCAAAGTACTTGGTGGGTGTTGGCAGAGCTGACTGCACGGGCCCTGTGGCACAGGTCCCTCTGGTGAGTTGGGGGAGTTCTTCACGGGGTTGGTGAAGTGCTGATTTTTCATCCTTTGTGAGTATTTTTTTTGCAGGATTTCTGGTTTAGAGCCTCTGCCTTGCCAAATGTGTGTTGTCTTCAAACACAAGTTGAAATTTCTTTGAGGTTTGGACCAACGTGGGCTAGCGAGAGGTGTCCCTGCCAATGGCAGGGAGTTGGAATGAGATGGGCTTTAAGGCCCCTTCCAAGCCCAGCCATTCCATGATTGTTGGAATTGTGGGGCAAGACAGAGCTGCAGCTCGGAGTTGCTGAACGAGCCCTCTGACCCCGGGCAGATCTACTCAGGAAAATGCATGCAGAGGAATAAATGGCTCAATATTCATGACGGAGCTCCTCTCTTCCAGATGGGATACGCCAACCCTGATCAGGTGGGTGGGGGGCTCCTCTCGCGCCTCTACAGCCGAGCCTTCATCGTGGCGGACCCCGAGGACTCCAAGCGGATCGTGTTTGTCAGCGCCGACATCGGGATGGTGTCCCAGAGAGTGAGACTGGAGGTACGGGGCTGGAAAGGAGGGGCTGGGTGGTAGCAGTCATCCCTGCGGAGCATGGCGGCACGCTGGCTGCTGCGTTTGGGATTTCCTTGGGGAGACGCCGTGTCTCTGCTGGAGGAGAGCTTCGGATTCCTCAGCAAACGAGGCTGGACTCTGCTCACGCTTCTCTTAGTGGAAAAATTACCAGGAGTTCACTGGAATCACAAATACATTATCACGGTGCCTCTAATGCAGCAGAGGAGGGAGGGAGGTGCTGGAGAACTGGGGATGATCTGGGATTCCCTTCGAGTTGGATAGAGAGGTCTTTTACCAGATATTCCTCTTTTGAGGCTCTTGCCAAGTCAACAGCTACAACCTCCTTGTTGTGCCAGGCAGAAAGAGAGGAGTGAGGAGGGGGATGGATGGCTGGGGTTTGCAAGGGCTGGGCACAAATCTCCATAGCCTTTGGGCATGAGAAGGGGATTTTAGGAGCCCCTCCTTCCTCTCAGGTGCTGAAGCAGCTGCAGAGCAAGTACGGCGAGCTGTACCGGCAGGACAACGTCATCCTCAGCGGCACGCACACGCACTCGGGGCCCGCGGGGTACTTCCAGTACACCCTGTTCTGGATCACCAGCAAGGGGCTCATCAGGCCAGCCCTCAGCTCCATCGTGAACGGCATTGTGAAGGTCGGTGTCACCTCGTTCGGGGTGCTGGTGCCCTGGCCGTGGCGCTTGGGGTGGCACCTCCCCAAGGCACAGCCCGAAACACACTCGGAGCTGGGCTTGTGTTTGCCGGCGAAAGCAGCTCAAAAAGCAGGAGCTTGGAATCCTTTCTTCAGAGACAGCTGTGGGTAGCTTAAAAACGTCATCATAATTTTCTCGAATTTTAGATGAGTTTAGAAAAAATCCCAAATCAACAAGCACCCCCAAATTCCAAGAGAGGCTTGGGGATGGACAGGGAGGGAAAGAAAGAGTTTTTCTAGATAACCTCACACATGCCTTACAGACTGATACTCCCTGCCTTGCTGCTTTGCAGAGCATAGATATTGCCCACGAGAACATGAAGAGAGGAAGGCTCTTTATAAACAGAGGCACAGTAGAGAACAGCCAGATCAACCGGAGCCCTTTCTCCTACCTCAGGAACCCGGCATCCGAGCGGAGCAGGTAAAATCCTCCCCAGGCAGGGGAGGAACAGAGCCCTGGAGAGAATCCCTCAGCTGGGACCACCACTCAGCCGTCTCACAGCTGGGTGCTCCTGGTCATCCCAGGACAGCTGAAAATGTGGAGCCAGGACTGCGGCAGAAGGAACGGTGCTGTGGCCACCGTGGGCACTTGGGTGTCTGTGTCCCCAGAAATTAACTGCAAAGTGAGGGCTTGAAAGGTGTGACTGCCCTGTCCAAGCATCAGGAATTGGTCAAGGATGTGACCTCGTGCTTTATTTAAAAAATAAAGAGTCAGAGGGCATTGAAGTGCCATCCTTGGTGCATGAATTTGTGTCATCTCCGTTCCCTGGAGGAGCAGTGCCTGAGGACGGTGACAGCCACAGCTCTTCCCTCACCTTCCCATCTGGTTTCAGACCTTTCTTCTAAGGCCTTGCTGTGCTCTGGTGCTACCTGGAATGACCTTTTCATATCCTTGTTCAGCCTAGGGAGGATTTAACCTGCCAGAGCAATGCAGAGCACGGCCACGGCCCTGAGTCTGATGGGATTTCCCTGATTTGTTCCCGTCCAGGTATTCATCCAACACGGACAAAGAAATAGTGGTGCTGAAGATGGTAGATGAGGATGGACACGATCTAGGCCTTATCAGGTACTGACCACCACTCTCATTATTTTTTGTAAGAATGAAGGTGTTCCATTTTTTCCCCCTTTTTTTACATCACTGACTCCTCCTTGTTCCTTTCCATATAAAAATCCCTGCAAAATATAATTCTCTGGATTACTGCAAGAGTCAGTCCAGGTCTGAAGGAGCTCTTGGTGGCCCTGATAACGACAGTGACAAGTTCTTGTGGCCTCAAGGCCTGGATTGTTACAGCCATGAGCCCCCCCTGGTTAGGAAGGGAGAGGATGGGAATACTCTGCCCTTCTTAATCCATCCCTAAGCACCACGAGTGTCCGTTTGTATTCTCCCAAAGAGAATTCCCACAAATCCAAAAGATAGAACAGGTCAATTGCCGCTCCACGGAGTGAGCAAAGCATTTTCTGTGTGTGCCTTGTGACCCCTCCTCAGCTGGTTTGCCGTGCACCCAGTGAGCATGAACAACTCCAACCACCTGGTGAACAGCGACAACGTGGGCTACGCCTCCTACCTCTTCGAGCAGGAGAAGAACAAGGGAATGCTCCCTGGAGAGGTGGGAGTACCCAAAGGAATGGGTGAAACAGGGCTGGGACAGGGAGGGGGTGAGGTGGGACAGCAGGGCAAACACAGAAACGCAAGGACCGAGATGAATGCTGTGATTTATTTCCTTTCTTCCTCTGCAGAAGGGAAATTGGAAGGTGTATTCTTGACTTTCCAAGCTAGTAATCAGTGGCAGTTATTCAGACTTTAGGAATAACTCAAATTAATTTTGATTAAAATCTGGGGAGGTTGTGGTTGCCCCATCCCTGGAAGTGTTCAAGCCTCGAACAACCTGGAAGGTGTCCCTGCAGTCAGCTCCAATAGCTCTCACCCTGTAAATCAGTCATGGTGAACGCCTGGAAGGAAAAAGACATCCTGTGCACGGTGCTACAATGGCCCATAAACATCTGATCGGCAACATGAGAAGCCGGGCACACGCTGGGAAGAGCTGAGGTGGAAGAGGGGGAGGAGGAAACACTGTCTGCACACCAAGGTGGTGTCAAGTTCTCCCTGAAATGGCACCATGTGCGTCCAGTCCTCCTCTGCTCTTCCTGCCCTACCCCTTGAGATACGCCTAAACCCCCATTCCAGTGCTCCCAGTGACCTTGGGAATGGACCAGAGCGCTGCCTGCTGATCACAGCACCTGCGGGGAGAGCTGCACGTGGGCTTTGCAGCTTTCCCTGCGAGGCACTGCAATGCCCCTCCGGCCTTGGCAGGGCTCGTTCGTGGCCGCCTTTGCCTCGTCCAACCTGGGAGACGTGTCCCCCAACACGCGGGGCCCGTTCTGCGCCAACACGGGCGAGTCGTGCGACAACCCCCAGAGCACCTGTCCCATCGGAGGGGTGAGTGTGACCCGCCCGTGCCGCCTTCTGCAGGGCCATGTGGTTGACCACTCTGCATGGAGAGGGCACTCAAATTAAAAAATCGCCTCTTTTTGGACTGTCCTGGACGCCACTTTCAGGAATTAACTGCGCTTTGTCCATCACACACCCAATTTTCCGGTCATTCACTCCAAATTTGTCTTGAGTGTAGTAACCCAGTGCCTAATTTTGATGTGGCCTGCAAGAAGCCCTCAGTTCCTACAGTCTGGCAACCACCTGGCAGTGCCAGATGCTCTGCGTGCTCACTGATCACCAAACAAATTTCCCAACAGGCAGTGATGTGCATGGCCAAGGGGCCTGGGAATGACATGTTTGAGAGCACCAGGATTATAGGGCAGAACATCTACTTGAAAGCAAAGGTAAGGGATATTCTGCTTTCTCAGTGCTGCTATGACAGGAATTCATCGTTTAAGCACCTTGATGAGCCTTGTGTGTCCCTTCCCTCTGGATATTCCATATTCTATATTCCATATCCTGTATTCTATATTCTACCTATCTTGTACCTGTTTTGGTGAATGTTTGTAGATTTAAATGACTCTAAAATCTCTTGATTTTGTTTTTAACGGGTAAATGAGCTCTGCAACCAGCTGGCGATGTCTCTCTCTGGTGGAATCAAGAGGACCTCAGAGCCTGGAATTTATTAGGCTTAGGACAGTGTAGGAAATCTTAATGGTAGTGAAAAATTTCCTCTGATTAGAAACCCAGATTTAGACTGGACAACACATACTTTTATTTAGATACACCCCAGCAGGGGCTGTAATTTGATAATGTTGGTTTGGGGTTTTGATCTCAATATTCCTCACTGGGATATAATGAGGATGTCCCCCTTTATCCTCTCCTCCTTCCTCCCATTCATCTCAAAGGCATCGTGATGGGAAAAGTCTTCCTGGAGGAGCTCAGAGACACCACCACACACCACTTGTGGGCCAGTTTGGCATCACATTCCCAAACTGACACAAATGTGAGGTAAAATGTGTGGCTTACACCCCCACAGAGGATGGTCCCCTTGCTGTGCTTGGCCCTGCATTTCCTTGGCCCTAAGAGCTCCCTTTTGTCACCTGTGGGCTCTAAAGCCAGCCTGGACTGAATTTGCTGGTTCCCCTCCTGTGTGATGGGAGAGCAGTGAGTGCAAGGAGAGCTTCTGGCAGCGTTCCAGGGACAGCAGCTTGTAGGAACTGGAGTGTGCCCAGCAGAGGAAGAGCAGGAGGCTTGGTGGCCACATTTCCTTTAAGCTCTGCCCTGAAGCCGCTCCAGGCTGATTGTGCCTCTGTCCCCAGTCCAAGAGTCCTGGTGTGTGCATCAAACACCAGGGAAGAACACTGCTGTTGCCTTTAACACCTCACACTCCTGGCCCTCCAAGGCTGCGCCCTCAGTTCCTCCCAGGAATGTCATTAAACCCGTGGTGGACGGTGTTACTGAGAGTAAACCCTTCTGGCAACCCTTCCCATGTACCAGCCTGAGGCTGGAAAGCCATTCCCTGAAGGGCTGAGTGGTGTGTAGTAAAAACCCTCAGCCTCCAGGGGTGTAGTAATACATGGTAGAGTCCCAGCACTTGGAGGCGGTGAGTAGAGCAAAGCGCTTCTTTCTCACAGAAAGCGTTTTTCCTGCTTGGTCTAAGATGTGAGAAATGCCAAGAGGTGGCAACCAGGAGAAGGAAGTTGCTGTCCTGTTGAAACAGGGGCATGTTTCAGCTGTAAGAGAAAAGTGTCCTCCCTCCCTGAGGCAGGGCGAGCTTGCAGGGCTCGGGGCATGCAGGGTGTAGAGGCAGGGTGACAGAAACAAAGAAACTTGGGAAATGCACGTTTGCTTTAGCACCTGGATGAGGACCCGGGAAGGTAGAATGAGGAAATGATCCATATGGCTGTTCCTCAGCAGAGCTGGGTTCCTGACCGCTTGTCCCTCAAGGATTTTCTTCCACCCTGTGTGTCCCTTAGGAGCTGTATGAAAAAGCCTCCCAGGAGGTGACAGGACCCCTGAGCTCAGCCCACCAGTGGGTGGACATGAGCAACGTGTCCGTGGAGCTCAACGCCACACACACGGTGAGAGCAGGGGGAAATGCCCTGTTCCCGCAGCAGCACCTGCCACAGTGAGGGGAACTGGGCTTTCTCTCTTTTTCCTTTTCTTCTCCCCTTCTGATTTAGGTTAAAACCTGTAAACCAGCCCTGGGGCACAGCTTTGCTGCGGGGACTATTGATGGAGTGGGGGCTTTCAACTTCACCCAAGGTAATTTGGGGGCAGATCTCAGTGTGGCTTTGTACGACCAGGGAGGGCACGGGGCATCCCCCAGAGGGACTGAAACTCCTGGAGTCACTTCACAGCACCCAAAGGGATGGTTTTGAGGAAGGTGGGGGAAAACCTTTTGTTTTTGTTGGGAAAAAAGTTTGTCTGTGTCCATCAGAAAGCTTTGGGAAAAGGATATGGCCATGCCCTGGAGGAAGGAGAGCAAGGGGATGGATGGAGAACAGGGAGGAGAAAGAGCTGGTTTGGGACTCCTCTGCTCATTTGTTCTCGTTACCTGAAGGCTGCCAGGATGGGGCTGAGCTGGGCTGAAGCTCAGCTCTTCAAACCAGGCCAGGAAAGGGAGGTGGTCAGAGTCCACCCAGAACTGTCCCAGCCCGGGGAGCCGGGAGCAGGGAGTGTCTGTGTGAGAGCTGCTGGGGCAGCTGAGGAACGGTGTTCAAAGATGTTTCCTGCTCAAGCCTCAGTAGAAGGGGACCCGTTTTGGGATCAGATCCGGGACCAGCTGCTGGGAGAGCCATCGAACGAAACCAAAGCCTGCCACAAACCCAAGCCCATCCTCTTCAGCACGGGAGAGGTAAGGACACGCTCGTGAGCGCCCTGGGGAGTGCAGGGATCACTGTTCTGGGCTGGCACCGCAGATCCCAATCCCTCACGGGTTTGTTAGGGAGATACAGACAATGTCTGTGATGTCTGGTGAAGAACAAGGAGGGAGCAACAGGCTGCATGGGCTCTGAAGGCGTGGAAAGGGAAAGCAAGGATAAAGTGTTGTCATTAGTTCACATCAGAACGAGAGAAGTGCGAGTTCTCCTCTTTCAGAGCATTTTTTCCATATATCCCAGGAGGAGAAACCAGACCTGCTGCTCTCACTAGGGCCAAGAAAACCCCACGAAATCCATCCTGGCCCAAGTCTCTGTCTGTGAAGCAGCCCTGAGCTGGATGCACAGGGAAAATGCAGGAGGTGAGGGAGAGCCACCAGTGTGTGTAACTCAGCGTTGCCTCCCAGCAGCCTCTGACTTCAGGACATCCTCTGCTGGTGCTCAGATCTCTGTAGCTCTGCATCCATTTTCCATTTGGTTCCCACCTTTACCCATGAAAGGATTTTTTCATGGATTTCCATCTTTCCATGGGACAGACCAGTCCCACAAAATGCAGTAACTCGTCAGGGTGCCTTTTGGAATCTCTGGGGACTTGTCCCAACAGCTGGGATTTGCTGGAAGTGCTTTGGGGTGAGGGTCTCCAGCAGATCCCGCTCCCAGTGATGCCTTGGAGAGGCTGCCCTGGAGCAGAGGCTGGACAGAGTGAAAGGATAAAGGGCAGGGATTTATGGAAAGGGCTTCGCAGGGCACACCTTGGGCAGTGCAGGAGTCTCACAGAGACTGCGCCCAGGATGGACACAGCCACACGTTTTTGGGACAGATAGAAGTTCTGTCCATTTGCGTATCAGAGGTTAATTGTCCAATTCCAGCTTCAGGCAGTGCAGTCCCATTCTCTCAGTTTGCTCCCCCCAACTCACTTTTGTTTCCATTTCTTGGGGCCTGAGACAGTGAGGTGTCCTCGATTCTCAGGCCTGGAGAGGAATTGCTGTGTCTGACCAAAATGGGAAAAGCAGTTGCTCACACTCTGTGTGGAGCTCAGAGTTACACACTAAAGAATTGCAGGATTGCAGATATATGAAAATATAAAAGCTAAAATCCTAAGGCATCACAGCAGGACCAGCAGCTGCTCAGGGCGTGTGCAGAAGAGCTGGGGTAGCCAGCAGGGATGGGGATCCCTATCCCAGGGACGCCCTGCTCATCCAGGGAAGGGCTGTTTCTCAGGGCTCTGCAGAGCTGCTGCTCCACCGATCCCAGCCCATGCCCATGCTCAGAGCATGGCTCGGCTGTTTGCACTTCCTGAGCTCTCCCCAAATCCTGCTTTACGACTCTAAATGGAAATTGCTGCCTCTTTTCCCACCTGATGCTCCCTTGGCACTGAGGCAAATGCGCTGCTGTGCAGAGGGATGGTGTCCAGGGCTCTCCAGAGCACTTAGACGAGGCCATCTGGATAAGGAAATTCATCGTTATTGCTTTCACCAGCCTCCTTAAAAGCTTCCCTGCTGTCACTTTGTGTTCAATCAGCTCTTCACCTCGGCTCTCCCCAAAAGAGGCCCCAGCTCCTCCCAGCCTCCTCCTCCGTGCAGGATGGTGTTACAGAGAGTAAATTACACTTTTTTCTTACGGCTTTAGCACATTTTAGGGATGCTCTGGCAGGCCTCCTGCTTCTGATGCGCTTCACGAGCTTTTGCCATTCATGTTTTGCCCCCAGCAAATTGCTCCTCAGAAAAAAACCCTTTTTTGGCTCACTGGAGTGGGATTTTTCATCTCCTTATCAGTCCCATTTCTATCCTTTTTCCATGCAGGTGAGGGGTTTTTAGGTGCTACCCCGACCTTCTTTACCCACTCTGCCTAAAGCTGCCCCTCTGACAACACCTTATTTAGGTTTTTTTTTTTGCCTTACCCATAGTATTTACCTGTGCCTTATGTGACTCTTATGGTCAGACACCATATGAAGGTAAAACACCTTCTCATGTGTTTCACAAATAAATTAAATTTAATTTACAAATAAATTCACAAAATAAACTTATCTGCCTGGCTGATGACGGTCGGAAGGAAAACACCCTGGCTATTTTTTCCCTACTGAACCAGAGTGTTTATGTGCAGTTTTTCCTCCCCCACAGATGACTTGGCCCCACCCCTGGCACCCGAACATCGTGGATGTGCAGATCGCTGCCATCGGATCCCTGGCAATCCTTGCTGTTCCCGGGGAGTTCACGTGTGTATTCCTTGGGTCTCGTTGTATTTTTCGCAGCCAAATTTCATTCAAACCTCCTGAAACAGTTCTGCCTGCAGGTAGAAAGGGGGGCAGGCTCAAAATTGTCCCCAAACTCACCCTGGGAACGATTGAGATGCACACAGGCTTCCCGAATCATTTCGTTTGTAACAAAATGCAGTTTCAAGGCAACCAAAGGAATATTTTGATTCTGTTTTTGGCACCACAAACACCACAAATAATGATGACTTGCACTGACTGTCGGTGGTGCAATGATGCAGATTTAAATGGGATAATGATTTATCTCTAGTACCTTTATTTCTACCCCACCCTGGGGTGCCTCCAGCCCCTCCCTGGCTGTGGTGATGGGTGTGAAATGTTTTGAGGTGTTTTGGTTGAACTTGTGCACAGGGGCTTTAAGGGATGTCGGGCAGTGCTGGAGGTGCTGTGGGAATTTCTGGTGGGTGCTGCAAGTCCAGCCAGCAATTCCTGCTTTAGATCCCTGCTCTCCACAGCTCCGGGGGGGTCGGGCTCTGCTCCCAGGGAACAGGGACAGGACAAGGGGAAACGGCCTCAAGCTGGGCCAGGGGAGGCTCAGCTTGGACGCCAGCAGGAATTTCTCCATGGAAAGGGTGCTCAGGCCTTGGCAGGGGCTGCCCAGGGAGCTTTGGAGTCCCCATCCCTGGAGGTGTCCAGGGAAGGCCTGGAGGTGGCACTCAGTGCTCTGGGCTGGGGACAAGGTGGGCATCGGGCACAGCCTGGACTCCATGGGCTGGGAGGGCTTTTCCAGCCTCAGGGACCCTGGGATTCCATGATTCTGGAGCCTGACTTTGTTCCCTCCATGCCCTAGGACCATGTCTGGACGCAGGCTGCGGGAAGCTGTTAAAAGTGTGAGTTGCTGAGGTTTCCCCAGCGTCCGTCACGTCTGGAAGTTCTCCTTCCTTGAGCCTCCTGGTTTTTCCCTCCTCTCCTCCCAGCTGGGCTCACGGGGCTCGTGTCCTGCAGATGTTTCCTTCTCCCATTTTCCTCAGACAGATTTTCCATGTGCTTCCTGACAGGCAGGAGAAATGAATATCCTCCCCAAAACACCAACTGATCGGGTTTCAATCCATTAAGCCAATTCCGCAGGGATCGAGGAGGCACAATGATGCCAGCAGCCGTTTGGCTCTGGGATGGAGGGGTTCAGCTCCTTAATCCCTACTAGGATTTTGCAACATGAGAACAACTGCAAAAAAAAATGGCAAAAGTATTTCTTCCATTTGATTGACACATCCTGGCTGCAGCCTGAATAAAATCCCAATCCCAGGCACCGTCTCCACAATTCACTGAGCCTTTCTCACACTTATATCCCTGATTTTTTAGGAGAATACAGACATCAGCTTCCAAAACCCCCCTAGATTTACTGGAATGTGAGGTCATTTGTCCTCTTCTTCTTTGGGGAGTGAATACAAGACATTAAAAAAGGCAAATTGCACTTGAAGGTTTACATTCCTGAGCATCCAGCTCCCTTCCCACTGTAACTTTGTATTCTGTCCTGGTAATTAATAATAATAACAATAATAATAATAATAATAATAATAATAAGCCAACGACCATAACGATAATAACAATATTGATATAATAATAGCAACAATAACAGTAACAACAGTATAGTCCTGCATTAAGCAGTTGTTTCAAGGTAAGGGTTTTATTTCCTTCCTTAGGAATTTGATTCCCATGGGACGCCAGGGATGAACGTTGTGATTGCAGGTCTGTGCAATGTCTACACCCATTACATCACCACCTATGAGGAATACCAGGTAAATGTTAAAATTTGGGATTGAATCTGTCTAACTGAGTTCAGCTTTTGGCTCCATGGGCTAATAATTCATGTGGAATTATGTGTGTTCAGAGTCCTTTACCACAAAAAAGGGCAGGGAGAACTGGGAGGGAAGGTTGGAAGAACTGGGGCTGGAAGAACCCCACCCCAAAAATTGGAGGGGGGGCCAAGTGTCTTTAAAAGAGGATAGAAACTGTGATAACTGGAAGAGCAAAGAGGGTAAAAACTGTGATAACTGGAAGAGCAAACAGGCCCTCCCTGTTTGCAACAGGCTGGAGAATGAGGAATAACCCGAAATTGCAGCAGAAATACTTTGGCAAGTTGTTGGGGCTGTCTCCTCATCAGAAAGGCAGTAAATAACCCCACTTCTGATCTTGAGCTGGGTGGGGTGGGATGTACAAACCACTCAGGAGCCCTCCCAACCCTCCTCTCCCGAATTTCTCCTTTCCAGCTCCAACGATACGAGGCTGCCTCGACTATTTATGGGCCACACACCCTTTCTGCTTACATCCAGCTGTACCGGGGCCTGGCCAAGGCTATTGCTCTGGTAAGCAGCATTTCCTACATGCCACGGGCTGCTGGGGACATCGAAATCCTGTCACTGGTGGTTCCTCACTGAGGCCACCCAACTGCTGCCCTCTCTATTCAGAATCCACCTTGACAAATATAGTATGAAAATAATTCCTGTAATGGGGGTCTGACACCACCTGAGAAATTCCAGAGGTTTTGCAGCTCCAAGTGTAGGAAATCAGTGCCTCCAACCTTTCAGCACGGCCTGAGGTTGCTGCTTTTCTACCAATGGGGAAAAAGTCAGCCTCGTTTTTGCTGTACCTGGCAGTGCCCGTTCTCACCGTGACCATGGGAACGGGCAGGAGCGGTGGGCACAAAGATCCTGGGATATTCTGGGGCTGGATTTAGGAGAGCCCAGCAACAGGGCAGCAGGTGCCCTGCAGGGGTTGCTCCTGGGGGCAGAGCACAGATGGAGATCCTCTGCTTTGGCGTCACGCTCGCTTTATCATTCCTACAATCTGTGCGAGCCGAGGCTGGCAGGCAGGGCCGGAGCAGTGCTGGGGCTCCTCAGGGAATCCTGATGTTTAACGAGCACATCTTCCCTCTCCCAGAATGCCACTCAGGATTTGCCCCACGGTCCAGAGCCCCCACTTTTCAACGTAACCAGCCTAACCCTGCTGCCTTCTCTCAGCGCCGAGAGCGCGCCGGCCAATAAAACTTTTGGGGATGTGCTGGAAGAAGTGAGACAAGAGTATCGAGAGGTGAGAGCTTCAGGGAGTCACCAAAACCTGTTTGGGAAATTGCCTTTAAATTCTTACCCTCACCCCACGAGCCTGTGGTGCCCTCAGAGCAAACAGGTCTCGTCTCTCTGGTGGGCATGGTGGAGAAGGTAGGGACAGAGCATTTCCATGCTTATGCCACTGTACTGAATGGGAATAAAATGGGTCAGAAAAGGAAAAAATAAAATCCCTTCATTCAGCGCAAAGCAGATTTCCCTTTCTGCTTCAAAATAAAATAGCGGTTGATTAAGTAGGCAAATATTGTACAGTGATTTGTTGCAAGCAGCAATCAGGTCACCTTTGATGCCTCTGCTGTGGAATGTAAATGAAACGAAATCAAAATATCAGAAATGGTTCTGTCTTCAATGCTCAACATTTAGATAAGATGTTCAGAGCAAGGGCTTTCACCTCATTGCTGTCTCCAGCAGTAAGGCAGGGAGGCATTCTGAAAAATCTCCCTCATTTCCTCACTTTTCTATGTGCAGTGGTGGAGTTTATCCAGCAAGCAGGACAAGTGGAATGGCAAGGCCCAGAACAGCAGTTCAAAGCATAAATTGTCCACTGCTGTTGCAACAAGTGAAATTATAAATAATTTAAAACAACAACAACAAACCAAGCACAATAAAACACCACAAAACCAACCCACCCCCTAAAAACATCGAATGGCCTCTTCAAAGGACGCTCCTAATGTGCTGCTCAGCCTTTAACACAAATCTCAATCTCCCCCCCAGGGAGAAGTTGCTGAAGTGACTTTTGTGGGTGCAAACCCCAGGAACTCTGCAGAGAATGCGGTAAATGCGATGGAATGATGCTGGAATTGGGGTGTTTGGGATTAATGGACATTTGGGTAGGGTTTTTTTCTTTGCTGGGAGACCAGAGGAAGATGTGTGCTTTGGGAGTTCACACCACCAGAAAGCTTTTGGGGCAAAGAAGTGAATTTGGACTGTTTATGATCTCTTTATAGTATTGAAGTTGAACCATGTTATGTGTTAGACCAGGCACTCTTCCTTGGTGTCCAGGGCAAACCTGGTCTCTAATTTCCATCCTACCACCCTGCTGCTTTATTTTAACAAAAGAAAGGGAATTAGAAAAGCACTTAATCCATTCCATCACTCACCTTGCACAGACATTGTCACTGCCCATCCTCTTCCTACAGATAAGTTCTTTGCATCATTTGTCAGCTCAAATTTGGCAGTAAAATGTAACGTTTTTGCCAGCAATGCCCACATTTGCCAGTAAACCACGAGGAAGTACAGTCTCTACCCAGTTTAGAGTGCCACAGAAGGTGGGGACGTGCCTGTACCTTTGGTGTCTGCCTAACTCTGGTATTTTTATTCCAGACAGTGCATAACTTCCTGACGGTGGAGAGATACTCCAACATTTCCAGCAGCTGGAGTGTGGTGCTGAACGACGCCTCCTGGGACACCAGGTGGGTGCCCTGAGCAATCTCCCTGTCCCACAGACTGCAGGGAGTCATTCCAGTCTAGCCTGAAGGGCTTCATTCCAGAGCTCCCAACATCGGGTTCATCTTGGCCCTGCAGGTGATGCTCTCTAGGGGAGGATCAGCCCATAGTTGGGGGGTTAATTTGGCAAAACTGGTGTTCCCCTTGGCTCCAGAATCTGGAATGGAGGCTCGTAAATTTGGGAAAGGGAGGAGGAAGGGCAGGAATTACAGAAGGTTTGTGGTCCAGCTTGCTCCTAGCCTACATCCATCCATCCATCTGGCACGCCGTGGGCATGAATAGGATGCCAAAGAGAAAACAGGAGAGACTCACAGGGAAAAACTGGCCAGATTTGTTGTGCAGCATAAACAGACAGCAGTTTAAGAAAGTTTGTAAGAAAGAAAAGTTAAGGGCAGAGATGTCAGCCTTCAGGAAAAATATCCACAAAGCAGCAAGGCTGCTGCCGCCTTTCAGAGCTGTAGGTAAATCTTCATCAGCTTCCCAGGAAGGGCTCCCTCAGAGGCAGCTGAAAAATCCCTCGTGCCCAGGTGATGTGTGGGGTTTCGAGGCTGAGCATTCTCTGTAGAGCTTTGGAGTTGAGCAGAAAGGCTTTTGCAGAAGGAGTCTGTAAAAGAAAATGCGCTTTTGATGTGGAAATGGGTGCCAGAAGTCCTGAGCTCAATAATTATAGACTTTGTGATTTTAGTGAATATTCACCCTCTTGGTTTAGCTCTGCCCCTGCACAGGGAGGCCTGAGCTGACAGATGTTGCTCACAGCAGTGATGCTCTAGGGAGCTGTAAACCTAAGAACACATTGGTAGAAATATTCTCCATCTACAAACAGGACCAGTGCCTTTTTTTCCCGTGTTTCCGGATATTTTCCAGCTCTGCCTGGTTTTGGTTTGGCTTGTTGGCTGCTGCTGTGATAGCCTAAATGTACGAGGGAAGGTTAAAAGAAAGGGAAGGCTGGTTAAAAGAAAGGGAAGGTTGGTTAAAAGAAAGGGAAGGTGAAAAGAAGCCCTTAAAATACACTTTCCTGGTGTGCCTTCACTTCATTGCACGTAGCGAGCTCCAGTGAAAAGTGGATTTCCTTGCTGACTGCAGTTTTGGGTGTGTTTTCCAGGTTTTACTGGAGCAAAGGATCCGGTGGCCAGAGCAACGTGACCATTGAGTGGCACATCCCAGCTGGCACAGAGCCGGGCGTGTACCGGCTCCGCTACTTCGGGCACTACAAGAGGAGGGTGTCCTTGTTCCGCACCATCACGGTCCCCTTTGGCGGCTCATCCTCAGCATTTCAAATCACAGCTCCATAGGTGATCCCATTCCCTAAAGCAATGGTCTCCTTGAGCAGTGGGTTTGGTATCTGGGCTGTGCAGGGGTTGGACTTGGATGGTTCTTGTGGGTCGCCTCCAGCTCCAGATGATTCCGTGATGTTCTGGGAGGGTTTTTTGTGGCTCTGGACATCACTGCTGCCCCTCGAATGCTGCTGAAAATCCTTCGCTGTGTAAAGCTCAGCTTCCTGGAAAGTTTCAGCTCTTCCCTGCAGTTGAGTCTCCTCATGTGTCCTCAGTCAAGTGGTTCCTGTCCTGGCCAGGCCCAGTTTCAGCTGCTTCTTATTGAAATAAAAGATGTAACAACTTCTTTAGTCATTAAACCTGTGCCTATTGATGGTACATAGGTTCTCCTGCAGGGAATTAGATGGAAATCAGTAAGAACTGATTTTATGAGTTAAAGCTGTGGGTGAGGCAGCTCTGAACAGACCCCAGCCCGCTTTGTTGGAGCATCAGGACAGACCCAAGGGCAGCAGGCTCTGGCTGGGTGAAGGGCCACCCAGAGGCACCTACAGGTGGGTCACCAGCAGGGTTTGTGGTCCCTCTTCAACTCACACAAGAGTTCGTCCAAGCACGGAGTGAAGATACCATTGCAGGGTACAAGGACGGTGCCCAAACCTGTTGGCTGAAAGGGTTTCACCACAGAGAAGTCCCCAGGAATGTTGAGGACCTTCCCAGGAGGGTTTCAGAGCTGCCTGGACAAAGCCATGGCCACCCTGACCCAGTGCTGGTGGCAGGTCCCTCCTGAACTGCCTCCCACCAGCACTGCCACGGGCTGCCATAAGTAGGGACAGCTCCGGAGTCCCTAAATCTCTTCTGCCCTCTGTAAGTGGCAGAACCGGGGGCCAGAGGGAGAAGAAAACACGTTTCAGGTCTGGATTTAGGATTCTTGTAGGGCCTGACAGCTAAACAACTGTAAATGTTTAATAAGCTCCAATACTGTGTACCAATTTTGTATGCAATCTCCTTAATTCTTCAGAGAATCATCAATCAGATAATTTTGCCTCTCTTTAAAATCAGTAGGAGAGGATGAATTATTCATTTCCAACCAGCTGCAATCAGTCTCAGAGATCCCCATCCGGAGGAGCTCAAAGCAGTTGCAATATTGAGTCAGGAAAAAGAGAGAGCTTTGAAAGAACATCACTGGGAATCAAATCCCTGGAGATGCTCCTGATGTCCTGTCCTAATAACTCCCCCAGCCACCCCACTAACAGCAGGGGTTTTTTTCAGTAGGACATGTTTAGGACATGTAGGACATGTTTAAGCAAGCCAAGTTGAATTGCACAATGAAGGATTTACCTTCTAAACCATAAACGTCTGACCCCAAAGAGTTTTTAGGAAGCTGGGAGTTGCCATGGGAGAGGAAGTGTTGAAAGCCAGAATTAGGGTATCTGGAGAGTCCCCTGTGCCCCAGAGCAGGTCCCCTTGTGAAACACCTCGTGTTTATTTGGCTGTCACCAGTGGGGACAGGATTTTGAAGTTTAGGGGCCATTTTTTGGGGGATTTTCATCATATTTTGTGAGTGGAATATTGTCCGGGAGAGAAGCCCTTGGTTTCATTTGCTCTGTAACAGCATCGTGGCTGTTGGCAGGCAGTGACCAGCAGCCCTTCCCTGCTCCCTGCGCACCTTTTTGGGATGCTGTGCCTGGATCCAGCAGCCACTAGGTGCCAGTGCTGTTTTACATGAGAACAAGCTCGAGCCAAAGCCTAGAAAAAAAAGAATTTTTCAGGAATTTGGGCACCTCGCCAGCTGTTAAATATAGCACTCACTACTCCTCACAGTTGCTCGTCCCTCTCCCGGGCTGCTCTCCCTCAACGTGGAGCCGTTTGTGCCCTGCTGCGTGCTCAGGAGAAGGGCAGAATTCCACCTTTGTTTTATTTTTGTTGTCGTGGGATATAAACTACCACGAACTCGGGAAACTTGTGTCCGCAGGCTGAGCTCCTGTGCACGACTTGAGACTGTGACAGCCTCCCTCCTGCACGTCCTGTCCCTTCCCAATTTACCAGCAGTGTTAGGAGATGCTAAATTGGGATCTGACCCGAGGCGCTGGGGGGAGAGGGGAGAATCCTCTGCTGTCTCCGGGCTTTGATGCAGGATTTGGGATTTGTTGGGTCCTGTGGTTGACTGGGGCTTTTTCCAGCATCCCACAGAGGGTGTTTGTGTGCAGCCTATCCGCAGCTCTCTGGTTTTTAACATCTCCACAACCAGGGTCATATATACATGAGGTGGGGCTCGGGACCAAGGAATGTCCCTCTTCCAATGTTTATTCCTTAAGCAATCCCAAATCTGGATGGGCACAATCCTGTGGATAGCTGGAGCCAGGCCTAGACAAGTCTCTGGGCATGGAGAGGAGTTTGAGGTGTCCAGGGAGAGAGCAGCCCACCCCAAGCATCCCCAAAGGACAGGGGTTGGTGGGCAAGGGCTGTCTAAGACCCCACCAGCACTTACAAAAGGACAGCTGGGAACTGGAATTTTAGCCAAGACTGAGATTTTGGAGGACACAACGATTTCCAGCCCTTGGAAGAAAGGAAATCCCATCAGAGCACCACGAGGAGCACCAGGGCCAGGTTGATCCCCAGTCAGTGACCAGCAGGGACTGGTGACCCCTGACTGCGATGTCACCTTCGAAGGTCGTTTGGTTTGTTTGTTTTTTTTTTTTCCCCCCAAAAAGGGGAAATCCAGGTAGATATGGGATGGAGCAACAAGATGAGATGGTCTCTGGGAGATTTAGCTGGGAAAAGGGAGCTATGCAAGCNGTATGGGATGGACCAACGAGATGAGATGGTCTCTGGGAAAAGGGAGCTATGCAAGCTCAAAGGTAAAGCAGATCCCTTTGAAAGTCACATTGTCCCACGGACTGAGGGGGTTTCAGTGAGACATGAGAGTTTCCCTGTGGGATGTTCCACGGTCTGACGAGCTCCAAACACGGAGTTGGGTCACCCTCAGAGATGTTTTATTCTCACTCTGCACCTCAGATGAGAGGCCCTGTGGTGTAGAGACCTCCAGGAAAGTGCTGGCTGGAAGAAGGGAGATGGAAAATGCAGTTTTTGTACCTCCTGCCTTGCCAGCAGCCAAAGATGAGGCCATCTGCTGATTTTTCTGGGCATTGGTCTCATCACTTACACCTCAAACTTGTCTTAGACTTGTTGGTGGAAGCCACGAATGGTTTTTGGCTTTGTCTTGCTCTCCACTGGGAACCCACATCTTTACGAATGGGAAATAATGTTTTCGTTATGTTGGGCTGCGGGTTTAAGATTCCTTGGAAAATCATCTTTGCTCTCCAAAACTGACCAGCCAGCTGCTGCTGAGCAAAGAGGGAATCTCAGCTGTGCGAGGGCAGAAACGTTGCAGCACAAAAGCAAATTCTCCATTGCCCTGGTTTCGGAGGAAATGAAAGCAGGACATCGGGAAAAGCTAATGAGGGAAAATAATAGAGCTGGCAGAGCTGCTGGAGCCCAGAATACAGCTGACCTCTTTGGAAGAACAATGTCAAGCTATTTCGGCAAAATCTCTTTCAGGGTGGCAGGCAGGCCTTGGCTTGCGTTATCAGTAGCAAGGTACCAGAGCTTCCCCCCATTTCTTGGGCTCAGGATCTCTCTGGAAAGGTGCAAACCCAGAACCCCTCGTCCCAGGAACTGCTGTTTCTCAGTCATTTAACTTCCAAGGAGCAGGGCCTCATCTTAAAAAAGATTTACCTATTGGTGACCTGGCAACAGGCTCTTCTCAAGGTGGGGCCAATCCCTCACAGCCCTAAATCACGGATCTCCCCATTTACCCCTTATTTTTGCATGGTGTTGTCTCACTGTCGACATAACCCCCAAAACATCTCCACGGGGATCAGGTAAGGAACAATTACCACTGTAATGAATTCACAGCAAACCCAGCTCCTGTAGCACTGACAGGTAAATAATTGCTGACCAAAGAGGTGCTGGGAAAAGAGGCCAAGAACCCCTCGATTTTTCACTTAGAAGTGCAGAAGTACAAAACTGCGGATTTTGTGCTGCGTGTGCTTGGCGAGGGTCACCGAAGTGCACGTGGAAAACATTCCTGAACAGCTTGTGACCCTGCCAGTGTGACCTGGGATCGATCCCTCCGGAGCAAAGTGTGCTCCTGTTTACCATGGACGTATTAAAGGACTGAGGCTTGTGTTTAAAAAGTTTTAATGATATTTCAAAGTCCAGTGAATGTCCTCGGATTACTCTAAAATCACAGAGTTGCTTCACAGAATTTAGTCCCGGTTCTAATTTGTAGCGGATGATTGAGATGCCATTTTTCCCTTCATTCCCTTGAAACACATATGATTGTCCTCCAGTAAATGGAAATTGTGATTTTTCGCTACACTTCACAGTGTTAAAACTCTATACAAACCTTGTACTACTCGTACAAAAATAAGTGCTTCATGCACACATTTTTAATACTGCTTCTTGCCCTTTGCTTTGACATCTTTCTGAACTTACATAAATAGCTGAAAAAGCAGACTAAACTTACTGAACATGGAAAGTGAGAAACACTTCCCGCCAACGGTTTGAGAGACTCTCCTGGCTATGTTCCTCGTTGGCAAACACCACTTAAAGACAGAGACAGAAGAGAAAAAAAAAAAAAAGCCACGAAATCCGTAACACTCTCAGTTATTTGGCCCTCTGTGACCAGGTTTCTCCTTTGCTGCGAAGCCAAACGGGGCCACCAGCAGCCACAGAGGGCTTGTAATACCTTTAGGGTCACCCTAACGAGCTACTTCATAAATAGGAGGGGTCTAACGGGAACCTCAGACTGTACAGCTTACGGGGTTTGTTCCATTCCGGGGGAAACCGAGTCAGAAGGGGATAGAAACACTTGGTTTTTGCAGTCACCACCTCGCCGCAGACCCTCGCGCTTTGCACAGCTTGGGGGATGCACAGGAAAAGCTCCCCTTGGAAAGGCTTCTCCTCTGCCACACCACAGCATCTAAACCAGGTGAAAAATCTGGGGCCAGAGCTGCTGGGTGTTGTCAACCCAGCCGTAAATTCTTCCTCCCAAAATGTTTTTTTTGGGTCCTACACTGAATAAATTCAAGTTTTCTTAGTGTGCATCACTGTGTAGGATTTATGATATAGGATTAATGTGTCTGCTGTGGTTATCCAGCACTGGATTCCTCCTGGATCTCCATAGCATCACTACTCCTGCCTCGATCCCATGGCAAAAATAAATGGATAATGCCCCTGCTGTACACCAAAGGATGCTCCCAGCATCCCCAAGGGGTTCAAACACAGCACCAGCTCTGGTGCTCTCCAAAATAAGAGGTGCCTTTACTGTTGGTGTGAGCCCTCTTCCACTAAATTAAGTTTTGCTGGAATCAGAGCAGGCAGCAGCCTTGATTTAACGTGTAGAGCCAGGCAGGGCTCTTTCCAACCTGGGAAAATGTTCTTTGGATATAATTTTATTCCTGTCGAGGTGCCTGCTATTACTGGGCCATGGCTGTGAGCTCTCGTGCTCTAATTAAGTAGAGAATTGGCCTTAATGAATAGCATTTTTCTGCTCCTCAGGCTTAAAAGTTTCCCTATTTTTCAGTGAATGCGCCATTTGATGAGAAGTGCACAAAAATACACCAGTATTTGCTGATTTTTGGATACGGCTGGGAGGGAGCAGAGTAAGAGTGAAAACTCTGTTGAATTCTTGTGCCCTGCTTTAAAAAGAAAATTAGCACAGGAACCTATTAAAAATTAGCTTCTTAAGCTGGCCACAAATGTTTAGGATAAATGATTTTTTGCCTTGGCTGTGCCGGGAGGAATCTCAAAGAGCCTTGAGGGGCCCCGTGCTGGTGGCACGGGGGGATCAGGGGCAGGGAGAGGCAAACCCACGTGGGCGAGGGGCACCTCTGCTCTGCCTGGCCTGGGAAACTTTGGGGTGGATGCAGGAGAATTCCTGATGCACGGAGGGGTTTGCTGGGCCACCCCATCCTTTCCCCAGTCCCGGTCACAACAGCCACGGGACCGACTGTTTTCAGCACGGGTCGTTGCTTGTAAACACACACACAATAGGTGTATAAATATATATACATATAAAAATATATGTATACACCTGAGAACCTCTCATTTCCTGGGCTGAGCTTTTGCTTTCTAGTGTGAAAATCTGATTTTTGCGTGATTTTTTAAAAAAATTTCTCCTTCCACCCCCCCCCTTAACGTCCCGTTACAAAACTAAACACCTACGAAACTGAAACTCCGACTAAAATTAACCTTAGGCCACAGATTAGCTTGAAAATTGTGAGGGTGTTGAATTACCAGACTGAGATTGTTTTTCTTTTCCTTTCTGCCTGTGCTGGGTTTGAGGGAATTTGGTTAAAAGGCTCCGTAGCCGTCGCTCCGCGCGGCGACAGCGAAGGCAGGATAGGCTTCATAGGTGGCATACGTGGCCAAATCTTGTCCCATCGTCACTGCTTGCTTGAGCTGAGTGGCTGTGACAGTGGCAGCTGCGTTGGCAATGGTGTATCCTGAAGGAAAAAAAAAGAAGGAAAACCTGTGGATTGATGGAAATCCATTCAAAACTCACCATCGCCCGGTAGGTTTTGATGGGACAACTTTCAGTAGGAGTGACCTGGGCAGCAGTGAGCTTCTTTGTGGGAATAATTTAAATAAATCCAACAATTCATAGGAAAATGAAAGCGTTTCCTCAGCCATGATTTGTTAAACACGGTGCTGGTAAAACATCCATTTCTGTTGAATATATTTTCTTCAGGTTTTGATTATTTCTGAGCTAATGGTGCTCTGGACAGGTCCCCCCCTGTATATGGCATGAGGAGGGCAAGGAAACAACCTAAAATAGGGGAAATTTGGGCAGGATTCATGGAGAAAACATAGCTCTGATCCCTTCACAGCCAAAATACAGACAGCTCAGGACAGCCATGGTAGGGAAGCTCCCTCAATGCAACAGCAGGGAGAAAATATTTAGTAGACAGGATATTTTAGGTTTTTTCCCATCGGTTTCTAATGGAAAATGTGGTTTCAACACTTCCAAATTTTCCACGGGAAGATTTAAGAGTTGCTATTTGAGAATGAATCACTGGGAAAACAGCCTCATTTGGGGCTGGTTCCTCCGAAAGCAGGGCATAGCAGCTTGTCAACCAGACCGCAGTGGTTTGCTGTAAAAGAATCAGGAGTTAAGACAAAGCCTAAATTTGGGAAGAGCAGCTGGGTTATCCATCGGATCTGCTGGAGCAGGCTCTGCTGCCAAAATACATCTCCCAGGATCCTGTCTGACCAGGTGGGCAATGGGATCAACTCCAGGTCAGCCAGAGCCAAGGTCCTCTTGGTGGGGGAATGGAAATACTGGGCCACAGGGAGCACACGCTGCCTCACTGGAGGTGTCACTTTGGGGGAAAACACGAGGAATTCCTTACAATTTGAATGCTGTGGCTGTCCAGAGTATTTTCTTTGCACCAGAAAAGCCAGGTGCAACGTTTCAAGCAGGAATTGAGAAATGTGGGACTTAAGGCACATCTGCCACCATCGGGACAGAAATGAGCTGCGAGCTGGGCATGGCCTGAGCTGAGCTTTAGCAAGGCCTGACCAAGGAGCGGTCTGTGCTGCAAGCAGCAGCTTCAGTGCATGTCCATTTGCCAAGCTCCCAAGACAAATAAATAAGGGTGGATGAAAGAAAAGGAGAGATGCTAATTAAGCAGTAAGTGGGGGCTGGATTCAATAAAGAGCCCATTTGGTTTCCACGCTGCGGAAGCTGCACAAGCCCAGACAAATTGATTTTTCTGTGGCTTTTGCGGACTCCTGTGGCAGGAAGCCGGATAGATGTTTTATTTTTTTCTTTAAAATCCATCCTTGAGACACTCTAAACAACTCAGTAGTACTGACTAATGCGTTCCTCATGTGCAGCTTGGCACATGGTGCTGCCTCTCCATCAGAACTACCGTCATGCTGGAGAGCACAGCAAATGTAATCCCTGTGTTTCCCATGATTTCCCAAGCTGTTTTGGGCAGTTGTAAGAGCTGTGGAGTACGAATTCTCAAACTGGGAGGAAAACCTTCCATGGGGGTGTGAGAGCTGGGATCGGATCCAGACTTTCATGGCTGTGTCATTTCTGTGGCAGATGAAACCCTAAGTGCTGGTTCAGAAGGAGCTGGGGGTGCTGGGGGAGGACGGAGGGCCCATGAATTCATCAGCCATGTGTCCTTGCAGGGCTGAGGATCTCCTCCATCCTGGGTGACATCAGGGCCAGGGAGGGAACTCGCCCCAGATGTGGCACTGGGGGCATCAGCTTTGCGTCCTGCATTGTTTCCGGGGCTCCCAGTTGAAGGAGGCATTCGCAAACTGGGAGGAGTGGAGGGGAGGTGTGGAGCCAGGATGGGCCTCTGGATATCTGGCCAATTTTTCCAGATTCTTCTCCAGCTTCCCTGGATATAGTCCCAGCTGTGCCATTGACCTGAGGAGTCGAGGTTGGAGCAGAGCCCTCTACCCCAGTGCCCCCAGCCTGAGTTGCTCTGGGGTATGAACACAGAAATTTGGGCAGTCCTGGGATAGAGATAAAATCCTTTATAGGCAATAAACTGGCACAGGCTGCTCAGAGAAGCTGTGGCTGCCCCTGGCTCCCTGGCAGTGTCTGAGACCAGGCTGGACAGGGCTTGGAGCAAACTGGGATAGTGGAAGGAGTCCCTGCCCATGGCAGGGGGTGGAATTATGTGATCTGTAGGGTCCCTTCCAACCCAGAGCAGCCTGGAATTCTCTGGTAAAGATGCCAGACACACCAGTAACATGAGCCACTGTGGGGGAGCACAACCAGGCCGGTCCTCAGCGGCCAAAACCCGCTTCGTTCTTCACACCCACAAGGAACCAGCAGGAAAAATGACATTCCAGGAGACCTTTGCTGTACAGACATGCCCATACCTGGAAAAGCTGGCGCTGCAGGAGGCACCTCTGCCCCCTCCACGGGGATGCCCAGGGTCTGCAGGGTGTACTCCGCTGCGTAGGTCTTGGCCTCGTCGATGTAGGCGCTGAGCTTGGGCGGCGTGAAGGGGTGTCTGTGAGGACAGCACAGAGTTAGCTGTTTGCTTTCCCCAGGGCTTTCCTTTCCCCAGGGCTTTCCTTTCCCCAGGGCTTTCCTGCGAGGTGCTGCGATCCACTTAGAGCTGGCATCATCCCACACAGCAAATGGAAGCGTCGCTCCCCTGTGCCGGTGCATTAACGGGGCTGCTCTCCTCCAAGTGGTCTGGCTCCTCGCTGGGGTTATCGACCCTGCCTGTCATGCTGGACACGATGTCCTTGCAGAGTTTGTTGTGCTTTTTCCATCAAAAAAACCCCAAAACAACCAAAACAACCCTGCTGCGTTTTTTTTTTACAATACCGAGTCTGGGGTTTTCTTTACAATACACAGCAAACAGTTGTTTGGGTCGGAAGTGTTTAGAATCATATTTGGAGCTGAAATATCAGCATGTTCCTTCAAACTCCTTTCACTTCCTCCCAAGGGCTATCATTTGCTTTCTTTTTGTCCAAAAAAAGCACCCTTTTGCCTGACTACGTCTGGCTTTCTGTAATGTTTGCACCAGCAGAGAGAGCACCAAGCACGGCAGACAGCAGTTAATTATACTCTGTAGATGTTTTTCTCCCTATGTTTTTTTAAAAAAGTATTTATATATAATTATATAAACATATATGATCTATAAATATACATTTAATAAATATTCTAAAGTATATTTAATAAATATTTTTTAAAATAAAAAGTAACCGAGACCTGTATGCTTTGAGGACAGCTGCTAGGTAAAATACAATTTAAAAAATAAAGCCTAAGCCTCAGAAACCTTCCAAAAATGACGTACATGGTGGGGTTTTGGCTGGCAAGGGCAGGGATGGTGATTTTGTAGAGGAAGAGCTGTCTTTGATCCTGGCCGATGGCAGAGTGGAGCTGGTACACAGGCTGTCCCCAGTTGTTTTTCTGGCAGATTTCTTCTAAGATCTAGAAGGGGAAAAAAAAGGGATTTGTGCTGGGGTTAATTGCTGTGCAGAAGCCTTCTCGCCCAGCTCCAGGGAGTCCTGGCAGCTTCCTCAAAGCTTAGCAAAAAATACAAAATAAATGGCAGACAGGATATTGTACCAACCTTGAAGTGTAAAATTCATATAAATGCTTTATACTTTAGGATCTATTTAATTCCTGAAATTATTCCCTGTTCAATTGAGCATCTGAGTCCTTTTGCTGATTGGATTATATCAGTGTGGTTTTCTCTGAATTCTCCTCAGAAGCTCTGTCTCACAGAATTC
Organism: Callaeas wilsoni; assembly: GCA_013398955.1. Classification (NCBI taxonomy): domain Eukaryota; kingdom Metazoa; phylum Chordata; class Aves; order Passeriformes; family Callaeidae; genus Callaeas; species Callaeas wilsoni. The sequence continues at coordinate 62,432 of VWPU01005552.1, forward strand.
TGTTTCAGAGGACTAAAGAAACTCGGGCTGCATTCATCTTCTCTGCTCTGCTGCCTCCCTGGCTTAGTGGGTTACAGAGCACGAGAAGTCCAAATAGGCTTCTTTTTAAAAAGAAAAAAGGTTGTGTTTCCATCCAATTAATTCCACGGGCTTCAACAGGCAATTGCAGCTTTTGAAATGCTGAACCTCGTTGCCCTCAGCCTTAGCACAGCTGATCCCCTGGTAATTGGGAACTGCTGTCCAGAAACACTCCTCCTTTGGCTTTGGATTCCAAGGTTTTTAACCCCCGGCTGTGTGCTGTCCCAGCTGGGTTTGCTCACTTTCCATTTAACCAGGTTGCTCCGACCCGGCCTTGAACAGTTCCAGGGATGGGGCAGCCACAGCTTCTCTGAAAAACCTGTGCCAGGGCCTCAGCCCCATCACAGCTGAGAATTTCCTCCCAATATCCCACCCATCCCTGCTCTCTGGCAGTGGGAAGCCATTCCCTGTGTCCTGTCACTCCAGGCCCTTGTAAAGTCTCTCTCCATCTTTCTTGCAGCCCCTTCAGGCACTGGAAGGCCACAGTTAGGTCACCCAAAAGTCTTGCTCTGGTCTACCTCATTTACAGCTTACACTTCAATGGATTTAAAACTAAAATGTAAAATTTAAACCTCACTGCTGCTTTTGATTTTGCCACAACAGCTCCAGCTGAAGTTTAGCATCTTGCATTGTGAAATGCTTCATTACACAGTTCAGTTGTCAATTACGATAGTTCATTTTCTCACTGTGGCACCGCTTGTTCCCTGCCGTCCCAACTCCTTTCTCTGTCAGTTTTATAAAAATGAGTTTCACCTGCCCTAAGGCCCTGCAGAACCATTCCAGGGATTTCACAGCTCTAGTGGAAGGTGCCCCTGCCCATGGCATGAGCTGGCACTAGGTGAGCTTTAAGGTCCCTTCCAATCCAAACCATTCTGTGATTCTGTGATTTGCTGACAAAACACAGTAAGGGCACTTCTGCAGGAGGGAAAAAAAATCCCACTATCCAGTTTTCTAGGAGAAAACAAGGATGTTTTCATAAACTTTGGCAAACTGGATGCTGTGGCAATTGAAGTGTTAAAAGGCAAAGACATGCTTTTAAATTCAGGGTAAAGCTGGTTTCTCGTGTTGCTCTGCACAATATAAGGGGAAAAGAGTTACTGTCAGAGCTGGACATTCAGAAACTCAGAGAATGTATTCTGGATTTCTCCTCAGCCCTCATCCATCCATCTGCATCAACAAGTACAACAAAATCAAAAAAATAAAAAAAAAAATCTGCTTGAGCCAGCAGAGTTCCTGCGCTAGGCTGGGTTATGTCAACACTTCTTTCCCCATAAACGATTTGAAAATGTGCATTATTTTTCTACACGTGTGTGTTGTTCCTTGGTGAAGCCCCAGGTGATGCATTTTATGTATCAAACCCATCGTGGGTGGGAATTCCTTTACCCGCGGTGCTTTAATGGCGCAACAGACAGAACTGGATGAAGGCATTTATGACAACTCTCCCCTGACACTCATGGTGATCTTAAACATCTTCTCCAACCCCAACCATTCCATGATTCCATGAGAGTGGGCAAGGCAGGTGGATACCGCAAGATGCAGCAGGTACTGCTCATTTTTTAATGTCTTTTGAGACACAAGAATGGTTTTATTTACCAGCCCCCGGCGCGGGTTCCGCGAGGGGCCCGTTTTCCCAACACAACCCTTGGGATACGGACGCTCTTTTTGGGGCACGTACCTGAGGGGCGAGTTTGATCCCTTGGGGCTTTAGCGTGACGTGGTTCATGGGGGTGAGCTCCATCCCTGGCAGGAGGTCGTAGAGCTTTTCCTCTCCCCTCTTGTCTCCCTTGAGGTGGTATCCACGGCCCAGGCCCGGGAATGCCAGGTAGCCGCGGCCTCCCAGGCCTCGGACGCCCGCAGCCCCTACAGGTACATTCATGTAAATTTCTAGGAATGTAAGAAGGTATTAAACCGAATCAAATCACGGGAAAAAGGACCCTGATTCTTGCTGAAATGGAAAAGTTAGCCCCGCTTGCTGAGAGGATCGGGAAGCAGGCGGGCAGGAGGTCCCGCGGTCTGGTGGTGGGATAACACACGCTCACACGGACACCCTTTCTTGGATAGGTGAGGGGTTTTGGGGAAAAACTGCTTCTTTCTGCCCATTTTCCATCTTCTCTGGTCACTTTTGATTTCAGGACAGCTTTTTACCCAGCTTTGTAGCTGGAAGGCAGAGAGGGGACAGCTGGCATCATTTGTTACCCACCAGTGTAATTTCCCACCTTCCTGAAGAGTTCACAGCTTTCACAATTTCATCCCTATATGAACAAAAATCCTTTTTGGTTTTCCCCCATTACACTTCCATTTTTTCTGAGGGAACCCTGCTTGGGAGTCTGGGGAGACCACGAGGCAAGAGCCGGGGGGGGCTATCACACCTGCTCCTTTCCTAATGCAACCTTCAGAGGAGCTGGTTCACCTGTGTGGAGAAAAACTTGAGGAACAAGGGATATTCCTGCTGCCCTGTCCCCTTCCCGGTGAAGGGAGAAAAATTGGCCATCATGATCTTTGCCAGGCCTACCAGGGTGCCACACAGTGTCCCGGCCTGCTGTGGGACTTGGCTTGGGGACGCAAGGCACCATCTTTGGAAGGAAGATCCTATGACAGAGTTATTTCTTTGCTAGCCCCAAACTTATGTCTGCACTGGCCAAATGATGTCTGCATTGACATTTAATTTGGGGCTACCTGAGTGTGGGGATTTGATTTGGCTCCAGGCAGGGTCACTCAAGAGTTTTCAGAAATGCTCTCTTTTATTCATAGATTGAATTAATTGAATTAATTATTATTAAGTTAACAATCCCCCAAAAGGAGGCCTCCACCTCCCCGAGCACACAATGACTTTCTTGATTTCAGTGCTGCTTTCCTGCCCCGCACCAAAGCAATGTGACTTCCTTGGAAAACTCCATGGCTTTGGGTCAGAAAACACCAGGCCTGGTAAAATCTCCCTACAACCTTCAAAGCAAAGAAAAAACATAGTGGTGGTGCTGGCTGGCTGTGGGAGCCAGCTCTGAAGCGGGGGAAAGGAAAAGTGTTTTATTTGGTCTTCTCTGCTGGGGCAAAACCAGGAGGATTCGCAGGTTATTTACACTGGGCTGAGGGCAATCTAGAAGTTCTTTCCAGGAAAATGGTTATTTTTTTTCAGCTGGAAGATTGCCTTTGGGAAAGCCAGCGCCTAAACCCCGTGTTTTCCATCCCTTCCTGAGAGGGATCCAGGAGCTGGGGCAAACCAAATGCCCTTGACGCGCGTCTGGGGAGCAGCCGCCCGATCCCAGGAGGAGACACTCGGCCGAGCGTCGGCGTGAGGGGAATTACCTCGGACAGAGGGGGGCCGGAGGATGCTCCTGTTGCCGAGCCCCTTGGCGGCCGGGAAGTGCAGGTTGGGGATGGCCGCGTAGGCCTGGGGTGCGTAGAAGACCGGGGCGCCCAGGTAGGCGGCGGTGGGGTCGTACAGGTGGCCCAGGGTGTAGGTGTAGTCCCCCTGCAGCACCGGGGCCCTGCCGCCCGTGCCACGCGTGTACCTCACGTAGCTGTCCTTGTCCACCGGCTTGGCCAGCGTCACCTCGATCGGGGACCCATCCAGCACCTTCGTGGTGGGGAGACAGCACGGGACAAACACAGGGCTTAGTGTCCAAAGTGCTTGATGGAAATCCCACCTATGGAGGAACTGCCCCTGATGCCTTAGGGTCATATCATATATCTGTATTTTCATGTATTTTCATATATTTGTAATCCTGCAATTCTGAAGTGTGTAACTCTGAGCTCCATACAGAGTATGAGCAACTGCTTTTCCCATTTTGGTCAGACACAGCAATTCCTCTCCAGGCCTGAGAATCAAGGACACCTCACTGTCTCAGGCCCCGAGAAATGGAAACAAAAGTGAGTTGGGGGGAGCAATCTTAGAGAATGGGACTGCACTGCCTGAAGCTGGAATTGGACAATTAACCTCTGATATGCAAATGGACAGAACTTCTATCTGTCCCAAAAAACGTGTGGCTGTGTCCATCCTGGGTGCAGCCTCTGCGAGACTCCTGCACTGCCCCAGGCGTGCCCTGGGAAGGCCTTTCCATAAATCCCTGCCCTTTATCCTTTCACTCTGCCCAGCCCCTGCTCCAGGTCAGCCTCTACAAGGCATCACCGCCATGTCCTAATGGGATGGGAAGGAAAACCACCCCAAAAAAGCCTCGAATCTCCCTCACAGGGGTGGAAAGTGGCACTGGCTGGGTGAAGGTTTAACCTGAGCGCGCCCAGCCCTGGCCCCAGCTGGGAGAGGCTCCTTCAGCAAAGCCTTCCAAAGGCCTCGCTTCCCTGCAAAGCAGCTCGTAAGCCGGCGAGATTCCATGTGCTCCCGTGGAGAACAGCAGTGGCACTAAAAATAGGAGCGGGGTTAACACCTCTTTGGGAACAGCTCCGGCTTTACGGTGAATTACATGCAGTGCAAGAAGGGCTAAATTCAGCAGCCTCCTCGCAAATCCGCAGCTGAATTTGGAGCAGATGTTTGGGCTGACCTCGTTTGTCCCAGTTTGCCATTCACACGCTGCCCTGCCAGTGTTTTTGTTGGCAGTCTGGAACAAGGATGTGAGTGTGAGCCAGGGGGGATCGTAACCCCTCCTTTCCTAGTCCTTCTTTCAGCTTTTCCTGCTTTTTTTTTCGTCTGAGCAGTGAGCTAGAGCCCAGAAAACACTTAGCACAAATACAAGCAGCCAAAATGAATCATTTGTGTACAACAGAGCTGCTGAAAAACAAATCCAGGAGTACAAAAGCAACCAGCAAAGAGAAAATCGGGGTAACACCTCCAGGAGGGTTTTGGAGCTAATAAAGCAGGTGGCTTTGTATAATATACTGCACCCAAGCCCCAGGAATTAACATTTACAGCAGCTTTACCTTCCCATTCAAGGCTTTCATGGCCTCCACTGCATGTTCTCTTTTATTAAAGTGCACAAAGGCGTAGTCTCTAATTTTCTTTACTCTCTCCACTGCACCTGTGGAAAACATTGGAACATTAGTGGGAAATGGGGATTAGTTAGAAAGCAGAGATCTGAAAGAGCAGCTCTGTCAGGTTATGAGCCCCTGGAGAGCAAAGGCTGAGCAGGGGTAGAAGAACAAGAGGTCAGTGTCCCCTTACCTCTTTGGGTGTATATTCCACAGGAAGATCAATATATAATGGCTGTAGCATTTCAAGGCAAACTAGAAGGTTTTGGGATCAGACACCAGTAAGATTCCCATTAAACTGGAGCAGTTTTCTCCTGTCCAAACCGTTCTGCTGGACACTACCTTTGGTGTTGTGTCTCCCTTCTGTGACAGACCATGCACCAGCTGTGGGAACATCCCAATGTGATCCCCATCTCCCTGCTTTCGTACATGCATTGGAGGCAGCTTCAGGCAAGCTGATGCTTTTGCCATAAAACAAGGAGGTTTTCCTCTTGACAACCAGCTCAGGATGTTCAGGAAGAATGAACAGCCAGCCCTGCCCAGGACAGAGCAGCCCAGGGCACTGGGATGGGCTGGGACTGATGGGGCAGCAGGTCTCTCCCTAGGAAACAGCCTCTCCCGTGGCAGTGGGGCTTCCCTGGATGCCCCAATTCATCTGGACACGGCCCCAGTCAGACTCTGCAGCTGAGGGCTGGCCCTCCTGGCATCGGGCTTGGGCTGGAGAATCTTTCTTCCAGCCTGAATCTTTCTTACACCCAATTCACCCGAAGTGATTCAAATGTAAATGACTTCTTGTTCTTCTTTTCTAAGTCCACCCTCCACAGTTTTCGCTTTCTCTCATCAGCTGCTCTGCTGCCAGGAACGAATACTCTGCACTGAGGAGTCTGTCTCCAAAATAACCCCACCAGTCCTGTTCCCCATGGCCACAGCCTTCAGCCATTTCTTTAATTCCTCATCTTCTCTGTTCCTGTGGCTTGGGAACCACGACATCAGCCAGCCCAGCCTTCTGTAAAACCCCCAGAAATATCCTTTGCAAACATGGCTAAGGGATGCTGAACAACTCTCCTGTCGGCTTCTCACCTCCTAAAGCTGAACAGGTGCACAGGGAAATTTCATATTGCCACAAAAAGCACTTACTTAGAAAAATGCAGGAGAAAATGAGTTTCTTTGGTGTTCAGGGGGAGTCATTAGGAGGTGCAGAGGACTAAACGAGCCTGTCCCAGCCTATAACCCGAGCAGGCTGCATGTCTTGGGATGGCACAGGGGTGGCAAAGTAGCCCTTTGTGTCCTTCTGGGACAGAGGGTGATTTTCCAAGCCTGAAGTTATGGGAGTTATACGCTGATGCTTTGTTTGCAAGTGGAAGCTTTAATGAACTCACTGTGTTTTGAATATCCCCCTTCTGCCTCCTGGAGAGCATTCCAGGACACCAATCCTGAGCCAAAAATTCTGCTCTTCCCTGCCTCTGCCTCTGCTGGGCAAAGCAATGTGACACCCGTCCTCGGGCAGCTCCCTGGAGAGCACACCCATGGGACATTAGAGAGGGAGCACTGTCCCTCCAGCGCATTGGGAGGGCACAACCTTCCTGCTGGGAACTCTACCGGGCAGCAGGAATGTTGTTGGGATCCCTAGGGGAGCAAGGGCAGCACTTTTTGGTGAGACAGCTCCACAGAAGTCATCAGGCTGTGAATTGGGCACAGATTTAAGGGGTGACACTTGGACGATCTCCCAGCTTGAGGAGCACAAACAGCACGGCTGGTCCTGTCTGCGGAGCCCTCAGGGATGTGGCAATTGCTGTGCCATGGGGACCTCTCGATCATTTCCTACTGGATGACTTGATGTCAAAACAACTTCTTACTGCCCTGGATCCAAGGCAGTTTCAGGTAAGCAGTGCTGACACGTGGCTCAATGAGTGAGGCAGAGAACCAAGGCAGGGCAGTGAATCATTTCAGATCCTTGCTGCCTTTTGTGATCTCACTGTAACTTAAACTGCATTTTCTCTCCACAAAGCCAAAAGTTTTGCTGCTGTAATGCACCCATTCCTGATTTTAGCCACCAAATTAAAAGCTGTCCATTAAAAAGTAAAAAAATAAGTCCAACACAAATGCTGAAATGATAAAGGGAAAATGAAAGATGGTAGAGAACTTCTGTTGTTATAGTGGAAAACTTCTTAGGAGCAAAGCAGATGACTGTCACCAAAGTGTCAAAAGACCACAAATGTGTTTCTGGGGAGTGTGAGCTTGTTCAAAGCTCGGGAGCAAAACCGGGTAAATAAAAGAAGGAAACAGTTCAGAGAGTGGGATAACATAAATTTAACTCAGGGGTAAAACGGGGTCTGCAACAGCTCGATGGTGGCTAAAAGTATGAGCCAGAAATGCTGGAAGGACACAAGGAAGCCTCGTGAAGACCTTTGCACTGCAGCCTAGTCCAGAAAAAGGCGTGCACAGAGCAGAAATGAGAAGTTAGTGGAAGAAAAATGAAGCTCTGCAGTGTATTTTAAAAAATTAATAGAAGGAAGTTAACAGGAATGAGATGAAAGGAGATTTCACATTGCCAAGCATCAGTTCCTAATGCCTAATGGACTGTGTGGCTTGCAGAGCTGCAGAAACAGGTTATTTTTACTTTGTTGGTTTTGGGCGGAATTTCCTAAAGCTGGAGCAACTCAGAAGTAAAATCTCCTTTGAAAGCCAGCAGGATTTTTATTCCCAACTAATCTCCCTGCTTTTTAAAAAAATCTCACCCTCAGTGCATGTAAGATATGCCACAAAGGAATATTGAATTAAATGTAAAACACTAATTATTCACCAATTTACACGAGGGCTGGGGGGGGGAATGAATGAAAATGAGTTCAGAATTTAGATAGATCAGATAAAAAGGATTTGCATTAAATCACTCTATTTTTATCACCATCCCTTGCCACAGAAGAATGCTGAAGTCACCCAGCTGCTTCACCAACTCTTTTAAAGAAAGACTAAATGATTCTGAAGCATTTTGATGACACAGGGCATCCCCATGCAGCACTGTGGGTCTCTTCCAGCTGCCAGTCATCCTCCTTCGTGGTGGCCATAGCTGGGAATTAAGCAGCCCTTAATGGGATGGCATTTTGGGTGGGAGCCTTCAGCCTCATGACAGTTTTTGTGGCGTTTCACGTGAACACTTCCCAGCAGAAAAACAGCAGTTATTTTATCTCTTTTGGCACTTTAGGAGCTCAGAAATATTTACGTTTGCAGTCCTTGTTTAGGAGGCACAGCACCAGTGGGTTCCTACCTGGTTTGATGTTGTTGAACTCCTTCTCTATGGTCTCCTCGGTGGTCGAGAGCATGAGGTTCCTCACGTAGAGGATTTTCACCGAGGACATCGTGTCCTCATCCACCTCCACCTCCGGCTCTGCCCAGTCCACGGCGATGGGGTGTCCCCACAGCTGGATCCTTCCTTTAAGGGAACGGGCATGGTCAGTGCTGGGGGGGCTTTGCTTCCTCTCAATCCTGCTCAGGCCCTATTTCACAGCAGAACAGGCCAAATTCTACAAACACGACCGAAAAAAAGGCCTTCCTAGCTCACAGCACTGCTGCTGCATCAGCTCCCTTCCAAAAGCAGATGGTCACACTTGGAATGTCCTCCTGCAAATAGCTTTGGAGCCTCCAGAGCTGAAAAAAGTGAAAATATGGAATAATTCACTTAAAGCCTGCATTCCCTGGAGCGCTCCCTAAAGGGAAATATTTTACTGCACTTATAAAAATCCCTTTTGGCGGCCAAAGTTTCATTCCCTCGATACCAGAACAGGGATCCTGAAGTCTCAGCACAATGGAATGAAACAGCAAAAGCAAGGACGTCTCTGTGTGTGTTTGAATTCGTTTGGGTGAAGCTGCAGCAGAAGAAAAGAGGGACACAAAAAGTCCTGGGGCATAAACCAGGGTGTGGGTGCGGAGGACAAACCCAGGGGCTCTGTGTACACTGGACTGAGCTGCTGAGAGGCAGGGAAGAAAAAGGGCAAATAAATCACGTTGCTGAATGCCGATGATGCAGTTGGGTTGGCGTCCCTGCTCCTCAAAGCTCAGCTCCAGATTCAAAGGCACCTGCTGTGGGGCTTTCACTGAACTCGAGGGGAACTTTCATGAAGTCCATATTTCTTCCTGTCTGCATGCACGTGTATTACCAAGGTTGCCATTTTAGATTTGTCATTAAATTTTGGTTAAGTCGGATTTATGGTTCTGTTGCGCTTATTGAAAATTCTATTGAATTGTTTTAGAGGTGTTAAATTCGTCAATTTATTAAGAGCTGCTAGTGTTGGGTTGATTAGCTATTGTTATGAATAATAAACCATGATCAGATATTGTTGTGAACAATAAACTATTTAGACATAAACTGTTGAGCCAGTCTGAGGCTGAGTTTGGCAAAGGGGTTTATTCTGTCCGGACTCAACCCTTTGAATTCCTTACTTTTTCATTCCTCACCCTTTTGCCTCCCCGGTCTCCACACGAATCATTCTAGATCGCTTTAATCTGATTTTTCTTTGTCTGCTTTATCTGTATAGTAAGTAATAGAGTGACCCTTGCCATCAAACCTTCACAAATTTATATTAAACCTGCTTTTGCCCAGACCTTGCTGGTGATTCTTTAAGTGACCTAAACCACTCATTTGCAGCTGAGGGGACAAAGAAAATCCTGCAAAACACTCCTTGCCAGATCTAAAAAGGCATCTCTGCTTGGACAACCCATTTAAGGAGGGGTGGGAGCTCCAAAATGAGAGGGTGAGGATAGAATCTGGAGGCTTATTGGAAGTGTAAATGATGAGACTGAATGGAAAGGTGCTGTTCCCTCCAAATCCCTCGTGAATGAGCTGGGCTTTGTGGAGCGAGGCTGAGCTGCTGTTCAGCTTCCAGCACTGCACAGACCTGAGCTGCCAGTGACCAGAGACAAAGGCAGGGCTGCTCACGGCTCTGTGCCCCTTTCGGAATTGCTGTTTGCAGTTCAAGGCTGGAAATAATGAACTGGTTGACTTGCAGCAAGGAGCTAAGCTTGGTGCCTCTTCCTGAAACTCAGTTTATCTCCACCTTCTTCTTTAGCCAGAGAGAGGACAAACTTAATTTTTTTAATAAAAACTCTCCATTTTTGAGCACTTCCTTCACAGAGCTCCCTCGAAGAGCAGCGAGGTTCACTTTAAAGGAAGCATCTTGATAATGATATTCAATCTCACATCTGCTGGAGACACATTCAGCTCTGGCTGGAAACTTTTTTCCAGTCCCTGCTGTATTCTTGAGACATCAGAAGACTCTGGCTCCTTCTCGGGCCTTTGGAATTCCCTAAATTGTTTACTGAGATGTCCCTAAAGTGGAAATCCCTCATGCATTGCACATGTCTGCTCAGGGCTCTGAGTTCCTTCCATCTGTCCTTGCTCAGGATTTCAAGTGCTCTGCCTGCTCCCGCCTTCCTTTTCCACATAAAAACCATGGGAAAGCCATGCTGAAGCACAGAATGTGCTCCCACCATCAGGGAGATGCTTAAACTGAAGCAGAAAACGCAGAATAAAAGGAAAAATTGGCAGTGTGAGATATCTCCCAATAGCAAAGCAAATTCAGTGCTCAAAATCACGCTCATTTTTTTACACAATATGAAAAAAAGGAATTTCAGTGACGCAGGGTATTTCATGGGCTGTTGCCTAAAACAGATGAAAGAAGGCTGGTGGTTATGAACAAATCTCAAACCCCAAGGTTTCTTGGATGCTTTCACCAGCCAGTGAGCTGTGTTCAACAAAGCAGTGCAGGAGCATATGAAAGCAAGAGAAAATTGGTGAAATCCCTGCAAATGCACTTGATGTTAAGTGACTTCTTCACCTAATATCTGCTAAACCTCTCTCTCCTGCACAATGGTCGCTGGCTGTCTCCCAGTGCTGAATTTCACAGATTTACTCTAAAGCGATTCCTCACTCCAAGTTTTTTTGCCAAAATACCGATTTTCAGTCCATGCTCCAGCCCGACTCCGCTCTCGGCTGCCTTCCTGGGTGATTCTCCCCAAGAGGCCATAACTGAGGCTGCATTTTTAACCCAAGACAAGCACAGGACCAAGCGCATCCTACAGCCGAGCTCCATGGATACATGCAGCTAAATCCATCTGGCTGGATTTTCAACAAACCCAAGCTCCTGAACGGCGACCACGGATCATCAGCACGGTGCTGCAGCAGGAGCAGCAGCGAATCCCACACCCTGCACCCCATGGTGTGTCGGGGCACCTCCTGGCTCTGGGTGTCTCTAGCAGAAAACTGCTCTCTGAGGGCAGAAAACCCAGCCACGTCCACTTCCTTGGGTTCCTGGGTGCCCTGGAGATGTTGTCACCACAGCATGAGGTGACCCCTGAGCTGAAGTCACCCCTCCCCATCCCTGCTAACCTGGGAGCAGCTTCCTCCTGGCCATGGCTGCTGCCCGGTGGCTCTCGTACTCCACGAAAGCAAAGCCCCTGTTTTTGGTTTTATCGGCTGCGCTGGGGTAGACGATGACGTCCACGACGCCGTCCGTGACCTTCTTCATCTCTGCTAGGATTTCCTCCCTCTTCTTGGTTTTGGGGATGCCCCCCACGAACAGGCGGCAGTTGTCCACGCTGGCACAGACCCCCAGGAGTCTCCCGTTCCTGAAACAACAGAGCTGCTTTGTCAGGAGTCAGGAGCCAAGAGAGGGCAAGGTTAAAACAAAGCCCCTCTTCTGTCCCAAAACAGAAGGCCAAACACAAGGCTTCGGTGTCAGCTGTTCTTTGGGATATTCCAGTGGCCTTGCTCAGTGCAAAACCTGCCACTCTGCTAAACCTGACATCAAAGTCAGGCAGCACAGCTGAAATGAAGGATCCAAGGGAGAAACCAAAGCCAAATTTTGCTTTTCCTTCTTGGAATTCTCCCTTTTGCTGCCACCAGGCAACTGCACCACCCATCCCAGGTCCCCGTGTTGTCACCAGCATAAGCCAGGATTTGTTGTGTTCACCAGCGGCTTGTGGCTTCCCACTCACCTCATGACTGAGGTTTTGGGGAAAGAAAATTCCTTGTCATGGAGAAGCACCATTTAGGGACTCACTGATGCCAACTGTGGTGCAGACCCCAAAGTAAAAACTTCCTTCGTTCCTCTCTTTGGGGTCAAAGTATCTCTTACAGGTCTGGAGAAGTGCAAAACTTCTTTAGAGTAGTCTTTGGAACCAGGTGGAGATGGACGAAGCCTGATCCCTAAGACCTTCCAACTTCTGCTATGAATGACATCACCAAGCCCTCCGTGTGCCTTGATCCGCTCAAAGGAGCTCACAACCCATATTTTTTTTTAATTAAAAAAGGCATACAATTGCTGGAATGGTTTATCCCAAAAGGTTTTTAAGCAAAGGCATCAACTCATCCCACTTTGAACTGGCAAAAAACATTTAGTGTGGTTGAAATCCAACGAACACGCATTGATGGACCCATCTGTTGTTGATTTCTGGGTGTTTTGTTCCCGCTTTTTAGTCACAAACATGAGGGCTTTTTCTGTTCCTTTCTATTAGGAATTGTCACTGTTTTGCCAATTGGTTTCCATCCTATTTCACCATTTTTCGCAATTGCTTCATCTCCCAGAACATATCTGCAGAATCTGTCACGAGGGAGACTGTGAATAGAATAAATCAACAACAAACAACCTGAGGGGAACATAATAAACAGCGCTGGTTAGGGGAAAGTTAATTTGATCCAAAGCAGAATAATTTTTTCCAATGTTCTGATAGATTTTTTTGTTGGCTTTTTTTGTGAGGAATACATTTCCTGCGAAAGATGTTGACTTTAATGAGCGGTGACTGCACAGGGAGACAGGAGGAGATTTCTCCTCAAAACACAGGGATCTAAATAACCTTGCTCTGGGCTGCTAGGAAAAATATCCCTTACATGCCAAAACAGACCGATACATGTGATTTAAAGCTGCCGTGAAGGTGTTTGCCATGCATACCTGATTTCATAATTATTGAGTGTCTTTATTGCATTCTTGGCCTCCTGTTTATTGGAGAAGGTCACAAAGGCATAGCCCCTGTTGTTGCCATTGAAGTCCATCATCATCCTCATCTCATAGATTTTGCCAATCTGCCAAGTGAGAGAGATTTGTCAGCAAGGTGGGAGTGGTTAAAGAAGACAGGAATTTTAAAGCCCACCCCGTTCCAGTTCCACGGGCAGGAACACGTTCCATTGACCAGGCTGCTCCAAGCCCTGCCCAACCTGGCCCTGGAATCAGCTCAGTTCAGCCCCGAAATGCAGCTCTGACCACCACTAACCGACCAGCTGCCACCAAGCCTTACCTTTTCACAGAGGGGGATAAGTTCATCCTCAAAGAGGTCTCTGGGCAGTTTCCCGATGAAGATCTCACAGCCCCGCTCCGGTGGAGGGCCATCCCAGCCCGGCGGTGGTCCCCCGTATTTCCTCTGCCCATTCTCCTGCCATGGAGAAAAAGAAAAGAAAGGTTCAGCTATCGATTTTTAAACATGGATCAAACCAACCCCTTCTCTGGGAACGACCCTTGAGGCAGACACCCTCCTTCCCTTCAGCTCCTCATGGATTCCTCAGGGATAAGGCAGCGTCCTGCTGCCAAGGCTGGGATATTTCTGAAGTCCAAGTGCAGACAGACAGGTAACTCCCTGGAAAGTGGAAATCTTCCTGGCTCTGGGAGGGGAATCTCCGTGGGCTGTGTGTTATCTGTGGGCTGGGTAATGGAACACTTGCAAAATTTATAACTCGTCTAGATTTTCATCCAATCCAAGGATGACACCTGCCCACCCAGGAGGTCCTTCTGGCAGAGAGCAAATCTTGGCCCCAGATAATATTCAAAGATGTCAAGGCCAGTCAGTATCTCCGTTTCAATCCGTTTTTGCTAGACAAGTGTGTCTCTGTTCTCCTCCCCTAGTTTTCATCATATTTCCTTCCTTCCTGCCTTCCTTCCTTCCTGCCTTCCTGCCTTCCCTCCTTCCTTCTCTCCCTCCCTCTCCCATCTCTCCTTCCCTCTCCCTACAGTGATTCCCTGCTCCCAGAGGAGCTAGGGCTCCAGTAATTTTTCCATTTTTGGCTCCCTGACCATTTCTTTAGTCACTTCCCATTCTGGGATTATTCCAGGCAAGCGAATGCCTTGTACAGCTGATTTATGAGGAATGTAAACAAACAGGAATCCTTATGGGAAAACAGGAATACACCACAAAGCCTTTTAGATTTCTTGAGCCTAGAACAGGCTTTGAATTATCCATTCTCATTTCTGTTTTTCCAATGTTTTCAGTGCTGATGGAGTCCTGGGGACTCCTGAATTTGTGCCTGAGCTGGAGTGTGAGGGGGCACAGCAAGAAATAAACCCTTCCCTCAGCTTGCAGTGGCTTTGCCTGTGGCTCGAAGGCAGCACCTCAACAAACCCTTCTTGACAAGGTGCCTGGAGGGAAAGTGGACATCAGCCACTTCCCAAAGATCAACAACCCAGGCGTGCACTGAGGAAAGAAATGTTTGGCTGCACCCACAGACGTGTTGGAAGAAAAATCCCTAAGGTACAGGGAAATTGGGGGTGGAGGGGAGAGGGGAAGATAAAAAGATGAAATAGCAAGGTTGGAATGGAAAAGGAAAGAAGAAGACAGAGAAGTGAAAGAAGAACAGAAAGAAAGGAGCAAGAAGATGCTGATGTGTGTGGGGGCTTGGGGGCTGAAATCTGTGGTTTAGGAATGAGCTACAGCCAGCTGTGACAGTAGGAAAAACTGAACACCGGGATAATTCCAAGGCCAGGTTGGACAGGGCTTGGATTAACCTGGGCCAGTGGAGGGTGTCCCTGCCCATGGCATGGGGCTGGAATGAGATGGGCTTTTAAGGAACCTCCCGGCCTCTGTGATTCTGAGAAAGCCACAGTACATCTGAGACATACAGAAGTCCCTTATCTCACGGGTCAGGTACAGCAGAAAGGCTCCTCAAGGGCACCAAATGCAGCTGCTGCCCTGGTCCTGGAATGCGCTTTTTCCCAGGAATCTCAGGTTGTGCTTGGGGCTGTTGTGCCCTCTAGTGCTACGCAAAGCGAGGCAAAGTTCGTGGCCTCCACCTGCCTAAAATCCAGTGTTTCCAGTTCCTTCTTCCAGGATGCAGGGCCGGTCACGGCAGTGCCCAGTGCTTTCCAAGGCTCAGCTGGTTTCGCTCCTGTTAGCCAAGAAAGGCTTTCTCAGGTGGGTTTGAAGGTCGTGCCCAGGCTCCACCTGCCCTAACCACAGGAGCTTTGGATCTTGGAGACCTTGAAGACTAAACTGGGAGCAAACCCTGGGGCAGGTGAGGCACCTGCCTCCCATGTACCTGTGCAAGGATCTGCCCAAAAGGTGATGTGCTGGAATTCCCACCTCACCCTTCTTCTGAAACTTTGCTCAGTGGGTTTTCTTTGGCTTTGAGGCACCAATCTCGACCTTTCCCAACATTTAGCAGTGCTCAAGGTTGTTCTTCCCCCACCTTTATCCTAATTTGCCACGAAGCAAAGAATTCCTGGAGGAATAAGATCCCGCTTTGTGAAAGAACGTAGCGATGGTCAGCACGGATGTGAGAGAGAAACAGAGGGAAAAGAACCGAGCAAGGAGTGATTCGGGAGCATGGATTCGCTGCTCACGCCCCCAGTGAAGCTTCGGGATGAAGCTGGACACTGCACAAAAGGATGGGACTGTGAATTCCTACCTGGATCAAATTATATCCCGTTCGCTGAATTAACGCACGGAGGGCGGCTTCTTTCTGTGTGCCGGTCAATCCATCCCCGGATTTGTGATTTGATTCCATTGGGAGTGATTATCAGCAAAAAATCAGGTTAATTAGGGGTGCTCACTGCAATCAAATTTAAGATAAATTAAATCAATTAATATGGCTGGGAGGAGAAAGTCCACCCTTCTCAGAAAGTTTACAGGGTCGCTCTTCCTAAATCAGTTATTTTGGAGATAAAACCAAAACAGAACAGCAGAGACCATGGAAAAAGCAGAAATATCCCCCTTGCTGAATGGAAATAAATAGCATTTAAACCCACAGTCAGATCCTGGGGAGATGCAGAGGTAATTTGTAGCCTTTTGGTGGTGTCTCAGGAGGAAAAAATATGTAAGTGCCTAATCCTGCACTGAGTACACAAGAACGAGTCCCTCAGGCCTCGTGGGATGCTGACACTGGGAAAGGAACCTTGCACCAGCCATGTCTAGCACTCTGTAAGAAACAGGACCTAGCTCCAAATTTGGCCTATTTTTATTTTTGAAAATAAAGAACATGGGAGAACTTCAGATGTTAGCTCAGGGCTGGAACGACCTTGGGTTCAGACACTTTCATTCAGAGCTGCAGTTTTAGGTCATGGCTGATTCAAGATTTTTTTGGTTGGGTTTGGGCTGAAAACATCATAAAATTGAAATCTGAATCTGACTTGGGCTACACCCTGGGAAAGGGACATTTATAACATGGATTCACTACTGGTGATTCCCTCTTTTTCCTCCATGCTGAGCTTTGAGCCTGTCCAAAATCCATTTATGTGCTCGAGGCAGAAAAACAGGGTCTGTAGGTGCAAGGCTGAGCTTGGAGCCTGAGGCTGATGCTGAAGAGCAGCCAGAGCAAACCCAGTTCCCTCCTCACGTCCTTGTAGCCAGAGCTGGGGGCCAGTGGGACCAAGGACCTCATGGAGGAAAATGCTAAATTCTGTCATCCAACACGGCTGTTATTGCCTCAAATTGCATTTTATTGTAGAAAGGTGGAGGCAAGGAAAGGTGGTACCTCCCAGGCTTGCCCGGGGAGCAAACAGGGCCAAAAAGGGGCTGGGAGGGGTGGACCGAGGATGAGGGGGACCCTGGGAGCACACAGGGATGGGATGATGGTGGGGATGCCGGGCAGAAGGGAAATCCAGAGCAGGAGGAAGGTGGAAGGAAGGTGGATCGCTGTGCCTGCACCCTGAGCTACCGCCAGATTTTGGGGAGGAGACCCTAAACCAACCCCCTGCACAGCAGTCCCTTGGGGCAGGTAAGGCGAGCACCGCGTGTAACGAAATGCGGGTAAGGAAGTGCAATCTGTGCGGTTACAGCCAGATACAGTGTCATGATTCTGTGGAAAGCACAGAAAAAGCCTTCTCCAGCACCCAGCTTTTAACACCAGCCCCTTTTTATCAGCTGCTTTTGCGGTTCGCTGAGGGAGGAGCCGAGGCTCACTTTGTCTTTGGACGTGATCTGCCCCGTGCTCCTACGCCTTTGTGCCCTGGAAGACTCAAACAGCCGCTTTCAATTTAAAACGGATTATTCCCAGCACCAAAAATGGGGCACGAGCCCAGGTGTTTGGAGCATCTCAGGCTTCTGTGTCACTCGGGCGCTGCCACACCGAGATCCAGAGACTGTGACTCAAATACTTGGAAACAGAGGCACCTCTGTAGTGCCAGATTTTGGAGCTATTTAATGCAGAGGCTGGTGAGGCTCTTCTGGTTTTATTTTTTCCCATGCTCCCAGGTTCTCCAGTGTTTTAATTACTACCAACGTGCAGGGGCTGGGACATGGATTATCCAATGCAACAGCTCTCTCCTGTCTCTAATTCCCAAATGAGTGTTTTCTGCAGCAGCGGGAGCCCAGTTATTGGTTTGATTCGCCCTTTTGAGGGCAGCAACAAAAGCCTGTCGATGTTTGTGGTGTCTGCCTGCTGCCTCCTCTGGAGCTGGCGTTCAGCAGGCACGGGGCAGGATTAGCACACTGCTGTGCAGAAACTACTTGGAGCCTTTCCCAGGCTGCTTCAGAAAGAGAAAGTGAGTGTTCAAAAAAGCCCAGTTCAAATCCAGGTTGCTTTTGCTCCCTCCCCTGCCTGGGCAGAGACACCCCATATCCACCCTATAGGGGAAAGCTCTGTCGCGCTGCAAATCTGGCCCTTTATATTCTCTTTTTGGAGCATCCTGGTTTCATCAGGGAACTGAGGGATCGAATTGCAGCTCTCGGTGGGTCTCTCTGAGCCCTTAGAGCTGGACTTGAGCACTGCCAGGCTGGATGCCTGCAGGGCTGCTGCTTTGGATGCATCTGCCCGTGGATCCTTTAAGGCCACACATCCTCTCCTGCAGGGAGGAGGGATTTCCAGGAAGGGCTCCCTCCTGCCGGGGATGGTTTCACGCTGAGCAGCGAGCACAAGCCCCGGGGCTGGCGGATGGAAGGGAACAGAGCATCTCCCTGGCTGATGCCTTTCCAGCGGGAGCAATATCCCTCTCTGGCTTCTGCCTTATTAGATAAGACAGCCGAGCTCTTCTCGGCTCTTCTCGTAAGGCATCCTGCAAAGGTCTCAGGCTCTAGACCAGCCTGTCTAGACACCGGTGCACTCCAGGATATGCTGAAGCAATCCACTTGGAATCAGGGAGCAGGAGCATTCACGGCTGCGATGAAGTATTAATCACAGCCTGCTGCAAAACCCGGGGGCTGCGGGCGGGGGGTGTTAACAAGGATCTGGCTTTAATCTGTGCCCAGTGCTTCCACACATTCCTGCCTTTGGAGAAAGCCCCGGCTGATCCAAGGAAATGACCCTTCCCCGGGAAGAGGGGCAGGATGCCCATCCTCAGGGATGCCCCGACTCACCTGGAGCTGTGGAGCTGGTCCTGCCAGAAGTGGGGTGCAGCTGGAGACCCCCACCCCGAGGTAGCTCCAGCCCCTGCAAGCCCCCACTCCTGATTCCAAAGGAGGCCAGGACTGGACAGCTCTGCACACTCAGGGACAGCCCCATGCGCCATCCCAGTATGGTTTGGTAGCCTCACTCAATTCACACCTGCTAATTACCAGCCCAACGTCATTCACAGGTAATTTATAAGCTAAAGAACTTTCCCCCATCAGTGGGGTTTCTCCGAGATGGAAAGAGCAAACCCGCTCTTGAGGTATAAATCCCAGCACAACAAATCCCAAGCCCAGGAAAACAGGCTTTCCACCCTGTGATTTTCCAACCACTTCTTCTCTCCCTCCTTCCCTCCTGCCTCCCTTGATCCAAAACACTTTTTTGGACAGGGCACTTTTCCACTTCTGCCACCCAAGGGTCCGTCTCATGGAATCATAGAATCGTTTAAGTTGGAAAAGCCCTCTCAGATCACTGAGTCCAACAATTAACCCATCACCAAACCATTCCCCAGGTGCCACTTCCTCGTGTCCATCAGTCCATCCAGACGATTTCCAGGATACAAATCACGGAGGGATGTTTTATTTCTGAAACTGGTGGGATTCCAGCCCCAGTCCTTGCAGCAGTGCCAGTGTGCTGGGATTTTTTTTTACCTTAAGGGAGGGGAATTCCTGTCACCCAGAGGAAACACGATGACTTTCTCTCCTCCTTTGTTCCCCGAGCCAGGAATCAATTAGCAAATCCACCCTCGCAGGGGAAAACCCCCCTTCCGTGGCTGCTGATGGAAAATGTGAATGACTGCAGCAAATTCAGGCAGTGCTTTCAGCACTGCTTTAAAAAAAGAATCAACCCAGCCACACTTAATAGAAATAATAGTTCTGGAATTCAACTAATTTCGGGGATCTGCCCTTAAAATGGGTTATCATTAATAAGGGCCACATGCAAAAAGGAAAAAAAAAGGAGAAGGGGAAGTTGCATTTTGTTCCAAAGTTTCAATTGAAATTAACGCTTTTGGAAGTGCAAACTATCCCTATTTCCTATTTCATCCTCATTTGTGATAATATTTTGACAATACCACCAACTTATTATGGTTACAGCATCAAGAAAAGGAAGGTTCTGCTTTTACCTTAAATCAGAGTATCACTGGGTCTGGTTTTCCTCTCTCCACTCTCACTTACTTTAGGTTTCTGCTGAAATTCTGAAGTGCCAAGGCAAGAAAAGGTCCTTTTATGCCTTGCAAGCCCACATCAACAAGCAACAAACCTATTATGATACCGCTTCACCTCTATATGACTACTTCTACATGTGGCTTCCTCACACCTACTACAGCACATCCTCTGGCTTTGCTCCATCTGTGCAGCAGCAAGATGAATCCAGAAGCTTTTACCCCAAAAACTGTGGAAAACGTTGCTTCACTTTTGGGTCATTTGGAAAAGGAGGAGTCTCTTTCCTCAGCCCAGGGCTGTCTCCCACGCCAGGATTTTTGCTGAGGGGAGCACAGGTGGCAGCTGAGGGCAGAGCCTGCCCCTGTGCAGCCTTTTTGGGGAAAGCTGGTTCCTGGTTCCGTGAAGGAGATAAGGAACCCATGCTTATCCCACAGGACTGATACACGCCTGGCTGTGCTGAGCCACTTGGACACATCTAATTAAGGCCATTTTGTTTGGTACCCCCTCAGTGCAACTGCTCCTCCTGAAGAATAACAACCTTTGGAAAGACTGAAGGATGATCTTCGCTCTTTCCCCCAATAACCCAAAGAGGTCACTAGAGAAACTATTTTCCTCTAAGTTACCAATGTTTTGGGGATTTTTTTCCCTCCCTCCAGGCTCCAAGCAATATCTATTCCTTTCTGTACATCCATAAACACCAAGCATGCTGCATTTTCTTCCCCGAAGCTGGAAGCCTTGTGAGCTGCCACGGCTCCTCGCTGGGGTGGCACACTGAGGGACGGAGTCCGATTGAGCAACGCGGCACGAGGCTCTCGTCCCTTGGCTTCCCAGGGTGGGGGATTGTTTTCCAGCTCAGGTGGCTCCCCACAAAGTGGGAACTCACAGACATTTGCAGGAAAACAGGGTAAATTGGGAGCAGCGTGAACGCACTGCAGCACATGAGCCTGGAGAAAACACTTGGTGCCTAATCCAGCAAATTTTTAGCTCAGCCCCTTTTGCTTGGGAATCAGCTTCTCCCTTTGGAATCGCTTTCCTCTTGGGCACAGCTTTTGCAGCTCTGCCACCAAATGCACACAAAATGCCCCCAAAGAGCCCCTCTGTGATGCTGAGCCCAGCCTCCTTCCCTAGTGTTTCATTTGCACCCCCATGTGCCCGACACTTTGAAACCATCCTTCCTCCCCTGCCTGCTGCCACCCAAAACTCCTATTCCACTGAGGGAAAGAGCTTGGGAGGAGCATTCTGTGTTGGGCAGAAACTATCCCTGCTAGCTGGAAGGGATTAGGGAAAACTGAGGAGCTTTTAGGAGCAGCGATTGCCTTCGCTGGGGAGACTGGTCTCTGGCAAAGAGAAGGAGAGGGATACCAAGTTGGCTGGAAAGATCTCTAATGATTAAGCCTCAGAAAGTTGCGCTTTAACAAATCCAGAGCGAATTACGGCAGGGAAAATCCCTCCTCCCCACCCCCCCAGCCTTGTCTGGCCTCGCTTTTCAGGAGAGGAGGAAAAGCAGAAAACGCCCTCTTCACCATGGCTTTGCCAGCTAGAAACCGCTCCGAGGCCCCCGAGGAGCCCTTCCGTGCCCACCCTGCTCATCCCAAACTCAACGCCAGCGGTGTGGGGCTGTGTGGGGCCAGCCAGGGGGTCCCAGTCCAGCCCTGCTGGTGTGGGGCAGCTCCGGGGTGTGACTCTGATGCCGGGGCACTGCTGGGGGTGGGAGGCTCCCAATGGAGCTGCTCCTTCCCAACCCCACCACCAGCCCCGTTTTGCACACCCACACCCACACCCCCAAACCTCCACGCATCATGCAGCCGCCTACCTGAGCAATTTCGGAGATCACCCCCAGGGAAAGAGGTCTCCTCGCTTGTGGGGAGTTTGCGACGTGTCACTGCGGCTATTCCCTAATCATCATATCAAACTCCAAAGGTTCAGCAGCCCTGGGCTGCTTTACA
This sequence comes from Callaeas wilsoni, assembly GCA_013398955.1. NCBI lineage: Eukaryota > Metazoa > Chordata > Aves > Passeriformes > Callaeidae > Callaeas > Callaeas wilsoni. The sequence continues at coordinate 84,118 of VWPU01005552.1, forward strand.
GTCCCGCGGGTTAAACGTTAACCCGCCCTATCTGCCGGCTCCCCGCAGGCCTTTGACCAGATAGCTGCCTCAGACAGCACCCACCAGGCCCAGCTTTCCCTAAATAAATGCAGGGCACCAAAGGCAGATCCCAGTTTAAGGGCTGGGACCATTCTGACACCGGCTTGCTCCGCGCTGAGGCCTTTCCCACCTGATCCATCCCCAGTGCTGCAGCTCTTCTCAGCAGAGATGCTGGGAGCAGGGACACAGCCCTGTGACACTCCTGGGCTTTCCAGGAGCTTTGGGTTTGCTGGAGGACGATGGCAGGAGTGAGGAACCCCTTTTGGTGGAGAAATTCCTCTTGGTGGCCTAAGCAACGCTGTGGGTTTGCAGAAATTGCTGCAAAAACGAGACTCGCAGTGAGGAAAGCCAGTGTGGGTTTTGGGGAGGGTTTGTTGCACCCAGAAAAGGCTGTGAATAAATCCAGCAGCCACGAATCTCTGCGAGAGGTGCCTTCCAGGTGGGGCAACCTCTGAGCATCCTCGTGAGCCTGTGGCCCTTGTGCCACATCTGGTGATGCAACAGCTGAACCGAATGTTTGGCTCTTTCCAAAATCCTGCTGGACCCTCACAGGAACGAAGTGGGCACCACAGGACTTTAGCAGAGTGATTTCATGGAATTATAGAATCATTACGTTTGGAAAAGACCTTTATGATCACCAAGTCAAACAAGTACCACCACCGTGCTCACCCCTAAACCATTCTTCTTGTACGATATGCAAGTTTGGGATCCCAGCATTGGGATCCATCCCTGGAATTGCATCCTGCCGCGGCTGTGTCCGACCTCAGAGCCGGAGCAGGACCAGGCTGGGGCACGGTTTGCCATCCCAGAGCTGACCCCCACCACACGGATGCAGTCCCGGGCTTCGTTTGCAGCCCTGTTAAATGAAGCGTTTATAATTAGGTGTTGCTGACGCTTCAGCTTTGGAAAAGTGCCATGCCTGTGTTTGCTCAGCTTTAAAAGCACGAGGTATCCCTGTGGGGGGAGATGACAGGGCCTGGATCCCTCACGGCGAGCAGCACCTCGCTCCTTCCTCCCTGCATCCGCTGTCTCACCAAGCTGCTGCTCCCATTTCCCAGCCCAAACGTGGGACTGCTCCCGAGGAAACCTCTGCCCTCTGGAATCCACCGTTCTGCAGAGTTTAGGGGTTCAAATGCAGGTTTTGGAGCACATTCAAAGATGCTAAACCCCCCCAAACAAGCCCTTCCCAACCAGTTATGAGCACCTCTCACTGAGCACAGGTTGGGATCTGCTTCTCCTGATCCCCAGGGCAGAGCTTGGGAGGGACAGGCAGGTGTAACAATGGATTTTTTTCCCTGTCAAAGGGATTCTTCTGTCTTTAGCAAGCCATCCTATCCTATCGTATCCTATTGTATCCTATCCTA